>MU853410.1:53687-81279 GCA_033297235.1 Trichocladium antarcticum
CTCTATATACTACTACGCTCCTTATATACTTTGTATATACCTTCTAGGCCTTCGTAAGGCTCGGACCCTACGTCTTCGCTACGATCCTCGTTAGCGCGAACTCCTAGGTAGCAAGCTTCTTCTTAACCACGCCGCGATACGCTTACTATAAGAGCTTCTAGTCTAGCTAGACCCTAAGGAACCTAGCGGACTTAACTAGTTTAATATCTATATACCTACCTCTATCTAGAAGGGCGAGCTTAGCTAGGTCTAGCTATTATCTTCGGTTCTTATTAAAGTAGATTAGTTCGTACTTCTATACTATAAACGCTATTCCCTACGTCCTCGCCTACTTTAGGCAGGTTCCTTACGCTCGCTCGAGTTAGCGAACGTTTACCTCGGCCGACTTTCTAAATACTAGTAGGTTCGTATCGTTAGCGAAGCCCGCTATACTAAGGTACAGGTGCTCCCGCCTTAGGTCCTTGTACAGTAATACAATGTATAAGATGAATAGGACGGGTAATAGCAGGGACCCCTAGGGTACCCTCGCTATAACTAGGATGTTGTCTGTTACCTTCCTGTCGAAGTAGAGGATCGCGACTTATATATAATTCGTACTCCGCTATGCCTTACGGCGCGCCGGTCCTGCTACTGGTTTATATACAAAGGAAACCGTACCCCCTGAACAGGGGGCCGGGTAAAAACCCCTGTCATCGCTTCTGATTCCGCGCTTTGAATCTATCTTCCTATATGTTAAAGGTAGCCCCTGTCTCTCTCAGCGGCTCGGTTCGGCACCTCCCGCACCCTCTCCGCTACGCTCGGCCGCTCTTGCGGCCTGCGTAGCTTCGAGCTACAGTTTACGAGCAACGCTATACTCTGTCAGGCGCCCCGAATCCATCAACTAGCTGATGACTACCTTTGCTAAGCTCCTGTACGGCTGCACAACTTTCCGCAAGACGAGCTGCAGATCCCGTCGTGACCGTATCTGTGATTCCTCCTATGTTCGGCGCTTCGGTTCGCGACTTATATAGCTATATACGAGCTTAGTAAAGGTCGTTATTAGCTAGTTAATGGATTCGAGGCGCCTAACGGAGTATAGCGTTGCTCGTAGGCTATAACTAGAAGCTACATAGGCTATACAAGCGACTAAGCGTAGCGAAGAGGGTGCGGGAGGCGCTGAACCGAGCCGCTAAGGGAGATAGGGGCTATCTTTTATATATAGTATAATAGATTTAAAGCGTAGAAGCTAAAGCGTAGACAAGGGTTTTTACCTAGCCCTAGTATAGGGTATAGTTTCCTTTGTATATAAACTAGCAGCTAGGCTAGCGCGCTGTAAGGTATATCGAAGTACAAATAAATAATACTATACTACGTAGCTAGTTGCACGTAGCTAGTAGCATACCCTAGAGGAGTAGCTCTATACTAGGTAGAGCCTACTACGTAGAGCCTTTAGCCCTTGTAAGTTCCGACGAAGTTTATACTAATGTATAACCTTATTGTATATAACTATTACATATAGGCTAGGCTTTCTAGAGCTAAATTTACAAGGGATTATAACGCACTATATATTATACGCAAGTAGAATTTATACTAGTCTCGAAATTATATTTATACCTTTCTCTAAAGTTCCTAAAAGTCGCATAGAGATTGTTGCTTTTAACTATTTAAATATTTTCCGAAACTCTTACTTGTCCAAATCCTTAGTCAAGCCCGGAAGGACCTGCTTTTGTATAACCGGCAGAGCTAAGGCCTTATCGGCGCTCTAACTTCGTAGCCATGGATCGTCCACAAGTTGGGCCGCTGTCTTCCGATCTTCCGGGCGCCACTGCAACATGCCCCTGACAAATTTCAAGAAAGCCTCCTTCTTCTCTCCTTCTAGTACCGTCACAGTGTCTTCCAACTTCCTCTTGGGTATCGAGATCCCTGTGTTCCACTTGCCTAGACGTTTGTATTTCGTTAGGTTGTGAAGTGCAATGCAAGGTAGAGGTAGCATACCATCTTCGGTGAAGAATTCGCGGCCCCGTTGTCCACGTTGGACTAAATCAAGGGGTGGCGGCCCCAACAATGCAATCACTTCTGCAAGGTGCGCCCGTGTCAGATACCGGTCTCGTTCCGGGTCATGGCCGTAAAATAGGTGTCGTCCCTCGAACAAGTCCCATATCTACAACGGTTCACAGGTTAGGTATAGGAGTCCAAAACAAAACAATCACCAAGAGAGTGTGCTTACCATAACACCTACATTCCATATGTCGATAGGATAGCTCCACTCTGTCTCGAGCATCACCTCTGGTGACCTATACACGTCTGGTTGTGCATCGTGGTTCCGTTTTTGGTCCCCCTTAACCGCAGATCCGAAATCGCTCAGCACAACGTCCCCAAACTTCTTTGGCCTTTCAAAACCCCTGGATGCAAAGATGGTGGCACCATTGACTACCTTCCTAGGCGACGGGTGGTCTATCTCCGCTTGGGTAAAGGCGTCTATAACTGACGTGTCTACTAACTCCTGAAGTATATTATCGGCTTTGATATCTTCAATCCAAATGTTAGCGTTAGTATAGACAGAATCGATCGACGGGGGCAAGAAGGGTAGGGGAAGCCTAGGACCTTACCGGTGTGGATGAGTCTGCATTCCGAGTGTAGAAAGTCGAGCGCTAGAAAGAGTTGTACCAGGGCTGCCTTTAGTAGGTGTTCCGTGAATCGGCCGGTCGGGTTCCGACTGGCAAGGTCTCTGAAGCTGTCCCACATTGGGGTTTGCACGAGGCACGCATGGGTCGCGCCCCCGGGCATATCTAGTCTGAACGTATCCAATGCCGTGCGGACGTGGCGATACCCTGGATGGGAGCGGCCGGCGTTCGCTAGGGTTTCGTAAATCCGGAGCTCATCCCCGTCATTCGCATCCCTGGTATATATCTTCAAGGCTACATGCTTGCGTTCTCTGAAATGAATTAATATGAGGGCCGAAACTTTAGGGAGAATTCTCACCAGCACGTACATGAGATTGCGGGCAAGCCACACTGTTGACGTCGTCCCAAAACCCAACTTGCCCAAGACCTGGTACTTCCTATGATAGACATCCCCTATCTTGACTGGATAATACTGACCGGTTTTGAAGGCATCGAACTGCTCTTCCTCGACAATGATGGAGTCACTAAACACCTCGAAGCCTGCCGCGGGGAAGCGCAAGGGCAGCTCCGGGGCCTGGCGTATCACTTTCCTCAATGATTTCAAAAGAGACGCCATATCTAGAATGAAGTTGGAGGGAGAAATGGTATGCAGAGGGTAAAGTAGGTGCTAGTAGGTTTAGGAGTTTGCGAAAGTGGCAGTGCCGCGGGCAAACCTATTGCAACGCGCAAACGCTAGACAGGATAACAGTGTTTGTTACAGAAATGACGCTTATGTAAGAGCTAATTACGAACCAATCAGAACCGCTACATTAGCCGCGACAACGGGCTCTAGAGTCTAGACACCCCTCGTTCAATCAACGATGACAATCCCGCCATCCTCCCCTGCTACATAGTGAGTATGATTGCTAGGGGGGTACTGTGACGGCGCGACGGGTGTTGGTCGGAAGCCCCTGCAACACGATTGACACTCAGAGGGGTCAAACGGCGACCCGCAGGTCATGCAGTTGAAATTAGCACAAAGGTCGGTCCGTGCATTATCACCTCGCCCGCCCTCAAAAGTGTACAACAAACAACCGGCACGGCACGAGCCACCGACACCGCCGTTATTGCCTATAGACGAAGAAGCGTCAGTGTCCTCGTCTTTTTCGATTCTCAAAGCACTAAGCACATAGAATAATGGAATGCAAAAGGAACACGGAGACACAGCCAACTCACACTTGGTATAATCCTCCCTCACAAGCAAGTAAGCTGTGATCTGGCCCGACCTGCTGATTGGTAATTGGAAGCTCTGACGCTCGACCGTCGTGACGCACCCGGCAATCCACTCGGTGCGGTAGTCGTAATTGACGCCATGGCCATCCGTGCGGCGGAGCCGGGTCGGCGCGTCGCCCGGCCCAATGGTGGCGCCGTTGAGGAGGATGGCGCTGAATTCGACCGAGAAGTCATGCTGGCGGTCGGACTGGATGTCGGCGTGGCCCGGGAAGTCGGCCTCGTTGAAGCAGTTGACGGGACCCCGCAGCAGCGGCGTCACGCTGACGGTAGGAGACGGGGTGGTGGTGTACGTCGTCGATACGGTCTCGCGCGTGATGGTGCCGTCCCAGTCGCCGTAGTATGGACTGTCCGGGTTCTGCACGCTGTCGGGGTTGCGCGGGTCGAGGAAGTCTGGGTTCTGCTGCAGCGGGCTACCCTCGCAGTAAGAGCCCTTGCAGGCGCTGCCACACGCGTCGCCTGAGGTGCACGTCGGCTGCGGCTGGCCGGGGCGGAAGGTTAACGGGGATACCCGCGGGGGGAACTGGACGGGGCAGGCATCGAGGCTGTCCCTCTTGTTCATGAAGGCGCCGTTGTTGTTGCTGCTGCAGGCTCCGACTATCGATCCGCCGTTTTGCTGTCCGTTCCAGATCACCCGGTCGGGAAAGTACTCCCCCTCTTTGAGAGGGCTTCGGTCTGGGTGTTTCTGTCGCCTATAAGACAGTGACAAGATCCTTTGCTTCACCGACGCGACAGTAGTCAAGGTTGGATCAAGCCCCCTGAAGTACGCTGCCAACCCGGCAACAGTGGCCGAAGCTGTGTGCCATGTCCAGTTAGTTCTTAGCTGTCTGGCACCAATGACCACAGGATATAGGACTGGGGGATGGATCGTTACGCACAATATGAGGTCCCAGCGGTCCAATCTTTATACCCCCCCTTTCTAGAAGCTACGCGTAAGTGCACGCCCGGCGCGTAACAGGTCAGCCAATCCGCGTTGGCATAAGGTCCGATACTACCGTCGCCACAAACGCTTCCGACGACGATGAGATCTGGGATGTGGTTGCGGTCGCTGGGGTCGCCAAAAAGGGCCGGGTAGCCGCTTGGGTAGCCCGCGTTGTTGCAAGACCCTGTTGTAATAACAGCCCCAAGTTTGATGATCTCTCGGATTAACCACGCTAGGCAACGAAATACTGTCAAACACGCAAGATTCTTGGTGGGGGATCCGTCGCAGCTTACCCATTTTGTCCAGATACGCGTTGGAAAGATGCCCTGCAGGGAGACAGACGGAGAAGTTCACGGCCGTCTTGGTTCCCCTCCCCCTGACGTATATATCCTGGTGGATCTTGCCGAGGCCGTCAAGCCAATGCTCGCTGATGTGGGTCTCGAAGTTGATAATCGTAGCAGTGATTCTGGCCTTGCGCGCGATACCCACAGTCTTCCCCACAGCCTTGGAAAGACACGCGGTTCCATGTCTCTTGTTGTCGTTTTCCGTGAAGCCGCTCAGAGCGAAAGGCTGCGGGAACAGCGGCGCAAAGGATTGGATGTCGGAGAATTCCGGATGGTCAGGCGTAGCGCCAAAATCGAGGTTGTAGACGTACGTCCCCTCGCCTGCCGAGGAGTCGTATTTGTAGTCCCCAAAAAGTGGCACTCCGCCTGTATTTGGTGGCCATGAGACTAACGCCATGGGGTTGAGGACGGTCGAGTCAACAAGCTCGGCGCGTTTAATATGGATGGATCTTCGAGTACCGGCCTCTGTTCCGTTGTGTCCATGACTCTCCTTTCGCTGTGAGCTTGGGTTCCAAATCCCACCCCAATAATCGACTGTAAGCTCGCCTCTGGGAATGTATGCATCAGCCACCTCCGCATGGTTGCGGATGGTGTCTGTTTCGGCGTCGGTGAAGGACGGGATGAAAAAGAAGATGGTACCAAGCTCGTTTGTTTGTGACTCGTAGAAGCCACTGTCACCAGGTAGCTGCCGTTGGAGAGCGCTCCGCAGCCCAGCCACATTCTTCGGATCACGGGGAATAACCACCCGAATGTTTGGCGTGGCCGTGCTCGCTGCTGTGGTTGTCTTCGTGATATCGGTCTCACCACAGCCTGTGACTCTTGTGCAGAACGAAATAGTAGATGTGGTTGTTGTGACCGCACGATTCCCGAGTTTGCGGAACTCGGTGAAGGGGATACGGGGTGCATCCACGCCCCGCTTGGCGACGACACCATATGACAAAGTCGTAGTGCAGATATCAGCTGTGGCCGTCTTACAGCTGTCCTCCGGGTCTGGCTTGTCGGGGTACGTGGGTTTGTGATTGGGTCCAATGCTAGTTGAGAGGAACACAAATTAATTAGCACGGGCTCATCATGCCGCTCTCGTTGAAAAAAGAAGAGGAAAAAAAGGGGGAAGGAAAACGGACGAGAAGGAGGGGAGAAATGGAGAAAACGTACGTAATTTGTGGCCATGGGATCTTCAACGTCAGTCCAGGCGGGCCGGGAGCAATGGGGGGGGGTCCGCCACTATAAGAGCAATATCATGTTAGCTGTTCTTTGTCAATCATGCCGAGCACAGCGCGCGCGGCGGGATGCGGACGGGACTCACGGGGGATAGATGCCTGGTATCTTGAACCCAAGCAGGACGATCCCTCCAATATTGGGAGGACAGACCCAGATAAACCAAACCCAGCAGGGAATAACAGGGACCGGATCCCCGTCCACGTCAATCGTGGTGGCCTCTGGGACCCAGTTCGTCACATAGCTCACCGTCTCGGTGGGGAAAGCGGTGGTAGGGAACGGACCGGTCGGGACAACAATGATGGGGGGCCCACTGTCTGAGGATGACGATGATGTCAACGTGGGTCCGGTTGGCAGAGCGGTCGCGATCCCACTCCATGGCCAAGGAGGTGGGCGGATGGTCCGCGGTACGGGGGTCGCTGTGACACCGGATGGAAGATTGGCTGGCGTGATGACGAACGGGGGTGGGCTGACGCGCGGCGTCGGGTAGAGGACTGGGGGCACGGCGCCGCTGACGAGTGTGGTTATAATCTCGTCGGAGAAGCTGATGCGGTTCGTGGTCACGGGCGGAATGGAAAGAACCGTGGTGACGACGGTGGCAGTGTACCAAGTGGTCACCTTACCACCAGTGGTCCCCGTCGTCCACCATCCATACTCGAGCGAGGTTGTCCATCGGTTGAAGGAAATGGTCGTGGGGCTGTCCAGCGTGATTGGGGGCACGACCAACACACATGGAGGAGCGCACTGCGCGGTTGGCGCACCCCAAACGGCGGGATCCAGGGTTACGGTTTGATATTTGTCTTGACTTCCATCCTCGTCTATGGGACGGCTACCGCACGAGTCGGGACAGTAACCATGTTCGCAAGCAAACTTGCAGAGACCATGGTCGTCGACGGAGGAGTCGCGGAAGTACCCCGTCATGTTGGTTCTCGGGGGTGTCTGGGCGAGAACACCGGTTGCGAGACAAGTACACACGTGCCTGGGGCAGAAGCCAAGATGACAGCCAAAGTCGCAGAGTCCCTGGAAGGCTCCAGTGCCGCTGCCTCCCGTGCATGCGGGTGGTAGGAAGGGCGAATAGCCCAGGACGACGCCATCGTTGGGGGTTTGCCCACAGACCGTGTCTGGGCAATAGCCATGGTTGCAGTTGAAATCGCAAAGGCCTTGGAAGGAGCCGCTTTTTCCGGGCAGTGGATAGCCAGCAATGCCTGTCTCGTTGGGAGGGTGAGCGACGCCCCTGTTGAGACAAGTGCAGGCGGCACTTGGACAGTAGCCGTTGGAACAAGCAAAGTCGCAGACTCCGGCAAACTCGAACACTCCAAACCCTTTAACACACTGGAGGGAGGAGAGGGCAGTGGGAGTGGTGTATGGCCCGATCAGGAGATGGGTTGCACTCCCTACCCAGGGATTGTAGTTGTTGAGGCCATTGGTGCACGCGGACGAGATGGGCGCTCCGTTGACGGTGGCAATCGTCGTGTCTCCTCTTTTCAACGTCACAACGACAGGGCCACTAGCGGTGCCGATCGAAACGCTGCCATGGTAGACGCCAATGCCGCCATGGGGTTCTTGGTCCCATCTTCCTTCCTGAACCGATCCGCCTATGCTGACCTGAACCTGGGCGTCGGCGACGAGGAGAGCGTCGTAAAAGATTCTGTCTCGCATCATCTCGTTGGCCGAGTACTCGAGCTGCAGTTGGTTCGCCGTGTTGCCGGTCGTGCCGCCGTCGGAACATGCGCCATTCTTGTTGACGCGGTACCAGCTCACAAGTTTCTCTGCCCGGATCAACGCAACCCCGATCTTGTACATGGAGATGTAGTACGGCAAGGTCTCGCGCCAGCCGTCGTGGGGAATGCCCTCGACGTAGTTGAAGGGGGCGCGGCCGATGTCGAAGGCTTCGTATTGTCGATCGTCCAGCGGGCCGATGTAGTGAGACTCTCCGTAGTCGTTCCACGAGATGATCTGGATGTAATCCGGGCGGCGGTCGATGGAGATGGCTTGCTGCCAGCGCTGGAACCACATATCGTCACCCCGCCACAGCCAGTTTTTTTTGTAGCCAGGCAGATTGGTGTAGAACCAGGGAGAGATGGGCATCATGTAGGGCTTGGAGCCGAGAAAGTCGTAATACGAGGCATCGGGGTAAGTCGTCATGTCGGCCGGTCCCTTTGGCCATGCGTCCCAGCTAAACAAGCCGTCTGCAACGCCCTCGGCAAGGCCAGCAGCGGGTTGTGCACCGAGAGACGACCAGTCGGGGATGAAGAAACACCCGGTCCAGTCCTTGATCACGACCCAGTCCGCCGCGTTGCCCGGGCCCTCGAACGTCGAGACGAATGCTTGCGAACCCCGCTTGTAGTAGGCATCTTTGGCCCCGTACTCCAGGATCATGCCGATGACGACCTTTTTGGCCCATGCGCCATTGCCGGCATAGTCAAAGGAGAAGAAGAGCTTGAAACCCAGGCCATCTGCAGCCTCAAAGGCGAGAGGCAAGGCAGCGTCGTTTGTGGTGTCGTTATTCGCCATGTTCAACGCAAAGGCATCAATGCCTGCCTGCTTGGCCAAGATGATTTCATTTCTCCAATCGTCCAAGCCAAAGGCCTTGGTGTTTCCCACCTGTACAAGCTGTTAGCGTGACGAGAAATCACCGTCGACGGAAAATGAGAGTTATTCACTTGCCATGAAATGGGCGAACACTGCCTGGGCCTCGACGAGGCTGGAGCCCCATGCCAGCGCCGAAGCGACAGCAGTAAATAGCTTCATGGTGCCCGTGCTGACAACGTTGTTAGTTTGGTGAGCTAGACTGGACAACACAGAAGGGACCAAGACTGGGTCATATCTCTCATTCCGCCAAGGCTAGATCCAGGACGCAGGGGGGATTCGCCATAGAGTAGCAATATTGGCCGCAAGCTGCATGCAACCAACTCCATATTAGGGTGTGCTGTTGGTTCTACGTAGAAAAAATGGCACGATTTCCCTACGGAAGGCAGGGGGGATCGCCCTATATGGAGATTGATATTAAACAGCGCGCTCGTGCCGACGTGCTGTGCCGCGCAATTATCACAAGCGATATCAGGCGATGGTAACTCCCCTGGTGTTGGGGGTCTTCGGCCGTCCCCGCCGGCTTGCGTCCGGGTTTTGATCCTGTTCCATAAGACATGGAGTATAACGAAATACAGACTGTTCAATCCCCTCAATTGATGCCCAAGACGGCGATCCATGCCGTTTGCATTTTGCTGTAACTGTTGGTTCTAACAGGGGTTGAGGAAGCGAACTCTGAGAGTGTTCCTAGAGTGCTAACCAAACAGGCGCTGCATAACCTCCCTGGATGCGTCGATGGTGGCCTGCAAGCCGTCGGGATCAGTGGCATATCGCCGTCTAATGCCTTGGGCATGTTCGGTAAACGAGGCAAAGGCCCTGCAAAGCCCCTGGCCTGTGACGGGGGAATATTGGAAAAACCGATAGGACCGCTGCCGCGCAAACCTCTCGGCTTCCTCAGGCGATACACATCCTTCGCCCATAGCCACCACAATTGTGCGGAAAGGGATGACCCTGTCCTCGCATCGGCTGCTGATATCCTCGCAACTGGCGACCAGTTCATCCCACGACTCGGTGGATGACGCGTCGTAGCTGAAGAAAAGCACGCAAGAGTGCATGAGAAGCATGACTGCATCGTGGAAGCGACTACCGTTGGAAGTTGAGAACAGATGCAACGTATAGAAGGATTCGCCACAAACGTATTCCGGTTCCCAATCATCCGTCGTAGGGTTGAAGGCACGGGCGATATCTTCCCCAGTCTCCTTTTGCAGTAGCTGAACCGTAGCGCATCAGTCAAGCTCTTTGAACAAGTATATTGACTCTGTACTCGCAACATACCTCTACCAGCCCACGATTGTCTGTGGCACCTTGAGCGTTTATGACGACAACAACAATCTCATCACAATGGCGTATAACAGGCCGTGGCGCGTTCCGTTTGCATGGGGGGAAAGCGACTTTCAGTTCCATTGTGTGCATCGCGCGAGGCACGTGAATGATAGTTGGTCTTTCCGGTTGCGCGGAAGATGAAGCCTTTCGAATCCATTTGATAAACTTGATCAACTTGGACATGACGGGTCAAGCTTTTCAGGGCGGCGGGAATTGGAAATCGAAATGTGTGTTGTTGGAGTGTTGGGCGACGACGCGAAGAAGGGGGGAAGGATCCCTCGTTCCATTTCACGCTCTCTCTTCTCCCTTGCCGAGTTGCAATCTTTCGGTCAGCCCACCAATCGGTAGGCAACCTCTCCGCCTCGCGGACATACATACTGTACACTGAATGGACCGGACCAACTGCAGACGGAGTGTGTTAATAGAGCGGGTCAACTCCTTTCTACGCTTGTTTTTTCAGCGTACTGTGAAAGGTTACATCGTGTGTAGGGTGCATGTGCAGGGGTAGAGGCACATGCAAAAAAAAAAAAGAAACGCGCTAAAAAGCGATGGCTAAGTACTAGGACATAGATATACTATAAAATACAACAGTATTATTCAATAGGTTAAAAGTAAGTTATTGTAGATATTAATATTAGCTACTATAGGTTAATCTTCTACTTAGTGTTAGAAATAGTAGAAATAACCTAGGTATAGGTAGGTAGCTTAGTATGTAACTATAGGTAGCTTTGGCTAAGCCTAATAACGATTAGCTATAGCTAGCCTAGGCATTTTTAAAGGTCTTAGGTATCTTACTAGAAAGATTGTAATTCTAGTTCTATAGAACTTAATTAATATACCTAGCTAAGTAGTAGAATTATCACTTTAGCTAATAATAAGATAGTCTTACTATTTTATATAAGACGATGTATTTTATAGTATATCCTAGTCTTAGATACTTAGACATTGAATTAGAGAAAAAGGTACTACTACGTATAGACTTTCTAGAAATTAGCTAGACTTACTATAAGAGGAGGGCATTTCGGACTATATGCCTTAGTATTTCCAGACTATGTAGGGCATTCTCAGCCCTAACCTTAGCTACCCCTATACTTTTTCCCCTATTAAATCCATCGCGCATTTAAGCCCATTGAATCGCTTAATTCCTTCAATAACACAGTCAAATAACGGAGCACTGTTGTACTAGGTACGCAGCCGTCGCGGGGGACAGGACTAGCGCTATCTATACGCCGCAATGCGTCGCAGTAGGAGGGCGCTAACCTAGAGGAGGTAGATCGCAAGGACATGGTTCCTAACAGCCAACCTGCGTAGCCGACGCCGACGCTGACATCTACCGCGCGCGGTGGCCGTAGTAGCTGTAGAAGCAGGGGAGGCCGCGCCCGCGCCCTCGCCTGCGGTAGCGGGAGAAGTCGTAGAAGGGGGCAGGGCACGTAGGGCTAGTAGTGCAGGTTAGTAGGTTTGCAGCTACTTAGTTAGAGTAAACAAGATTGTTAGATCTTAATTTTATTGCGTTTTTGAACGATTTAGCGGTCGCTAGCGCGCTAGAGGTTGATAGGTTTAACTATATTGTCAATTGAATTGATAGATCTAAACGAAAAAGCGAAAAAGGGGGGGTGGTTATGCTAGGGTTAGGGCTGAAAATGCCCTACATAGTCTGGAAATACTAAGGTACATAGTCCGAAATGCCCTCCTCTACTATAAATATAGTCTATACTATTAAATATAGTTTATACAATTATATTATATAAGGCCCTACATTTTTTCCTCTAGATTTAAGGATAAGACTTTTCTAAAGAAAATAGCTATCCCCTATAGATTGCTTTATAAAAGTCGAAAAATAGTAGAAGTTTACTCTCTAATATCTTAACTATCCTATATTATAGATCTAAATTAGTACTATACGTTGCTTATACTTTTAACGCTCTTTCTAAAACTAGTATCTAATTAGTAGTATATAAGATATACTGTTTAAACTATATACTACGCCCCTATAGGACTATCCTACATAACTATATATATATAAAATTCTAATACCTACCTACTCTCGCAAAAGATACCTACACTAGTTAGCGATTAGGTATAACCTTACTACTATCTAGTTTCCTAGGTCGATGCCCTCCTACTAAGACATATTACAGCATATTAACAGCTACAAGTAGTAAGACCTACCTAAGTAGCTACAGCTAAGCTTTAGTGCATGTATATATATATACATTAGGTTTGTAGGTAGGCAGGTACGGCCTGAGCCACCCGGGCTTGCATACTGAGCTACCTGTGGCGCAACTATTCCCTGGCTATTTCCAACAGCACTAATCTGTCTAGCACAGAGCTATTATCCACACCTGATATTTTGAGCGCTTTGAGTGGTTCCGCCATCTCGAGCAATATCGTCATGATTGCATTTCCAAGCCCCCCTCGCACCGAAGAGACTCGCTTGCAGGTTGTTGAAATGTTACGCAGCTTGCGCAACTTGCATTGCATGATCGCCCTACATAAGTCATGCTTTCGCCCGTTTCCAAAGTCCCGGATCTGACTTTCCCCCGCTTCAATTCCCCTCCTCTCATTACTTCATGACAGGTCCACGGGCTGCTTCCAACGCCTGCTTTGCCGTTGGATTCCGACGATTCTTAGCCGTCTCGAGACCCAAACGCCGACATCTCTCAACGACAATAGCACAGAAGATGCCGCAGGAATACAAGCTCAAGGGGGTCACCTCGCTCGCGCTGCGTCCTGGCGAGAAACAGGAGGCTGAGGTGGAGGGTCTCGATGCCAAGGTGCTGCTCCTCAATGCTGGTGGGACAGTCCAGGCGACCGGTCCCCGGTGCACACACTATGGGGCACCACTTGTGCGGGGCGTGTTAGGGACAAGCGGGAAACTTACTTGCCCATGGCATGGAGGTAGATGATACGCTTCTCGTCACTCTATTTTCTCGCTAACAGTTTCACCTCGCGCAGCGTGCTTCAACTCCAAGACGGGCGACGTCGAAGACGCCCCCGCCCTCAACGCACTCCCCATCTTCAAAGCGACCGAGCGGGAAGGTGCGGTCTACATCACCGGCGACGCGGAGACGATCAAACTGGGCTACCGCAAGCCAAACGTCAAGTGTACAGTCAAGGGGGGTGACAAAATCCTCGTCGTTGGTGGCGGGTCTGGTGCGCTAGGTTTCGTCGAAGGCCTACGCGACAACGGTTACCAGGGCGCCGTGACCATCATCTCCAACGAGGGCTACCTCCCAATTGACCGGCCTAAGCTCAGCAAGGCATTGGTTACAGACGTGGCAAAACTACAATGGCGCGATGCGGGTTGGTTCAAGGACAACAGCGTTGACATGATCAATGCCGAGGTTACTGCGGTAGACTTCTCGAGCAGGACAGTTACTACCGTGTCGGGTGGAAAGTTTGCCTACACCAAACTTGTGCTCGCGACCGGCGGGACAGCCAGGATGCTGCCTGTCCCGGGCTTCAAGGAGCTGGGCAACATCTTCACCCTCCGCAACGTACACGACACCAAGCGAATCGTTGCCGCAATCGGCGACAAGGGCAAGAAGATTGTCATTGTCGGATCCTCCTTCATCGGGATGGAGGTTGCAGTCGCGACTGCAGCTGGCAACGACGTGACGGTTGTGGGCAGGGAGAAGGCGCCACTGGAGCGGGTCCTCGGTGAGAAGGTAGGCAACATTCTTCGCAAGGGCGTCGAGGCCAAGGGGGCCAAGTTTTACATGTCAGCGGGGGTCGAGAAAGCAGAGCCGTCGGTCTCGAATCCATCGAACGTCGGTTCCGTATACCTCCACGATGGCACCAAGCTCGAAGCCGACCTCGTCATTCTCGGGGTAGGTGTTGCGCCGGCAACGGAATATCTCAAGGGCAACAGCGCGGTGCAGTTTGAACAAGACGGAAGCCTGAGGGTGGACGAAGCATTCTCGGTCCTCGGTCTCCGTGACGTCTATGCGATCGGCGACATCGCCACACACCCATACCACGGGCCCGGCGGAGACGGTAAGTTTGTGCGTATCGAGCACTGGAACGTCGCTCAAAACGCAGGGCGCGCGGCGGCCAACCACATCATCGACCCGTCACGCAAGCCACGGTTCTACACGCCCGTGTTCTGGAGCGCCCTCGGTGCGCAGCTGCGGTATTGCGGTAACACGGTGGCCAGCGGCTGGGATGATTTGGTACTGCAGGGCGACCCAGACCAGGGCAAGTGGGTGGCATATTATGCCAAGGGAGAAACCGTCGTCGCGATGGCGAGCATGGGCATGGACCCGGCCATGGCGCAGTGCTCGCAGCTCATGTCCCTGGACCAGATGCCCACGAAGCGGCAGCTTCAAGATGGGTTGGACATCTTGAGTCTCGGACCTCTTCAGTGAAGTTCCAGTTAGGGGCACTTCTTGCGAGATGTTTTTGTTCCTGTAACTGAACCCTAACCCCGATCATGAAAAGTCTGTTTTGATGTTTCGACCACTTGTCATGAGGGCTTCGATTGTGATTCGCTTCCACCGCTTGCCCTCCATCCACAGCATGGGAGTCAGATGGCACCGCCAGCACCAAAAAACAACAGCATTCCTCGCCCAATTCTCGAATTGCAACCGCGCATCCTTTCGGGGCTTTCCGTCCAAGTCATCACATCATGTTGTGCTTGTTGGCAACAATTGCTAGCCTGGTGGCGGGGCTCATGGTCAAACTCACGCTCCTATCTTTACTCACGATAGTCATCTATCGTGTCTTCTTCCATCCTCTATCCAAGGTTCCCGGCCCGAAACTTGCAGCCATTTCCAACATCTGGCAAGGCACCCATGCGCGCAATGGAGCCACACGCCGGCTTGGTCAGAGCCTTCATCAGAAGTACGGTCCAATCGTTCGTGTCGGGCCCAATGAAGTGTGGTTCAACTCGGCCGAGGCGTACAAGAAGATTTACAGTACACAGCCCTGCGAATCCTCAAGCCCTGTCACGATCTGACAGATTCTAGGCGCCGGCAACGGGTATGAAAAGTCGGACTTCTATTGTGAGTTGCATACTTTGTTAGTCGGCAGTGTCCAGGTCTGATCCCTTCAGTGGCCACAGCATTGAACAAGCCCAGACTCGACTGGCGGTTCAATGCGCACTTCCCCGACACTCTTGACCTGCTTTCTGAGTTTGATGTCAGTCGTTACAAGCTGCAGAGACGCCTCATTGGGCCCCTGTATTTGCCGTCCAACCTTCGGAAGTTCGAACCTGCGGTCGACGACGTAATTAAGCGGGCAATATCAGAACTGAAAGCCCTGAACGGGGCCGAGGTGGATCTGAAGGAATGGATGCACATCATCGCGGTCGAGTGTCTCGGTGCGGTGGTTCTCTCGTGGTCTCCCCGATACATCCAAAACAGGTCAGATGGTGGCACCGGCTCCCAGAGCTACCTTGGTTGGAAGCGGAAGAGTGTGTTTGGCCTGTTCCCGACCGTAACCAAAGGGGCGTACTTCTCCAAATCGCTAAGTCGAGTCTTTTCCAACCTATGGGGCGTGACATTCAAAACCCCCAAGAACTTCAAGCCGTTCTTCACGGTTTGTATGTCGACCCGGTGATGGCAAGGCCAGTGCTGACGCGGTGTAAATAGCCTGTATACCAAAAAACCTCCAAGAGAATCGCTGGGGCGTTTCGGGCGATACACCAGGCGCAGCGCAAAAAGGACGAACGGGTTGACCTCCTGGCCGACCTGATCCAACTGCACAGGGAGCGTCCCGAGTTTACCGATCCGTACTTGCGCCGCCTTGCTGTCACGAACTTCGGCGCGGGTCACGAAACAATGTGCTCGGCGCTCACGGCGGCTATAGCCATGATCGGATCACACCCGAATGTGCAGCAACAGGTCGCGGAAGAGGTTCTCCGTACTCCTGACTCGGCAGCCTACGAGAATGCTGCCCGGCTTCGATACACCCAGGCGAGCATCAAGGAAGCACAGCGGCTGCACCCGGTGATCGGCATGTCACTGCCACGGAATGTGCCTTTGGGCGGTGCATCATTTCACGGCCACTACCTCCCTGCCGGCACGACGGTGGGATGCAACCCTGTGGCCCTACACATCAACCCCGACATCTTTGGTGCCGATGCCTCGCAGTACAATCCAGCGAGGTGGCTGCAGGATGGGGACGCCGCCAGCGTGCGCATCATGGAAAGATACAACCTGACGTGGGGTGGTGGTGCGCGGGCGTGTCCAGGCAGGCATCTCGCGGAGCTGATCGTGTACAAAGTCGTTCCTGCCCTCATCGGCGAGTTCGATGTACGGATCACCGCGATGCCGGAGGAGAAGGAGATGGCGTGTTACTTCATGGCCATGCTTACAGGCGTCAAGGCGATGTTCATTCCACGGGCATGCGGCCCGGATATACAGTTTGGCACCGAGTGACGAAAGGTGACTGTTTGCGCTCCCTGTTTCGCGTGGCATGGGCAGGCCAGCCCCTGTGCCCCTATCTACCTATCTGTCTATACACTTTTTTGGTGTAGCATACACATCCTGTGCGACGGCATGTCCCGTCCAGCGTTGACAACCTCTGTGGTCCCACAGGTATAGGGCACAGAAGCTAAAACGGTACACCTCCGCGGAGGTGTGAGATCACTGCTGGTTCCGCAATTTCTTGACATCATTGGTGGTCGGTTAGAATTTTGGAGAGGGGAAAGTGGAGAGGCATATTGCCATATAAGCATTTAATGTTCCCCCACTCCCAAAACGCCAGTTTCTCATTAACATATACGGCCGTCCTCGCCATCATGTTCAACTTGCCTGCCAGAATTATTCAGCGCCGTAGCGGCACGCTCGTCACACGACGGCCAGCGGCGGGAAACCTACACCCCAGCCGCGCACGCCGAGTCCCTGGTCCGGGATCATTTCAACAACGCCGTGGCTTTGCTGGGCAAGAGGGAAACCATAACCCAAATGACATGGGCGGCCCTGGGGGTCAGGTCAGTCTGCCGGCTAGCGCCGCACTACGACAGTACGTGTCTCGGCTGGTTTCCTCTCGCACAAACCGGTTTTAACGCTTTTATCAGCAAGTTTGCGATGAATGCAGTGTACGGATTCCTCGCCGTGTCTTCTGTGATGATTGGTGCCAAGATAGCGCGGTGGAACGGGAACCCGAATGCGAACTATGTTCTGGTGCATGATTCTTCCAAGGGCGAGCTCGATGATGTGAAATATATCAAGGCGAGCGAGTTGCCAAAGTGATGCGCAGGACATATATAGATAGTATTAGGACATGCTGCTATGGAGCTGTTTCTAATTCTTTCGCACGGAAAATATAACAAAACCTTGCTGTTACTCCGTATCCAACCCATGCAACCCGACACACTCTCCACCGAACCTTAGACCACTGCCCTAGTCCGGGCGCCAGACCGATAGAACCCAAAGTGCCAATCATAGAGCACGTTGAAAAGCAGAAGGAAACTTTGAACATGGTTAGCATTATCGCAACACCTAGGGCAACCTGCTTATGAACTATACAAAGTGGAGTTACTCACAAGGCAATAAAACTAAAGGCCTCGGCCGTCAGCAGCAGATTGTCATGGCTGTTCGTCCAGTCTGAAGCGGTGAAGGACACGACGACAATCCAAAGGTAGGAAAAGATCAGGTTGAAGAGGAGGAAGTAGCCAGGGTAGGTGCGGAGAAACAAGGCGAGTAGGTAGAAGGCCGTCGTAAGGACCGACTGAACGCAACCCCTGTTAGGCAAACTCTCGTTCCGGCGGGCTAACTGTACACTACTTACAACCACAAGTTCGTATATGACATGATCTCCTCCCCAACCACGGGAGACAAGGTAGGCAAGGATGCCCATGACGATGACGGATGAGATCCATACGAGGGCACTGCTAGCGAGCAGGAAGCTAGGAAGCCCTGTGCGGGCGTGTGTGTCTCTGTGCACCATGGTTCGGTATTTGCGTATTTGGCTGATAGTGATTGCAGCTTGTGGTGAAGGATCAGTCTAGGGGGTGTCGGGGAAAGGGTGATTTGCCTGCAGGCAGTGTAAGTGTAGGTGATTGATCGAGAGTGTGCAGTGTACGGCGCAGGCTAGAGGGCAGAGAGCACAGTCGTCCTTATATCGATTCGATTCTTTGGCCCGCAATGGCTTCTATCCTGGTTTCCAGCCTGTCATCCAAGAAAAGCACCACATGACAATTCACGTCACTGCAGTGCAGCCTCAGATGCAATGGCCGAATGGGACGGGTTCCTCGACCATCAGTGGCTGGAAATCACGGACAGCAGGTCGATACAAGGCCTTTGCCAGGTTTTGGCGCAAGGACGGATGCCGAAACAACTCATGGTTGGCCGTTTTAAGCCACTGACGGCAGCCCAGATCCAGTGGCTCCATTTTGTCACGCTAAATAGACCAGCCGGCCAGCAGTCCCAGTACGTCATCGGGCAGCGGTGAAGAGTCTGGCTGCGACCGTATGTATGGTTAAAGCGGCGCACAAGAATATCCATGCAGGCCACTTCAACCCTCCCTCCATAACAACCATGCCGTGTCTTCCTTGGTTCCAAGTTCAACACGTTGTCAGTTCAGGAGTGCCCTCGGCCCGCGGGAATGAGAACCTGGTTTCCACAAAGACTTTTTGCATCGAGTCCTCCTTACCGTCAAACTTGTGATAGACCTTGTCGATGTCCTCCAGGCGGTACCGGTGCGAGACCATCTGGGTGGGATCCAGCTCACCTAGTTGGATCTTGCGCAACAGGCCCTCCCAGTGCATCCATCCCTTGGCGTACTCTCCGGCTGCGCATTCGATGGCGACATCCGGGCCGCGCCCACCGCACAGCTCCTTGAGCCTGCTGACAACGGTTTCCTTGTTTGTGACACCAAAGCTGAGCTTTTTGTAGTCGATTAGCTCCAGCCTGTCCTTGTGCTGGGCGGGCCAGCGGTCGGCAAGAGTCGAGAGACGGGGCTCCGTATCGACGAAAATGACCTTGCTCGCACCCTCATCGACGGCGAAGACGCCAGCCATTTGGCCGATTGGCCCGGCACAGAAGATGGCGACCTGGTCGTTGGGGTAGACCGCGGTATCCTTGACAGCGTTGTAGGCTGTTGGCGGGACGTCCGAAAGGTACAGGGCTGGAACATGTGGTTAGACACAACATGAAGGTAGACGGAGAGGGGGTCCAGGGACGTGTGTTTGGGTGAATACATACCCTTCTCGTCAGGAACCTCATCTGGGATCTCAAGAAGATTGACATCGGCGAGTGGCACTCGCACATACTCGGCCTGGCCGCCAGCAAAGCCACCGGCAAAATGCGAGTACCCAAAGAAACTGGCTGTCTGGGAGCCATACATGGCCTTCATTGTTGTGTTGGAATTTGTCGTCTCGCATTGCGATGAAAGCTTTTGCTTGCAGTAGAAGCACTATAACGACAAAACTGTCGAACCCAAAATATAGGATCGGAATCTGATTGGTCTGAACAGACGGAGGAATCAACAGTGATAATAGCTTCAATTGTGTCAATCTATGTAACTGTGAAAAAGCTGTGTGTGGCTCTAAAAGCTATGTGTGGCTCTAAAAGCCTATTTCCTCGGGGGAGCCAACGGATACCTAATGCTATACCAAGACCAATCTGCCCCTGAACCCCTAAGTAGGTTCATCCAATATCGCTACTATAGTCCCACTTTGCTATAGTAGGTTCAACACACCCCCTTAGAGTAACTGCTAGGCAGCCGCTCTAGAGCACTCCTATAAGTAAGGTTATTCCTAAGATCCAAATTCCCTAGCAATCTAGCTCCCTAGTATCCGTTCCGTTCCGTAGCTATCTAGCCTTAGGCTCCCTCTAGTCTCTATCTCTTGTTTTCTAGTAGGGAGAGTCGGGAGACTCCTTAGCTCCTACCCCCTTATATAGACTATAGGTATCCCGCTATAAGCGCTATACTCTCTTCTATTAAAGTCTTGCTTGCTCTCTAGCGAATAAGGCTCTCGATAGGTACTATATTAATTATCGTAACGAATTCTTAGTATTTATCTGCCGTTAGGGCCTTTATAAACCTATCGGCTATTATCTTCGCGGTAGGTACGTATTCTACCTTGATCTTGCTAGCTTCGCGCTCCTACCTTAGCTAGTAGTTATAGATATCTACATGCTTAAGCTTAGTCTATAGAGTAGCGATCTTAGCGTTAACAAGTCGGATAGTCTGCAAGTTATTACACTAGATCGTGATCCAATCGTTGTTAAGATCGACCGATAGTTCGGAGATTAATCCGCTTACAAACATACCTTCTTTAGCTACTTACAAGAGAGCTAACAACTTAGCTTCGGTCGTTAAGGTTATAACTATATCTTGCTTGCTTACGTACTATACGATTAGACCGCTAAATAGTTAGATAGCGAAGCCTTGTAAGCTTTTCCGATCAATAAGGTTATTAGCGAATAAAGAGTCACTTGCTATAATCAGCTAGTCGCCTCCTCCTAATTAGAGGGCGAAGAAGCGTGTTTAGTAGAGGTATCTTAGTACTCGGTCGGCCGCTACGTAGTAATCTAGGCCTAGGTTATAATTAAACTAGGAAAGTCTCGAAGCTACAAAAGCGATATCGGGTCGCGATATAATAGCGGCGTAGAGTATCGAGCTAACCTTCTTCTAGTAGAATCGCGTTACGCCTAGATCTACGATATTATCGTATAGAAGTAATTCCATCGTCGTTATAGGTATTCTAGGTATAGCTTCTGAATCCGTAAGCTTCGCGATCTTCTTAATATATAATGTCTAGCTAAGCTAAACGAGCTTCTTAGTTCTTTCGCGGTGGATCTCGATACCTAGGAACTACTATAGCTCGTCGCCGCTAGTAAGTTTGTATTTCTCGCGTAGGCCGCTAACGATCTTATTAACCTTCTCTTGCTTGTTCTTACAGTATATAATTACAATGTCGTCGACGTAAAAGAAGATAATAATATCCCCGTTTATTATTACGTATAGCTTGCGTAGTATCTTAACGAATCCTAGACTTCTTAAAGTATTAGTTAGCTCGCGTTGCTATAGGAAAGGGGATTTTCTTAGCCTATATAGAGCTTTGTTTAGCTTTAGTATGTTCCTATATCTACGGTAGCCCTAGGGTATCTATATATATATAAGCTCGTTAAGGAAGGCGTTTACGAAGGTATTAACCGCGTCGAATTGGATTAACTCGAGATCGAATCTCGCTACAATAGCAAGTACTATTTAGAGTAACTAGATCGCGAGAGTAGTAGCGTAATTTTCTTCTACTAATCCCTTCTACTATTAATTACTACGAACTACAAGCTGCGCTTTGTACTTATCGAGGAATCTATCTTAGCTGAACTTATAGACGTAAACCTATATATAGTCTAGAATCTATTATATACCTGCTTGTTAGCGGGAAACCTTATCCTACAACTACTTAACGCTATAGCTAGCTAAGTGATCCTTCTCTACTTATAGGAAGAGCGCTTCTATTAGGTAGTTCTTAAGTTTGTAATGCTATTTCGGCTTAGGAGGAAGGATATTGCGATGTAGGCGTTTAATACTATCTTTCTTCTTTATTAGCTATATAACGCGCTTCTTCGTAATAGTTCCTTATAGAGTCTGCTCTTCTTCGGTAGTCTTTGGTTTCTTAGGCTCGATTGCTAGGGTTGCTATCTTTCGCTAGAGTCGGTTAATCGTAGCTCTTATAATAGGCTTATCTCTTAATGTACCGACTATAGTCGATAGTGTACCTACGTAGAAGGCTACGTACTATAGTTCGAATGCCGCTACGATTTCTATAGCATTGTTAGCTCGTAAGCTAGTTATTAGCGCGGTTAAAAGAGTAGCGGGAGGTGTTGTAGGAGGTGTTTAGTAGAACTTAGGGAAATCGCTAGAGGCGTTGCCTTTAACTACAATAGTATCTAAGATCTCCTCTTTAAACTCTTCTTCTTCTAATACGTTATCGGTTAGGTAGATAGCGATATCCTTGTCTTCGTCCTTATTCTCGGGTTCTTATTCATCTAGTTTAGTAGCTAGGTTTCTTGTTTTTTAATTAGTAAGCTACTAGGCAAGTGCCTCTAGGTTAACTTACTTCTAATCGATCGCGATACGCTCAAGGTCTCTAGAAAAGACCTATATCTCGTTAAAAATAACGTCTTAGGTAGCTACTACATTGTTAGTTCTAGGGTTCTAGATTCGGTAGATATTAGAGGATTAGTATCCTACTAGGTATCCTACGAATGCCGTTAGCTCGAATCTCTATAGTCGGCGCTCCTTCTTTTACGCCGTAGTTGTTATAGCGTAAGCCTTGTATCTATATACCTTCAAATGGTTTAGTGCTAGTTTACGTCGCTCTATTACAACTATGCTTCGCTTCTCTAGGTGCTCGTGGAATCTCTTAAATAGTATCTTCTAACCGCTTCCTTACCTTAGTATATAATTAAAGAGGTATACCGATGCTCGGGAAATCTTAAGCTACAATTTAATCAGGAGGTTAGCGCTTAGAGCTATATAACGTTGTTTTTCCTTAATTATACCCCCTAAGCGCTCTACTACCCTGTTCTGCTCTTACATATAGGCGGTACAGGGCTCGACTTTAATACCCTTGCTCTCGAAGAACGCTATAATAGCGTTAGTCTTAGTAAACTCGTTGTTACATTCGATTACTTTAGGTTTGATCTTATACTAGGTCTCTAGTATATAGAAGAGGGTCTTAAAGGCCGCTAGGATATTATCGCCTTTGTAGGTTCTTATATAATAGTCCTATATATACTTAGAGTATTAGTTAGTGGCGAGTAGCAGTGCGGTGTAATCTTATCGCGCGCCTAGGTATTTGTAGAAGTCGATAGCGATGCAGTCCCCTGCCTTTAGAGGGTCTAGGCGTAGTTCTCGGCTAATCCGACGTTTTGCTTTGCCGTATCCGTACCTGTTATACTCTACTATTATAATACCTTTGATTTTAACTCCGTAAGCACTATTAACGAGATGTTCGAGGGCCTTTAGGCCTAGGTGACCAAGGTAGAGATACTATATTATCGCATCTGCTCTAGATAGTGCCCGAGCGGTCTATATATTAAGCTATTGCTTTCGCGTAGCGAAGGCAGCGTATATAGTTATCTAGGGAATATATTCTAGGACGAATTAATCGTGTCGGTCTTGAACGTCGTAGAGGTATACGTTTTCTCCGCGCTATAGGCAGTCGTTGCGGGTATCCTACTAGATACTACGGTTTTTAAGTTAGCGGAGGGAGACGAGGTTATATACGAAAGTTAGGTAAAAAGCTACATCTTTAAGAGTAATAACTTAGGATCTATTCTTGGTCTTTACTATAATGTCGACTTCGCTATATCCCTCGATAGTAACGGGATATTCTCTAGCCTAAACGCAGTCTAACGGGCTTGCAAGGCAAGGTAGTGACTTAAACCGGGAGAGGTTGTTATATAGGTAGATAGTTAATCCAGAATCGAGGATAGACGAGTTGACCAGAGGGTATATAAGCTGCCCTACTTAGAAGGCCACTAGTATAGTAAAGAAGCTTACGGTATATCTTCCGACCGTACGCCCGTACCTAGCTAGCTACTATACCTACTTCTTAAAGTAGGGCGTTAGAAAATTCTCTAATATCTTGGTAGCTTCCTAGCTAGGTGCTAATGTTATCTCTAGAGAGGTCTTTGTCTGAATAGGGGGGGCCTCGGCTGTTTAATTAGCTATCTAGCACTCTTAGGGGGCTACTACTACTTACGTAGAGTTTCGGCACTCTTCGTCCACTGATTTCACAGTAGGTATCTCGGGGGCCTTTCGGCGCTCTTCTTCTACTAGTTGTAACGTAGTAGGTCTCTTATCTACTAGTAGTAAAGCAGCGGGTATCTAGTTATAGGCTACCTCTAGTTATAAAGTAGGGCGGCACTCTAGGGAAGCACGTTGTTATTATATGCTCCTACTTAGGGCTAACGCTATAGGGAGTCAATCTTGATCTTAGGATAACTCTTTTAGGTTAGATCTCTATCTCTTCGGCTTTATTCGCCCTATCTTAGCTTTAAGCGAGGGGTTTGCCTTAAGGTTCTTCTTTATTCTTATCACGGGTGGTAAATGCCCAATATTAGGGTACGTATATATTCGATGTGGTTGTACGAGGAACTCAAGATAGTAGGTATAGCCCGCCGGGGATATGCCCTGCGGCAGGCTCTACATACGCTACAGGCTCTGCAGGCCCTACATCGCACAACCGCTCCACAATGGCCATACGGCCCGCAATGGCCATACGGCCATATGTCACGGCTAGACCCGTAACACTACCCTCCCTCAAAACAAGCCTCCTCCTCTTCAAATCAAGCCTACGGCTCGAACGCTCGAATCGTAGCTTTAGTTCCTTCTCGGTACCTACGCTAGGGGCCCTAGCTTATTCGGGTTAGTATTGTAGAACTTCTAAATAGCATTATCGCAGCCGCGTAGATCCGTTACTAGCTACTAAGTCGGCTAGGCGTAGCCCTCCTACTTAACTAGGTATTGCTACCTCCTATTCTCTACCTTCCTAAAGTCTCGAATCTCTTTAAATCTCTATTTAACTACTTCGACGCTATTGTCCTAGCGCCTTACTTCCCTACTACGGTTCGCCCTTATATCTCTCTACGCGTTAGCTTGCCCTAGGATTCCCTACTCGCCCCGCTATAGCCAAACTAGTAATACGTAGAACGTGTCGAATATCTTTATATTCGCTAGAAGGTATAGCGTCACTGTATATAACGCCGCTTTAGTAACTTCGAATAGTCCCTTCTAGCGTAGTTCGAGCTTCTTCGTTGGGCGCCCCGTCTTGTAATACTATATATTAAGCATTACCTTGTTGCCGATTCTATAGACCAGGGCGTCGCTACGTTTAGCGTTTACGTTAATCTCGTAACGGTCCTACGCTTGCCTTGCTAGTGCCTTCGCTATATCTAGTACTACTTTAAAGCGTATAGATATCTCTATTACCTAGAAAAACTCCCTCTTCTAAGCTTCTAAGAGTTCTAGTAGGTATAGTCTGCTCGGTTCTACGCCTATACGTAGGTAGAAACTATAGTTCGTAAAGAAGGGTAACACTCCCGTTGTCTCTAACGATATATTGTTCCTTACGAACTCTACAAGCAGTACCTAATCCGCCTAGTCATCCTATACCTAGTCGACGAAAAGGCGTAAATACTACTCTAACTCTACGTTAATCCGTTTAGTCTAGCCGTTCGTTTGCGGGTAGAACGCTAATAATAGTTTTAGAGTTACCGCTAATCTCGACGATAGTATTCTCTAGAACGTTAAAACGAACTATATACCTCTATCTAATATAATCGTCTCGGGCAGGCTATATAGGTTATAGACCCGTTCTACAAAGCGGTCCGTTAACTTATCCACTTCTAAGGTCTCTATTGGGATAAAGTAGCGCATTTTCGTTAGTCGGTCTACTACTACTACGATATAGTTAAAGGTTCGGTTTCTCCTTGTATATAGCGGCAGTAGTATAATATAATCTACCGATATATCCCGCTATAGCGAGAGTAGCACTAGTAGCGGCTTTAGAAAGCCCGTTAGTAGCGCCCTCGGCGTTTTCGTCTTATTATATAGCAAGCAGGCATTATAGTAAACGCAAATAGTACTAGTTATCCTAGTCTACTAGTATTTCCGATTTATTAGGTCGATAGTCTTGGTTCTTCCTAGGTAGCCCCTAGGTCCTAATACGTAGGTTCGGTAAATTAGTTATAGTTATATCTCGTCGTTGTCTAGGTCGATAAGCATTCTCCTACAGTAATATACCTTGCCTACGATAGTATAGTACTCTATATATAGCACTTTGAGCCTCGTTTTAATGTCCTTTGGCCAAGCTCTAGTCCTAGGGTCTGCCAGCGCCCTAAGCGTTGCCTTCAGCAGATCCGAGCTTATATACATTTCGTTCAGCAGATCGTCGATATATCTTGATAGGTCCAACTAGTTAACTGTAATCGCCTTGTTATATAGTCTTAGTAGTTTAAATATCTCTAGATCGAACCGGTCGGGGTCGATTAGTAGCCTCTTACGGTTCTAGAGTCGGTTATCCTCTATACCCTATAGTATATGTTCTAGCTTACGGCTTAGTGTATCCGGCATCGCGTTTGCTAATCCTAGCTAGTAGATAATACGGAAGTTGAATCGTAATAGGAATTCGGACTACTATATATACCTTAGGGACAGTTGCTTCGTCGTCGCGAAGGTCTGAAGGTTCTTATAGTCCGTAATAATATTAAACCGGCCGTTTGCTCCCTCTAGTTCTGGTCGCCATTCCTCTAGTGCCTTAATTACCGCTAATAGCTCCTTGTTATAGATGTTGTAATTATATTCCTATACTAAGTGCTTCGCGCTAAAGTAGGCTACTAGGTGCTAGTCGCTATTATCGTCTTACTATAGTAGCGTTCCGCCTACTAACTAGTCTAAAGCGTTAGTTTTAACGACTATAGGCTTGTCCTAGTTGTAGATCCTTAGCGCTAGTACTATCGAGAAGTACGTTTTTAGTTATTCGAAAGCTAGATAGTACAGTCTGCTCTATTCCTAGCTTATTATCTTCTTTATAAGGTTGTAAAGTAGCTATACTACTCCTAAGAAGTTCTTAATAAATCGTCGGTAGAAGTTCGTAAAGCCTAAGAACCGTTATAGCTACCGCCTCGTTATTAGCGGTTCCTAGGATATAATAGCTACTACCTTCTCTTTGTCTATATCGATACCGCCTAGCGTAATAATCAGGCCTAGGTATTTCGTTCTTATAGTATAGAACTCGCACTTATTAATATCGACCTAGAGCCCTGCCTAGTACAGTCTCTTTAGTACCTCCTTCACTTGCTTGACGTAGTCTGCTATATTCGTAGAGTAGATTAGTATATCGTCTAGGTACGCTGTAGTATATACGTCCAGTATATTGTATAGCGTGTTATTAATATAGTACTAAAACGTAGCGGGCGCTCCCTATAGCCCGAACGGTATAACTAGCGATTCGTAGAGGCCGAATCGTATTACAAACGCTATTAACCATTCGTAGCCTTCTACTACTTAGACTTTATTAAACGCCGCGATAACGTCTAGCTTTATAAAGATCCGTACTCTATAGATAGAATCGAGTGTTTCCTTAATTAGTGGTATTAGATATCGACTCTTTATCGAAACGTTGTTTAGACCTTAGAAGTTAGCGTAAATCCGCACTCCGCTTTCTAGCTTCTAGGCGAGTAGTAGAGGCACTCCTATACTTGATTTTAATAGTTAGATAAAGCCTTTCGTTAGGTGGTTATCTAGCTAGCGCTTAACTACGTATAGTTCTATTAGTAAGAACGGTCTGTTCCTTAAGAATAGTAGCTTACTTCCTAGTATTAGCTTGATTTTATAGTTATATAATCTATATAGTAGTA
>MU853410.1:81289-121442 GCA_033297235.1 Trichocladium antarcticum
ATATAGTTAAAGGTTCGGTTTCTCCTTGTATATAGCGGCAGTAGTATAATATAATCTACCGATATATCCCGCTATAGCGAGAGTAGCACTAGTAGCGGCTTTAGAAAGCCCGTTAGTAGCGCCCTCGGCGTTTTCGTCTTATTATATAGCAAGCAGGCATTATAGTAAACGCAAATAGTACTAGTTATCCTAGTCTACTAGTATTTCCGATTTATTAGGTCGATAGTCTTGGTTCTTCCTAGGTAGCCCCTAGGTCCTAATACGTAGGTTCGGTAAATTAGTTATAGTTATATCTCGTCGTTGTCTAGGTCGATAAGCATTCTCCTACAGTAATATACCTTGCCTACGATAGTATAGTACTCTATATATAGCACTTTGAGCCTCGTTTTAATGTCCTTTGGCCAAGCTCTAGTCCTAGGGTCTGCCAGCGCCCTAAGCGTTGCCTTCAGCAGATCCGAGCTTATATACATTTCGTTCAGCAGATCGTCGATATATCTTGATAGGTCCAACTAGTTAACTGTAATCGCCTTGTTATATAGTCTTAGTAGTTTAAATATCTCTAGATCGAACCGGTCGGGGTCGATTAGTAGCCTCTTACGGTTCTAGAGTCGGTTATCCTCTATACCCTATAGTATATGTTCTAGCTTACGGCTTAGTGTATCCGGCATCGCGTTTGCTAATCCTAGCTAGTAGATAATACGGAAGTTGAATCGTAATAGGAATTCGGACTACTATATATACCTTAGGGACAGTTGCTTCGTCGTCGCGAAGGTCTGAAGGTTCTTATAGTCCGTAATAATATTAAACCGGCCGTTTGCTCCCTCTAGTTCTGGTCGCCATTCCTCTAGTGCCTTAATTACCGCTAATAGCTCCTTGTTATAGATGTTGTAATTATATTCCTATACTAAGTGCTTCGCGCTAAAGTAGGCTACTAGGTGCTAGTCGCTATTATCGTCTTACTATAGTAGCGTTCCGCCTACTAACTAGTCTAAAGCGTTAGTTTTAACGACTATAGGCTTGTCCTAGTTGTAGATCCTTAGCGCTAGTACTATCGAGAAGTACGTTTTTAGTTATTCGAAAGCTAGATAGTACAGTCTGCTCTATTCCTAGCTTATTATCTTCTTTATAAGGTTGTAAAGTAGCTATACTACTCCTAAGAAGTTCTTAATAAATCGTCGGTAGAAGTTCGTAAAGCCTAAGAACCGTTATAGCTACCGCCTCGTTATTAGCGGTTCCTAGGATATAATAGCTACTACCTTCTCTTTGTCTATATCGATACCGCCTAGCGTAATAATCAGGCCTAGGTATTTCGTTCTTATAGTATAGAACTCGCACTTATTAATATCGACCTAGAGCCCTGCCTAGTACAGTCTCTTTAGTACCTCCTTCACTTGCTTGACGTAGTCTGCTATATTCGTAGAGTAGATTAGTATATCGTCTAGGTACGCTGTAGTATATACGTCCAGTATATTGTATAGCGTGTTATTAATATAGTACTAAAACGTAGCGGGCGCTCCCTATAGCCCGAACGGTATAACTAGCGATTCGTAGAGGCCGAATCGTATTACAAACGCTATTAACCATTCGTAGCCTTCTACTACTTAGACTTTATTAAACGCCGCGATAACGTCTAGCTTTATAAAGATCCGTACTCTATAGATAGAATCGAGTGTTTCCTTAATTAGTGGTATTAGATATCGACTCTTTATCGAAACGTTGTTTAGACCTTAGAAGTTAGCGTAAATCCGCACTCCGCTTTCTAGCTTCTAGGCGAGTAGTAGAGGCACTCCTATACTTGATTTTAATAGTTAGATAAAGCCTTTCGTTAGGTGGTTATCTAGCTAGCGCTTAACTACGTATAGTTCTATTAGTAAGAACGGTCTGTTCCTTAAGAATAGTAGCTTACTTCCTAGTATTAGCTTGATTTTATAGTTATATAATCTATATAGTAGTAGCGTATCCGCCTTCTAGGGAAGAAAAGTCTCGAACGTATCGTGATACTCCGCTAGTAGGCGTTTTAAGATATCCGCTACTATTAGCTAGGGTTTGTTACTCTTCTTAAAGAATTTCTAAGCGTCCTCCTCTATAATCCTGTAAATCGTCTCCGCGTCGCTCTAGAGGGCGTTTACAAACTTATAGTACTATTCTAGGAGTACCGAAGTATAGTCCTCTAGCGAGCCTTCGCGGTTTAATATCCGCTTGTAAAAGTCGTCTAGTAGGGCGTAGAGCGTAGCCCTCTCCTTATCCTTCTTCTCGTTTAGTATTGCTTATTCTAGTTAGTTGACCGTTACGCGTATTACCGTTACGCCCTTCTAGTGGCAGAAAAGTATAAAGTTTAGCGCGTTTAGTATCTTAATATCGTTTTTATTAATCGCCTTGTTATATAGTAGTAGCTTCGGGAGTCGTTTCGGTAGTAGCGGCGCCTATAGGTACCTACGCCTGTTTACCTTCTTCGCTAGTTATAGCCTCCTTATAAGCTTATTCGGAATAACTACCGCTTTCGATCCTAGCAGGGATAAGGTCTACTATAGTCCGTTCTTAAGCGCTCTCTAATAGCGTTGCAATAGGGATAACCTCCTCTTCCTCTTTTTCTATAGGTTCTCTAGACCCTAGTTATACTCCCTATCCTCTAGTTCTCCCTTATCTAGGACTTCCTTAACCGCTGCTTAGTATTTCGCTATGTTTTTTATAGTTATAGGTTCCGTGGTTGTAGGTTCCGTAGTTATAGGCTTCGCTTATAGTACCGTTAGCTCGGTTGTATATTCTAGTAAGTAACGTTACTCTCGGTAACGCTCCCTAAACGTAAGCTTTAGGTCCGCCTAGTTAATTGTTAGGTTATATCTTCTTAGCTATAGGAGGCCTAGAATAATCGGATTGTCTTTCGCTAGTATAGTAATAAAGAACCGAAGCTTCTCCCTATATTAGCCGATCCTTAGTTCTAGTACTATACTCTATTTAATCTATAACTTTAGTATACTATTAGCTAAGTAGAGTAGCTTCCTCGTTTCTAGTCTACTTAGCAGCATGTTGTTATATACTACGAAACTAAAGTCTATAAATGCAAGACCTATATAGCCTGAATCTACAAGCGCTATATATACTATCTTACGCTTGCTTATTATAATATAGGAGGATAATAGGATTGAATTAGCTATCTGACTAATAGCGCTAATAACTAAATCGCTACTACTTCCCCTATAATAGCCTCTATACCCCTACGCGCGTCTTTATATAGAGGCTAGGCATTTCCCTAGTACTATTGTTACTGTTCTAGGTCTTCTATACTCTATTCGGGTTCGTAGTACTTAGTATTGTTGTAACCGACTTCTCCTAGAACGCGGCCTTAGTCTATAAATCGTACGTAGTATACGCTATAGCCTCTGCTATTGTTACTAAAGTTCTGGTTGTTGTTGCCGAAGTTCTAGTTATTGTTATTCTGTCGATATAGGTATCCGCCGCCGCTATAGCCTCCGCTACCTCTAAATCCGCCGTTGTTATTGTTCTAGTTCGGGCCGCTATTATTATTCCAGTTTAGGCCGCTATTGTTGTTAAATCCGCCGTTATTGCTAAATCCGCCGTTGTTGCTAAATCCGCCGTTATTACTAAATCCGCTGTAGTTACCGCGGCTACCCTGCTACCCTCTACCTCTAGCGCCTAGGTTGTTCTAGGCTTGCTTGCCTTTCTCTATATATTTCGCTATAATATAGCCCCTTATACTATAGAGGAAATAGAGACCTATAGCTATATATTGCTCCCTCTTTAAGTTAGAGAGTCGTAAGATAGTCGCCTTATCCTTGGTAGTAGTTACCTAGTTAACGTCTATAGCGTTTAGGTCCTTGCCTTCCTTCTTAGTATTATAGCCGTTATAGTAGTTTGGCTTATTAGCCTTCTTTAAGTATTCCTCTATTTTAAGGTTATTAGCCTAGGCCTAGGCTATAGTAACCTATCCCTAGAAGTTATCCTAGGCTAGGAGGTTTGTCTATAGTAGGATCAGGTCCCGCATTAGCTTCGAAAGCTTCTCTCTTAGCGCGTATACGCGGGTAGCGTTATCCTAGTTACTTAGGTTATAGAGGTTTAAGAACTCTATAATAAAGTCTATAAACTTCGTGTACTTGTCCTTCTATACTATCTTACGTAGCTTATTCTCTATATTAGCTACTAGATCTATCGTTATATACTTCTTAGAAAGGAACTTAATAAACTCGTTAGTAGTTATCTATACCTAGGCTTGCTTATCGCCTAGATTTGTAATAATAGTATCGATATAGTTGCTAATTCCTATAGCTACGATTCCCTCTAGTAGCGAAGCTATATAAAGGATCTTCGCTTTCTTGGTTGTATATTCTAGCGGCCTTACAGCCTATCGCGCCGTAATTAGCGTCTTCTACATTCTGAATTATATAGTTCGCTTCGCTAAGTCCCGCTTAGAGCCCGAAAACGCGGATACGTATAGTATACTACCCTCTCTAGCACCGCCGCCGCTACCGCCTAGCTTCCTAGACTCGATTAGCCTCGTTAAAACGTTATTCTCTACTTATAGTACTATAGCCTTCTCGTTCGCCTCGTTCGCCCTAACTATCTATCTCTAGATTTCCTTGGTCGCGCCCCTAAGGATATATTTAGCTAGGTTCGCTATTATCCTCTCCGTTATATTATCCTTTCTAGCTCTTTTAAGCGCTTTAAGTAGGAGGTTGTTACCTATAAACAGCCCGTAGTATCCTTCGAAATAACCCTTTAGCTTCGGGTATATCTCTTCCTTTAGGGCCGCGGTAGCCTCGCTACGTATATCCTTAATAGGAATAGGCACTTAGGCTATAGAGCTTACGTTAACGTCTATAGTACTTGTTCTTCTTTGTTTAGGTTTCTTAGGTTCGGAGGTCTCGTTCTTCTTTGTTTAGGTTTCTTAGGTTCGGGGGTTCGGTTTCTTAGGTTCAGGGGTTCGGTTTCTTAGGTTTAGGTTCTTAGGACTATCTTGTTGTCTCTAGACTAACTATCTTATCGGTTTCTTAGGTTTAGGGCGGTCGAATTATAATTTCGGTTAGTTCGCGCAACGTAAATTCGTCGTAATCAATCGACAAAGGTCTACGTATACAAACAGAAGGTACAACTAACTATTACAGGTAGTAAATGCCCAATGTTAGGGTACGTATATATTCAATGTAGTTGTACAAGGAACTCAAGATAGTAGGTGTAGCCCGCCGGGGATATACCCTACGGCGGGCTCCATATACGCTACAGGCTCTGCAGGCCCTACATCGTACAACCGCTCCACAATGGCCATACGGCCCGCAATGGCCATACGGCCATATGTCACGGCTAGACCCGTGACAATTCTCTGGATAATGTTCTCTCTATATATGAATCTCTAGGGGGCTCTCTCTAGGTATAGGTAGTAGCATCTTTCTATATTATATACTCCTTTATACGCCTTATATAGTATAACCTCCTCCTCCTACTAGGGGCTTGTATCGCTTCTCTTTCTCTTGCCGCCGAATGTTAGGAACGCCCTGCGGGTAACCCTAGGCTTCGATTTCGCCAGGAGGTCTTAGGTGCCGATCCGGAGTTAGCGGGTTATATCCTCGATCGTATAGTCTTAGAAGTTAGTAGCAACTACTCTCTGCTTCTTAGATCGAGTAACGAAGGCAAGGGGTATCTAGTTGATCGCTTTACTTAGGTTAGCGATCTAAACGATAGGGAGAGTTCCTTCCTAGATATCCCTTATAATAGCTTCCTCTATTAGTATCTCCTACTTTTTAATCTATAGCTCGAAATCCTCTCGTACCGTAGTTGCGAACCTCGACTATTCGAGGATAGCGTAGTATACTCTAATCTTCTCGCGGAGGGCTATAGCTACCTCGACGTCGTTAGCGCCGAATCCCTTGTAGATACGGTACTACTTATTAACGCCTTAGTCTACGTAAAGTCGGGTTATTCGGAGCTAGACCTAGACTATATCTATAATAAAGTCCCGGAGCTTCTAGACTTCCTTCCGTTATTAGGCCGCCTCTCGGGCCTTCTCTCGGTAGTTGTTCTCCAAGATAGAGAGTATCCGGTTCTACACTATTAACAGGTATACTTGCTTGGCCGTTCGGGTAGCTACGGCGGTAGCTACGTTATCGTTATTACCGCTAGCTCTAGTATAAGCGCTAGCGTAGCCAGGGGCGAGGGCGTAGGCTATACCGCTTCGAGTAACTCGTAAGACGGGCGTATCGGCGCCGTCGTAGTCGATGTCTCGTGCTAGGGTTAAGGCTAGGTTCAAGCGATCGAACTTAGCTATAGTTTTAGCTTCGTATATAGCCTAGGCTATATCGGGATCGAACTCGCTAGGGTACTTAAGTAGGGCCTCTTTGCCCAGGACGTAGTCAAGCAGTTCGTATAAGGCTACTTTCAAGGTAAACTAGACGTTCTAAACATACTAGTCGGCTAGCTTCTTAAGCATAGCGAGGTTAGTAGTCGACTTAGTAGTAGATATCTTAACTACTAGCTAGCTCGAAGGTTTAGTGCTTTTAGCGTTGCTCAAAGGTAATTTGAGTAATAAGACTCTTAATTGTCGAACCCAAAATATAGGATCGGAATCTGATTGGTCTAAACAGACGGAGGAATCAACAGTAATAATGGCTTCAATTGTGTCAATCTATATAACTGTAAAAAAGCTGTATGTGGCTCCAAAAGCCCATTTCCTCGGGGGAGCCAACGGATACCCAATACTATACCAAGACCAATCTGCCCCTAAACCCCTAAGTAGGTTCATCCAATATCGCCACCATGGTCCCACTTTGCCACAGTGGGTTCAACAAAAACCATCAGCTCCATGCGCGTTTGAGATGAGCGCACGGGAAACGCAAGATCAAGACGTACATCTCCACAGGCAATCTGGAACGACGCAACATATCGCTTGCCGACTTTGATGTCCTTTACAGCGGGCCCGACTTGGTCAACGACACCGCAGAATTCATGACCCACAATGTCGCCTTTATTCAACTGGATGATTGTTCCTGTCGACTTGTCAGAACTTGGGCCCTTGGCCTGAGCACACTGCTGGGACGGACATGTCATACCGTGCAACAAGTGGAGGTCGCTACCACAGACCGTGGTTCCCGTCACCTTCAAGATGACATCTCCGTCTTCGACAATCTTGGGTTTGGGAACGTCCACAACATCAACCTTTTGTTTGCCCTGCCAAACCAGGGCCTTCATGGTCTGATTGGGATCTCCCACGCCCGAATAGTCGGCGATGTCTTGCTTGACCTTCTCCTCGCCGTGGCCAATGGCCTTTTCGGCCGTGTAAGCTACTTGCGATGTCGCCATCGTGCTGTGTGCAGTTTGCTCGTCTTCGGTTTGGTGGTGGATGGGAAATTCGTTCCGTTTTCTTCGTTTTGGGTTCTTGAGCACTGAGTGTCAATGTGCAGGACCCATCCTGTGATTGTGATTGCGGCCAGGGCTAATCTAGAGGACACGTCAGGAATGTTGCTCTCCGAGTTCCAACTGATTGCGTGCCCAAGCAGCAACTGCGACGAACCGATGAATCATGGCGATGATGACGGCGTTGGCTTCAAAGATGGACGACAACCGTGACGTCATGGATTCCGATTCTCGGGTTGTGGACCCTCTGCAGCCGTCAGGACTCAGGAGAAGGCTCGACAGACAGCCTAACGTTCTTCATGGCTTTGCTGGAAGGAGGCTGGAGGGGAATCAACCCAAGGAAATTAGAGAACTGGAGAAATAACCAAAGAATACGTGCTATGCGTACCGGGTCAGCCCTGGCCTCCCACCCGGTTGGCATAGGCACAACTACATGGTTGTGCAACTGGAAAACACCGTGCCATTGGTCGTTGGGATTGTCGCTAGAATCACCAATTCCTGCTGCACCAGTCCAGGAGCCAGCGGTATCAGAGCTGTAGATCAAGTTGCTCGTAGAGACGCCAGTTGACAACAACAACAACAACAACAACAACAACAACAACCACCACTGCTCCCCCAACCGAGACAAGGCCGGTGAAGAAACGACATTAAGCTACAGAAGACGAATCGAGGCTTCAAACAAACCCTAGGGAATGTTGAATTAGCCAAGGTATTTCCATCCTACGGCTTCCCAGTGAGACCGACACCGAGTGGCAGTTGTCAAATATGAGAGAAAGCAGTGATTGTGAGACATGCACGGGGTATAAATGCAATGAGACGAGGATGGGGCACCAGGCAGCGATGGCCCCGACACCCGGATAAGACATAGAATACATCGGCTTAGATGTTCGGCTATCCAGTTACCTAGCGTATATCTTCTCGTCATGCAAACTAATCCAGCACGGTCCTATTACGGTATTCTAGCTTCTGGCCGTGCTTCGCCCGACCGAGCCGGGCATCATGATGGTATCGATTCGCATATGCATGCGGGCATGCTACCTACTTGCCATGCACTGTATTTCACAATCACATGGGTACAGTTAGACATGTGAGTATGAAGAATGGAAGACCGAACCGAAGAAGCAACACCATCGGTGAGCGTCCTCTATGGAACTGCATGCTGCGCACATGAAAAGCCCGATGCCGCTGCCCCTTAGACACCGAATTGGCGACTGGTCAACACTCCACCCAAATGCAACTTCCGGCCGTGGCTCCCATCCCCTGCGACTGAAACGGCCTTCCCTTCCCCCATTCCACACTACCGGAATGGCAGATCGTCGCCGACAATAAATACCCCGGTAGCTCCATCCCCGAGTCCAAGATACAGTCCGTCTCTTCCAACCAACTGCCGGACCTCCAATCGCAAGGATGGCCAACATTCTGGGTCAGATACAGCATCTGGTTCGGTATGCGAACTGGGCGTATTTGAACGACGACGGTACCGAGTTTCGGGCCGCGGCCGCGGACCTCCATGGAGACGCCAGCTACCGCAAGCTCGAAATTGAGACACCCTTCTTCAAACATCACTTACAAGCCTTCACCCCGAACACGCATGTCCACTTGGGGATCCGGAACCGCGACACTCTGGTCCTCGCCTTTCGCGGCACGGACTTTCCCTTCACCGTCGAGAACTTCGTCAACCCCATGCAGTGGTGGGGATTCTGGGGCAATGTCTGGACCGACTTCGCCTTCCGCATGAACAAGGTGCACTGGCTCCCCCAAGGCTCCGACGTATTGGCGCACGAGGGCTTTCTGGCCGCATTCAACAACCTGTTGACGGACGGGAGGCTGCGTACCAGCATCCTCCGCCTCGTGGGCGGGGAGAAGCCGAAGGACATCGAGATCTGCGGGCACAGTCTCGGCGCCGCCCTGGCGACGCTCTGCGCCTTGTGGTGCAAGACGCAGTGGCCCGACGCCAACGTCACCTGCGTCACGCTGGGCTCGCCGCGGGTGGGCAACGAGGCCCTGGTCGACGAGTTCGTCGCTCACAACATTGTCTGCTATCGGCTCGTGGTTGACAACGACCCCATCCCCACTGTGCCCGACCGGTTCAGCCAAGCCGTGCCTGGCAAGCTCCCTGCCAGCCAGCCGGGATCGTCGGCGGCGGACAGCAAGTACCAGCACGTGGGTACGCCAGTGTTGCTTCACCTTCACCAGGGCCGCGATGCGTCCAGCGACGGAAGTTCCGTCGAAATCGGCATGGAGCGTGCCGACATTGACGACGAAGAGGACGCGGCAGCTGCTCTCCCGTGGCAAATCAACCTCCCCTACCAGCTCGGCGGGTTCGTTCCCTACTGGGCATTGAGGGGAGCAAAGATGGTGCCGAGAATCGTCAAGTGTCACGATCCTGCCGAGTATTCCAGGATCGTGCAGCGGGTTCTGGAGCGTGCTGCGGGTGAGATGAACCACACAGACCCATTGCGCGGGCGTCGAGCTAATGCGGGATGTAGCAACCACCGAAAATTCGAGTTTGTGAAGCCAGGCATTGACCCATGTAGATACGGCGCCAACCCCAAAGAGGGCCAGGGATCAAGAGTTCTCCACCATTGAAGATTGTCTATTCTTCGGGACGGGAGGCTACCTGGGCTGGTGTTGATGTGGTACTGGATCTAGGAGGGAGGGTTGTAGTAGAAATACAGTTTCGTCTTGACCTGCCACACCTCCGTCTCGGAGTACCAGCTCCCCCTCGTGGCCTCATCATATAGAGCTTGGGCCTCTCGTGCAACACCAGCGTCGCCGTTGCCACTGTTACCGCGATGATCGCCCGTTGGATGCGCGATGACGGCTTCGTGCTGCAGCTAAGCGAGGTTGTGGTCAGGGAGCATTGGCAATAGGCCCTTCGGGTCCGGATGCGGTGGAGGGTTAGCCGCGGAAACGAGGTCTTGTGATCAACCCACCATTGAATAGGATCAGGAATATCGCGCTGGCTTTTGTCCGGCTCGGTGGGTTTGGTGGGGTCGTTGATGGGGTCGTTGGCCGGGGGACGCTCAGGGGCTCCCGTCGGGAGTTGGGGTTGGCCGAGGGCCTCTGCAGGGCTCAACCCGTCATACGTGCTTCCCCTGGAGACCATCGACGCAAATATCTGTGGGCAATGGTAGAGTCGCTGGAGACGGAGACATTACGCAAAACCGACCGTCGTCCTCTTGGCTAATCCGTTAATAGATGCTGTCGGAAGATGGAAGCCGCCAAATTCAGGGGGGGGGCAGTGGAACACGTGGCGAAAGATTTGTTGAGTCAGCAACTTACCCCAAAAAGAATTTGTGAACTAGAAACACGTTTTCGGTTGTCTAGAAGGTGCGGTTTCTTGTCCTCAGAGCTACTGGTTTTGGACCCTTCTGAGCAGACACAGGACTTTTAAGGGCACACTCTTTCGCGCCAATTGCATGCCGGCCAATGTCACCACCGGACAGCACAGGAAACAGCACGCGCGCCCTGCGGGGTGCATCGTTGTTAATTCTTCTCCAAGTCGCTTCGCGGGCCATCACGTTTGCAGCCAACCAGCTGCTGTTGCGTTTCCTAACTGCCCAGCTCCTGGGCGTGTCCACCCAGCTTGAGGTCTACTACCTGTCCGTCATCTTTTTCGCCCGCGAAAGCCTGAGAGTTGCCATTCAGAGACAAGACTCTTCCAGCCTCTCTCCAACGCGTAAGAAGGAAGATGCACATGGCGGAGCCAACAAGTCGGCCCAAGCCGTGGTCAACCTCGGATACATCGCCATTGCCCTGGGCATCCCGCTTGCCGTTGTCTTGGGCTGGCTCTACCTCCACTCCCTCAGCCCGAGCACACTTGCCGCGACCCCGAATCTGACCACATCTCTTCACGTCTACGCCCTGGCCGCCGTGCTGGAGCTCGTCTCCGAGCCATCATTTGTCGTGATGCAGACGCGCCTGCAGTTTGGCACCCGCGCCGCAGCCGAATCCGTCGCCACCTTTGCGCGCTGCCTTGTCACGCTCGGCTCGGCGGTGTGGGGCTCCGACCGTGACTTGGGTGTTTTGCCGTTTGCCCTCGGCCAGCTGAGCTACGGCATCGGGCTACTCGCCGTGTACGCCTGGCGCGGCGCAGGGTTGGCAAAGAGGGAAGGATTCTCGCTCCTTCCCCGGCGCATCGCCAGCCCTTCAACCCAGGGATCAAAACAACTGCAACCCGGTCGGCCGACAGACAAATCCCCCTTTATCGCATCATACTTTTACCGTCCCACCCTCCAGCTCGCCTCGAGCATGATGGCTCAGAGCGTGGTGAAGCACATCCTCACCCAAGGCGACACCTTCCTCGTGAGCATCTTGTCCACGCCCACCGCGCAAGGCGTCTACGCCCTGGCCAACAACTACGGCGGCCTTCTCGCCCGCCTCGTTTTCCAGCCCATCGAGGAGAGCAGCCGCGGCTACTTCAGCCGGCTGCTTGCCCCGTCGACGGCCAGGACCTCGGTAGGCGACGCGGAGCCAGCGGCAACAGCCCGCTACCAAGAAGCCTGCACCCATCTCCAATCACTCTTCAAGTCCTACCTCCTCCTCTCCCTAGTGATAACCACTCTCGGGCCCACCGCCGCATCCCCTCTGTTGGCGCTCGTTGCGGGTCCCCGATGGGCAGGCTCCGGCGCCGCCACCTGTCTGGCGACATACATGTGGTACATTCCTCTCCTTGCAATCAACGGCGTGGCCGAAGCGTTCGTGGCATCGGTTGCGTCGCAACAAGAGGTAAACCGGCAGTCCACATGGATGGGCGTGTTCTCGGTCGTCTTTGGCGCGGCGGGGGTAGTATGCTTGAGGGTGCTGGAATGGGGGGCGCAGGGGCTGGTGGTGGCGAACGGGGTGAACATGCTGTGCCGAGTTGTGTGGTGTGCCGTGTTCATTAGGCGGTATTTCACGGACAAGGGGGTGGGTTTTGACGTACTGGGGTTTGTGCCCTCGCCGGTGTCGTTGCTGGCCGGGGCTGTCACTTCGCAGGTGGTGACGAGGGTCATTACTTCTGCTCGTACTTTGGGGGAATCACCGGGCACCGCGAAGGAAGCGGCCGTGGAACTGGTCAAGGTGGCGGGGGTAGCACTGCCGTTTGTGCTTGTTGTGTGAGTCTGTCCATCTATTGCATCTATGGTATCGACTGCTGACACAAACAGGGCCCTGTCCGAACGAAAATTTCTATACAGTGCCTTCCATGCTCTTCGCGGAAGTCGACAACCCGACTCATGAAGTATCTCGACTGGGACAGTAATAAAGAGACATGAGACAAAATCCAACCAACGCCGCGCTGTCCAGTCTGTTCTAATCGAACGTGATCTTGGTTGCTTTCTTGCTCATGTCGACGTCCTTGTAAAAAGCACCATACGAGTCGTGAGCCTTTTTCTTGACCGTGGTACCGAACTTGAGAAGTTCATCGGGGACTGGCTGGTTGGCCGCCTTCAGAATGTTGATGAGCCTAGATGAAAGTAAGTATGACGCGGCTCGGCTTCTAGCGTTGAGAAGAGGGGACTCACGATCCAGAATGTGCCTTGTCGTGTTCAGTGAACATGGTAATGGCCTTGCCAGTCTTGCCAGCACGGCCAGTCCGGCCGATACGGTGGACATAGTCTTCAATAGTCAAGGGGAACTGGGGCATGTTAGCTATTGATTCCAGTAGTGCCGGGGGGGGGGGTGGCACTTACCGTCACATTGATGACGAGCTTGACCTCGGGGATATCCAACCCACGCGCGGCAACGTCAGTGGCGACCAAAACGGACGTGGTGCCGGCCTTGAACGCCTCGAGACTCCGTGTCCGCTGATCCTGCCGGAGATCGCCATGGATGCTGGCCACGCGGATGCCCCGCCTCTCCAGATTCTGCTCGACGCGGACGGCCTCCTTCTTGTACAGGCAAAAGACCAATATCCTGTCATTCTTGGCACTCCCCTTTTGTGCATCGCGCAGCAGCTCCAACAGCCGCTGCTCCTTGCCACGGGGATCGACCACCTCGACCTTTTGCTCGATGCGGCTGTTTGCCTGCAGCTCGACTGACCCGTTGCCTTCGCCATTCTCGTCGCCTGCGCGGGTCCGATTGCCAATGGTGACCTTGACCGGGTCAACCATGAAGCCCTCTGCCAGCCCACGCACACTCGTCGGCCAGGTTGCTGTAAACATCAGTGTCTGTCTCTTCTCGCGCGGACGGCAGCTCCCGAGGATCTGCCTGATGTCCTCCTCGAAGCCCTTGTCAAGCATGCGATCGGCCTCGTCAAGTACAGCAAACATGACGTCAGAGAAGGACACGGCACCCTCGGAGAGAAAGTCCCTCAGACGCCCGGGCGTCGCAACGATAATGTCGGCCCCGTTGTTCCTCCGCAGCAGCGCACGCTGTTCGTCCTTGCTTGCGCCGCCGTACAGGCAGACGGCAGAAAGACCGGCAAGCGAGGCAAGCGACGACATGGCCGCGTGGGTCTGCATGGCGAGTTCGCGGGTCGGAGACACCACAACAGCACGGGCGTAGGCCGTCCGGTCGCCCTTGGAGTGTGTGGATTTCGGGCTCGAGGCAAGGGACTCGATACACGGGAGGGCGAAGGCCATCGTCTTGCCGGAGCCGGTCTCGGCAATTCCGATTACATCGCGGCCCGCTAACGCAAATGGCCAGGACGCGGCTTGGATAGGGGTCGGCGCGGTGTAGGTCGCAAACGGCTTCTTGGCGAGCAGCGGCGAGGTTGGCAGATGGGAGAACTCCATGACTGGACGCGGTTTGGTGCCCAACGGGTCGGTGACGGCGATTTCTTGCTTCTTCAAGAACTCCTGGATCTCGTCCTCGGGGATTGCGTCCAGCACAGCTGTTTGCCGGTACGAATAGGCAGCGCCATTTCGCAGGGTAGCGCCGTTGGAGACCGGCGTGGATACGCTTGCGGAAGACTCTGTCACGGCGGTGCTCTTTGACAGTCCATTCGTCTCGGTCGGCTTCGGTGTCGACTCTTCTGACGACTTTGACTTTGACTTTTTCTTCTTCTCTTTCTTGTCAGACTTGGGCTCTGCAGCAGCGACGGTACTTTCCTCCTCGGAGGGGCCCTTCTGCTTCTTTTCCTTCTTCTCCTTCTTGTCCTTCTTGTCCTTCATGTCCTTCTTGTCCTTCTTGTCCTTCTTGTCCTTCTTGTCCTTCTTGTCCTTCTTGTCCTTCTTTTCTTTCTTCTCCTTCTTCTCGCTCTTTTGCGCAGGATCGGGGTCGGTCGGAAAATCGGCGGTCTCAATTATCTTTGACTTCTTCGCGAGGCGGGCACTTTGCTCCTCGCCGTCGCTGCGGGCGTGCTTCTTTCCGGCGGACATATTGTGGCGGGAAGGGCGGGTTGCGACACTGACAATCGAAACAGCAGCTGGAAATTTTGGGATTTTTTTGGGTCTTGTCAACCGGAATGGCTCTTATCGATAAGAGAGAACAACTCCTGGTCATTTCTGCCCCGCACCTAATTGCACCCCTGTCCTCGCCAGAAGCGGGGCCAGCATTGTTCCTGGACCAAGTTTCTCGGCTCTACCTTCCGAGCCTCCTCAAAACCCAGAGGGTCAGGGCCCTTTCCGATGGTTGACATTTCAGTTCGAGAGTACATCCGGTGGCTTCCGAACGAGCCAAGCGAACCGACATGGACGATCGTCTTGACAACACCAGAGTGCCGGTTTGTCGATGTTCGCGTCTTGAAGCCGCCGTCGTCAGAGGAGGAACATGGTGAGTGCGTTCGCAAGCTGTCTTCCGTCCCCTTGCAGCATGCTCATACCCGACGCCAGATAACAATATCACCCATTTGTCTCGGTTGGATTGGGCCATCGCTGGCACCTCTTCCTCAACCGTACTCCTTCCGCCAAATGGTCAGCCAGGGCAATGGCTCAAGCACTCGCGGTGGCACCACTGGATCGACTCGCGCACGCCCAATGCCGCCGAGGCCGACGATGAGGGTGATATGTTTGCCCACCCGTCTGACGCAGCCCTGACCCTGGAACGTGGCCGGATGGTGAACCCCGACACGGGGAACGAGACTGATTATGAGGAAATGTGGCGGTCCGAACCTCTTGAGACCGTGCCATTATTACGATCCCCGGCTGTCAGTAAGGATACGGCAAAAGTTACCTGTCTGGCATTGCAGTGGCATGGTGCTGAAAACGGCGGGGCCCAGCAGGGGGAGGTGAAGAGGGGATTGGTCGTGCGCCTCGGACAATATTGCCAGGCGTTTGCGCGGGACAATGGCGAGATTACCGTTCAGCGGTTGAAATGGGATTCTGACAAGCGGCAGTGGATTACGCAGGTCCGCATCGGGGAAATGGAGTTGCCGACTGAGGTCGCGACGCATTTCGCACACGACGCCCAGCTCGATGACGAGGTGAGAATCGGTGGAGCGATTTGGAAAGTGGTTGAGAAATCCTAGGGCGCGGGGTTGCATTCTTCTGTGTCTCGTCCGGATTATACCAGTCGCTGGCCAGCTCTCACTACACCTCATCATTCCCATCTTCATTAAGGACTGCTCCCTCAAACCGTTCCTTTCGGGAGTTTGTACTTGGCGTGATGATCCCGGTCCTTAGGGCGATCGTAACCAGTCTCGGGCCTTGCTCACCAACAACATCTCACGTAATTCTTGCAGCTGGCCATCGTACGGCCCTCTGTAAGGGAGGGTTCATGGGCAATGGAGCGTAAAGAGTAAGCGTTGACAATACAAGGTCGGGACTTTTATTGAGTTAACTACTGACCACGGACCAGCAAATGGCACCGAGGCCACAATATAAGACACAGAGAAGCGAAAGCGAAGTTCAAAGTCCCAGCAGAACAGCCCAGGCGCGGACCCCCTCCCTTCTAATCGCTTAGGCAGCGGGTCAAAGGTAGAGCTTCAGTGCAAGCTTGGCGGTTTCTGACCGCCAGGGACAAGACGCTGGAAGACGTGGTCCGGGTTGTACTTTTCCTGCGCCTTGCGCAAGAAGGCCACGTTTTCGGGGCCGTAGCTGGCAATGGCCGGTTGATCATACCCAGAATAGGTGAGCATACTACCACGCGTCAATGTCATTCCCTCATTGCCATGCACGACACACTCGGGGAGGAGCTTACATGTAAGGGTGCCACAACCCTCTGCTCTTGGCCAGGTTCTCCATGGAGCGGACGAATTCGCCATGGGCCGGGAGAACCTCAGGGGCGTCGGACATGTTGTCCAAGGTTATGCCGAAGTACAAGGCTGCAGAGGACGATCGTCAGTCGCGTCATACAAAGAGGCCTGTTGACTCCGGTCCATAGCGTACCACCAAGCGTCCTGTTTCCCGCGCTCTGCAGGCCCAACGAATTCCCCCCGTTCGCACTGCCCCGAACGATGACGTGTGGAGTGATGGGCATGTTGACGTGCAGACCGTACAAGCCGGGAATGTGCTGGTACTTCTGCAGCCACTGGTGGTACGCGGCCCATACATCACGGTAGAGGTTGGCGTCTGCGTATGCGCTGAAGACGCGCTGCTCCTGTCTGCAAGATGTCAGCATCGATGCTTCAGGACGAGGACCGAGTGGCGGAATGAGTACTGACACAAGGCCATCTGGGAAGCCGGCATTCAACTCCACCGACAGATCGTGGTATTGCCGCTTCTTTAGCGAGCTTTTAGTATAAGAAGTGCCGATCCAACCCCTCAAAACCTCAGGGAGCTCGTCCACCGCCCTGTTGTAGATGATTGGACAGAAGCTGATTGTCTCGTTGGTGGTCCCATTGTATCCGTATTGCGGCAGAACGTGGGTGGATGTATCGACAATGGCCTGGCGGGTATGGTGGTCGTAGATTTGGTCCGTGACATGCGGCAGCGAAGACTCCGGGTAGTAGACAACGCCGCCGTAAATAGCACCTTCGGTCTGGACGGTGGCAAGAGTCACATGGGTGACAACACCGAAGTTGTTGTTGCCGCCCTTGAGTGCCCGGAAGAGATCAGAATTGCTACCGGCGTTGGCATTCACAACGGAACCATCTGCTAACACCACCTCATAGTCGAGTATGTTGTCGATGGCAAGACCCTCGCGGTTCACCAAGTACGAAAACCCTGCGCCCATGGCCAGGCCCATCCCGACTTTCTCGTACCGCCCTATCATAGCGGTCAGGTTGTGGGGATCGAGGGCTGCGTAGATATCACCCATCAAGACGCCCGTGCCGACACGGAGTGCCCCCCTCTCGAAGTCGATGGCAGTGGAGTTGAGCCGGTGCATGGGCATCAAGACGCCACCGTCAATATTTGCTGCCTGCGGAATGGCACTGTGTCCGCCGCCCTTGACGGCGAAGCGCCACTTGTGCTGCACAAACAGAGTAACAGCCTCCGCCACTTTCTCCGTCGAATCAGGCAAGAAGACGCATGTGGGGTTCCGGATTTCAGTCGCGGCTATCCTCACGTCAGTAGGTAACTCTTAAGCTTTTGAGTGCAACCCCAATGCCGTCAGCCTGGCCCACTTACACCAGAAGTTGTTGTTTTCAAAGTTCCATGTCTTCGTATCCCGCTCTGACACATCGGCGGGAAAGGCTCGAGCAAGAAGGTTACACTGAGATGGCCATATTAACCCCTATGTCCGACAATATCACCACCGGCCGAAGCGGAGCTCACATACACATTCTGGTGTCGGTGTAGCAACCTCGTGTAACACGGCAACGGCTGCGCGAAGGGCTGCAGAGAGTCGCAGAGACGGAGAAATCGGAACCATCTTGGCGATGTGCTGTACTGTAAAGTCACAGCAGCGTCAAAGGGCGGCGACAGCGACCAAATAGGCAGGAGCAGCGGTTTAAATTGATTGTTGGTCGCTGATCGTCATGCAGAAATGGTCATTTACTGTCCTCTTTATACAACACTGTATGTTTGGCCGGCCCGTAGCACCCTGTTGATGATTGTCGCAAGGGCCGGAGTACGGTCAGCACTGCAGGGTCTCCGGCATGTACTCGGCGCCATGCCTCCTGCTGAGCAGGGGATATGTTCAGGAGACAGCTCATGCCTTTTCCGCGGCCAATTCCAACTTTTGTATTCGCAAACACCGCTCTCTTACTAACACACCCCTTTGGCCGCCCTGTTTACTCTCGCTGGTTTAGAGTCACCAAAATCCTGCGAACTCCCCAAATCCTCCTCCACGCGCCCTTCGCAGCTTTGTCTCTGGTAATCACGGGTCATGCTACAGCTGTCAACGGACATGACCCAGTCATCGACAAGTACGGCCTCGAAAGGACCGACTGCCAAATCCGCTGCCCACGAAGCAGCGATGACAAGCGCCGCGTCGTCCTCCCAGCGCTAACGCAGATTCGAAACAAGACAACGGGCGAGTGGAAGAATGCGATTGAGTGCTGGCCCATCAACACAGTCTCCGCTCCTGTGCCGGATGTCTACAATGCGTTCCGGCTAAACTGGGATGGTGGATTTGATGTAGCCTATCAGTATATCTTTTCTGGCGACTCGTTCATGCCAGCACATCCAGCGCCAGAACCGATTTAGATCATCATGGCAGCTGGTGTTGGTGAGTGGCAATGTCGTCTGTGGGATTCTGGGAATGGTGCTAACGCGGTGGAACAAGTGGCTTGAGAATGCCATCTGGAAAGTGTCTCCGGGTCGGGGCCGGGGATATATTCTTCAGTGTTGGTACCCTTGGGAGGCAAACGGCGTGGTGGTCTGCGGGGATAGTTGTGTCCGACTTGTACTTCAAGGATGGCAAGATCCCAGCTCACGAGGTGGTTTCTGAGCTGGGGGATTCTACACAAGAAGGAAATCAGCTTGGATTGTGAACAGACCGGGAGACTGGGCTGATGGAAAAACTTATGGGTACTGAGAAACCTGTTTATAATACTCCCAATAGAACAAATGAGATTATTTTCCATTTCATTCCCCAGAGTTAGCGTTGACCTTACTTGCCCCTTGTCCATCTTGCTCACGATATTAGATTAGACATTGTTACAACAGGCTAGTTGTTCTAACGTCAACTAATTGGCAATTTTCAACAGTATTGCTAACTTCTTCGGCGCACCCCAAGTTGGGCGTGTATCGAGGATAGAACATGTTGTCGCCGACAAGATCGCTGTCCTGACATCCCAGAACGGGCATAAGCATATAGACCGTAATCCAGGTTCTGTTCCGATGATATCAGACCCTACGTCATGCAATTCCTTGGATTGGTTAGCATTCAACTTTTCAGATTTCCGCATGTGGTCGCTGTATAGCCATTAACCTGTGCAACTTGGGTCCTGGACGCCTCAGCCCCCTGCATTTGGTACTCCGGTCCCGACGCGCCAAACGACGGGCCAGGGAAACCCGGTCCGGTGTCGGGTCGCAATCGCCATCATATAGTTTCACACCAGCTTAAAAAAAAGGATATTGCTGCAAACGACAGGTTTTGCCCACACATATGTTGCGAATTGAACGGTTTAGGCAGTTTGTTTACTTTCTGGGTGTCCGTGCGTTATGTACACCTTTTCCACCATGCAACTACCCCTGATCCTCACCAAAACGTTGCCGTTTTGGCAGCCGCAATGCCACGACTTCAACTTTACCGTCCGAGTTGAGTCCACTTCACAGCAAAACTTTCACTACCAACGCTAGAGCGCCGAGGTCCTCTACGCCCTGGCTGGCAAGGAGATCCTCGCCTCCAACACATACGATCTCTCGGCCAGGCTGTGTGTGCCTCATGCGCTCAACAGCTACACTCCACACTCTGATACTCTGCAGCTGCTTGTACACGGCGCCTCCTTCAGCAAGTACATGTGGGACCTGACCTACAAGCCCGAGACATACTCATGGGTGCGCAACATGGCGCAACACGGCTACCCAACGCTTGCCATAGACCTCGTTGGCAACGGCAACAGCACTTTCCCGGACGGGCTGCTCGAGGCCCAGACCCAGACCTATGTGGCGACCATACACGAGGTAATCTCGCAGCTGCGCGAGACCAGCATCGCTAGCTGTTGAACCTACTGTAGCAAATTGGGACCACTGTGGCAAATAATGGATGAACCTACTCAGGGGTTCAGGGGTAGACTGGTCTTGGTATAGCATTGGGTATCCGTTGGCTCCCCCGAGGAAATAGGCTTTTAAGCTATACCTATAGCTTTTTATAATTACATAGATTAATATAATTGAAGCCATTATTACTATTGATTCCTCTGTCTGTTTAGACTAATTAGATTCTGATCCTATATTTTAGGTTTAATAATTAAGAGTCTTATTACTTAAATTACCTTTAAGTAACGCTAAAAGCATTAATCCTCTAACTACCTTAGCCCGAACCTTCGAGCTAGCTAGTAACTAAGATATCTACTACTAAGTTAACTACTAACCTCGCTATACTTAAGAAGCCGGCTAACTAGTACGCTTAGAACGTCCAATTCACCTTAAAAGCAGCCTTATATAAGCTACTCGACTACGTCCTAAGTAAAGAGGCCCTACTTAAGTACCCTAGCAAGTTCGATCCTAATATAGCCTAGGCTATATACGAAGCTAAAACTATAGCTAAGTTCGATCGCTTGAACCTAGCCTTAACCCTAGTATAAGACCTTAACTATAACGGCGCTAATACGCCTGTCTTACAAGTTACCCGAAGCAGCATAGCCTACGCCCCTGCCCCTAGCTACGTTAGCGCTTACGCTAGAGCTAGCAGCGGCAATAACGACAACGTAGCTACCGCCGTAGCTACCTAAGCGGCTAAGCAAGTATACCTATTAATAGTATAGAACTAGATACTCTCTATCTTAGAGAATAACTACTAAGAGAAAGCCTAAGAGGTAGCCTAATAATAGAAGGAAGTCTAGAAGCTCCGAGACTTTATTATAGATACTATCTAGGTCTAGCTCTAAATAACCTAACTTTATATAGACTAAGGCGTTAATAAGTAGTACCGTATCTATAAGGGATTCGGCGCTAACGACGTTAAGGTAGCTATAGCCCTCTATAAGAAGATTAGAGCGTATTACGCTATCCTTAAATAGTTAAGGTTTGTAACTATAGTATAAGAGGACTTTAAGCTATAGATTAAGAAGTAGAAGATACTAATAGAGGAAGCTATTATAAGAGATATCTAGGAGGGAACCCTCTTTACTGTTTAGATCGCTAACCTAAGTAAAGCGATTAACTAGATACCCTTTGCTTTTATTACTCGATCTAAAAAGTAGAGAGTAGTTGCTACTAACTTCTAAGACTATACGATCGAGGATATAACCTGCTAACTCTAGATTGGTACCTAAGACCTCCTAGCGAAATCGAAGCTTAGGGTTACCTATAGGGCGTTCCTAACATTTAGTAGCAAGAGAAAGAGAAGCAATATAAGTCCCTAGTAGGAGAAAAAGGAGGTTATACTATATAAGGCGTATAAAGGAGTATATAATATAGAAAGATAGTACTACCTATACCTAGAGAGAGCCCCCTAGAGATTTATATAAAGAGAGAACATTCTCTAGAGAATAGAGAAGAACCTTAAGGCAAACCCCTTGCTTAAAGCTAAGATAGGGCGAATAAAGCCGAAGAGATAGAGATCTAACCTAAAAGAGTTATCCTAAGATCGATATTAACTCCCTATAGCGTTAGCCCTAAGTAGGAGTATAGAATAACAACGTACTTCCCTAGAGTACCGCCTTACTTTGCAACTAAAGGTAGCCTATAACTAGATACCTACTGCTTTGCTACTAGTAGATAAGAGACCTACTACGTTATTACTAGTAGATAAGGGACCTGCTACGTTATAACTAGTAGAAGAAGAGCGCCGAAAGGCCCCTAAGAGACCTACTGTTAAATTAGTAGAAGAAGAGTACTAGATCTCTACGCAAGCGGAAGCGGCCCCCTAAGAGCGCTAGAACTCTATGTAAGTAGCATTAGCCCCCTAAAAGTACTAGATAGCTGCTTAAACAGCTAAGGCCCCCCTTATTTAGATAGAGACCTCTCTAGAGATAACATTAGCACCTAGCTAGGAAGCTACTAATATATTAGAGAATCTTCTAACGCTATACTTTAAGAAGTAGGTATAGTAACTAGCTGGATACTGACGCGCGGTTAGAAGGTATACCGTAAGCTTCTTTACTATACTAGCGGCCTTCTAAGTAGGTGTCACGGGTCTAGCCGTGACATATGACCGTATGGCCATTGCGGGCCGTATGGCCATTGTGGAGCGGTTGTGCGATGTGGGGCCTGCAGAGCCTGCAGCGCGCATGTGGAGCCCGCCGTAGGGCATATCCCCGGCGGGCCACACCTACTATCTTAAGTTCCTTGTACAACCACATCGAATATATACGTACCCTAACATTAGGCATTTACTACCTGTGATAGTTGGTTGTACCTTCTGTTCGTATGCGTAGACCCTTGTCGATTAATTACGACGAATTTACGTTGCGCGAACCAACCGAAATCACAATTCGACCGCCCCGAACCTAAGAAACCAATAAGATAGTCGGTCCCGAAACGATAAGATAGTCCTAAGAACCCGAACCTAAGAAACCGAACCCCTAAACCTAAGAAACCAAGAAACCGAACCCCCGAACCTAAGAAACCCGAACAAAGAAGAACGAGCACTATAGACGTTGACGCAAGCTCCGCGGCCTAAGTGCCTATTCCTATTAAGGACATACGTAGCGAGGCCGCTACGGCCCTAAAGGAAAAGGTATACCCGAAACTAAAGGGTTATTTCGAAGGATACTACGGGCCGTTCATAGGTAACAACCTCCTACTAAAAGCGCTTAAGAGAGCTAGAAAGGACAATACAATAGAGAGGATAATAGCGAACCTAGCCGAATATATCCTTAGGGGCGCGACCGAGGAAATCCAGAGATAGATAGTTAGGGCGAACGAGGCGAACGAGAAGGCTGTAGTGCTATAAGCAGAGAATAACGTTTTAACGAGGCTGATCGAGTCCGGGAAGCTGGGTGGCGGCGGCGGCGGTGCTAGAGAGGGCAGTATACCGTACGCATCCGCGTTTTCGGGCTCCGAGCGGGACTTAGCGAAGCGAACTATACAATTCAGAATGTAGAAGACGCTAATTACGGCGCGATAGGCTGTACAGCCGCTAGAATATACAACCGAGAAAGCGAAGATCCTTTACGTAGCTTCGCTACTAGAGGGAATCGCGGCTATAGGAATTAGCAACTATATCGATACTATTGTCGCGAATCTAGGCGATAAGCAAGCCTAGGTATAGATAACTGCCGACAAGTTTATTAAGTTCCTTTCTAAGAAGTACGTAACGATAGATCTAGTAGCTAACGTAGAGAACAAGCTACGTAAGATAGCGTAGAAGGACAAGTACGCAAAGTTTATAGACTTTATTACAGAGTTCTCGAACCTCTATAACCTAAGTAACTAGGATAACGCTACCCGTATACGCGCGCTAAGAGAGAAGCTTTCGAAGCCGATGTAGGACCTGATCCTACTATAGACGAACCTCCTAGCCCGGGATAACTTCTAGGGATAGGTTACTATAGCCTAAGCCTAGGCTAACAACCTCGAAATAGAGGAATACTTAAAAAAGGCTAACGAGCCGAACTACTATAACGGCTATAATACTAAGAAGGAAAGTAAGGACCTAAACGCTATAGACGTTAACCGGGTAACTACTACTAAGGACAAGGCGACTATCTTACGACTCTCTAACTTAGAGAGGGAGTAGTATATAGCTACAGGTCTCTGTTTCCTCTATAGTACGAGGGGCTATATCGTAGCGAAATGCATAGAGAAAGGCAAGCAAGCCTAGAACAACCTAGGCGCTAGAGGTAGAGGGTAGCGGGGCGGCCGCAGTAACTACGGCGGATTCGGTAACAACGGCGGATTCGGCAATAACGGTGGATTTGGCAACAACGGCGGATTCGGTAACAACGGCGGATTTAGCAATAATAGCGGCCCAAACTAGAACAATAACAGCGGCCCGAACTGGAACAATAACAACGGCGGATTCGGAGGCGGCGGAGGCCGCGGCGGCGGCGGATACCTATATCGACAGAACAACAACAACCAGAACTTTAGTAACAATAGCGAAGGCGGCTGCGGCGTATACTACGTGCGATTTATAGACTAAGGCTACGTTCTAGGAGAAGTTGGTTATAACGATACTAAGTACTACGAACCTAAATAGAGCATAGAAGACCTAGAATAGTAATAACAGTACTAGGGAAATGCCTAGCCTTTACGTAAAGACGTGCGTAGGGGTACGGAGGCTATTATAGGGGAGGTAGTAGCGATTTAGTTATTAGCGCTATCGGTTAGACAGCCAATTCAATCCTATTATCCTCCTATATTGTAATAAGCAAGCGTAAAATAGCGTATATAGCGCTTGTAGATTCAGGCTATATAGGTCTTGCCTTTATAGACTTTAGTTTCGCGGTATGTAACGATATACCGCTAAGTAGACTAGAAACGAGGAAGCTACTTTACTTAGCTAATAGTATACTAAAGTTATAGATCGAATAGAGTATAGTGCTAGAACTAAGGATCGGCTAGTATAGGGAGAAGCTTCGGTTCTTTATTACTATACTAGCAAAAGACAATCCGATTATTCTAGGCCTCCTATAGCTAAGAAGACACGACCTAACAATCAACTAGGCGGACCTAAAGCTTACGTTTAGGGAGCGTTACTAAGAGCAACGTTACTTACTAGAACATATACCCGAGCTAACGGTACCGTAAGCGAAGCCTATAACTACGGAACCTACGACCGTAGAAACCATAACTATAAAAAACATAGCGAAATACTAAGTATCGGTTAAGGAAGTCCCGGATAAGGGAGAACTAGAGGACGGGGAGTATAACCAGGGTCTAGAGAACCTATAGAAGAAGAGGAAAAGGAGGTTATCCCCGTTGTAACGCTATTAGAGAGCGCTTAAGAACGGACCGCGGTAGACCTTATCCCCGCTAGGATCGAGAGCGGTAGTTATTCCAAATAAGCTTACAAGGAGGCTATAATTAGCGAAGAAGGTGAACAGGCGCAGGTACCTATAGGCGCCGCTACTACCGAAACGACTCCCGAAGCTACTACTACGTAACAAGGCGATTAACAAAAACAACATTAAGATACTAAACGCGCTAAACTTTATACTTTTCTGCCGCTAGAAGGGCGTAACAGTAATACGCGTAACAGTCAACTAACTAGAACAAGTAATACTAAACGAGAAGAAGGACAAGGAGAGGGCCGTGCTCTACGCCCTACTAGACGACTTTTATAAGCGGATGTTAAACCGCAAAGGCTCGCCGGAGGACTATACTTCGGTACTCCTAGAACGGTACTACGAGTTCGTAAACGCCCTCTAGAGCAACGTAGAGACAATTTATAGGATTATAGAGGAGGACGCCTGGAAATTCTTCGAGAAGAGTAATAAACCCTAGCTAACGGTAGCGGATATCTTAAAACACCTACTAGCGGAGTATCGCGATACGTTTAAGACTTTTCTTCCCTAGGAGGCGGATACGCTACTACCGTATAGATTATACAACTATAAAATCAAGCTAATACCAGAAAGCAAGCTACCGTTCTTAAGGAATAGACCGTTCTTACTAATAGAACTACGTATAGTCAAGCGCTAGCTAGATAACCACCTGACGAAAGGCTTTATCTAACTATCAAAATTAAGCATAGGAGCGCCTCTACTACTTACCTAGAAGCTAGGAGGTAGAGTACGGATTTGCACTAACTTCTAAAGTCTGAACAACGTTTCGATAAAGAGTCGATATCCAATACTACTGATTAAGGAGATACTCGATTCTATCTGCAGAGCGCGGATCTTCACGAAGCTAGATATTATCGCGGCGTTCAACAGAGTCTAAGTAGCGGAAGGCCACGAATAGTTAATAGCGTTTATAACACGATTCGGCCTCTACGAATCGCTAGTCACGCCGTTCGGGCTATAGGGAGCGCCCGCCACGTTTCAGCACTACATCAATAACACGCTATACAACATGCTAGACGTATACGCCATAGCGTACCTAGACAATATACTAATCTACTCTACGAATATAGCAGACTACGTCAAGCAAGTGAAGGAGGTGCTAAAGAGACTGCACTAGGTAGGGCTCCAGGTCGATATTAACAAGTGCGAATTCTATACTATAAGAACGAAATACCTGGGCCTGATCATCACGCCGGGCGGCATCGATATAGACAAAGAGAAGGTAGTAGCTATCGCATCCTAGGAACCGCCAACAACAAGGTAGCAGCTACAACGGTTCTTAGGCTTCGCGAACTTCTACCGACGATTTATCAAGAACTTCTTAGGAGTAGCACGGCCACTTTATAACCTTACGAAGAAGACAACAAGCTAGGAATAGAGCAGACTATACTATCTAGCTTTCGAACAACTAAAAACGTACTTCTCGACAGTACTAGCGCTAAGGATCTACAACTAGGACAAGCCCGTAGTCGTCGAAACTAACGCTTCAGACTAGTTAGTAGGCGGAACGCTACTACAGCGAGACGATAATAGCGACTAGCACCTAGTAGCCTACTTCAGCGCGAAGCACTTAGTATAGGAATGCAATTACGACATCTATAACAAGGAGCTATTAGCGGTGATCAAGGCACTAGAGGAATGGCGACTAGAACTAGAGGGAGCAAACGGCCGGTTTAACATTATTACGGACTATAAGAACCTTTAGACCTTTGTAACGACAAAACAACTGTCCCTAAGGCATATACGGTAGTCCGAATTCCTGTTACGATTTAACTTCCGTATTATCTACTAGCTAGGATCGGCAAACACGATGCCGGATACGCTAAGCCGCAAGCTAGAACATATACTATAGGGCGTAGAGGATAACCGACTCCGGAACCGCAAGAGGCTACTAATCGACCCCGACCGGTTCGATCCAGAGATATTTGAACTGCTAAGACTAGATGACGAGGCGATTACAGTTAACTAGTTGGACCTATTAAGGTATATCGACGATCTGCTGAACGAGATGTATACGAGCTCGGATCTGCTAAAGGTAACGCTTAAGGCGTTGGCAGACCCTAGAACTAGAACGTAGCTAAAGGATATAAAAACGAAGCTCAAAGTGCTATACGTAGAGTGCTAAGCTATCGCAGGCAAGGCTTACTACTGTAGGAGGATGCTTATTGACCTAGACAACGACGAAATATAGCTATAGCTGATCTACCGAACTTACGTATCGGGACCTAGGGGCTACCCTAGAAGGACCAAGACCATTGATCTGATGAACCGGAAATACTGGTGGACCGGGATGACCGGTACGATCCGCGACTACTACAACGCCTGCTTACTATATGACAAGACGAAAACGCTAAGGGCGCTACCGACGGGCTTTCTAAAGCCGCTACTAGTGCTACTCTCGCTATAGCGGGATATATCGGTGGATTATATCACACTACTCCCGCTATATACAAGGAGAAACCGTACCTTTAACTATATTGTAGTAGTAGTAGACCGACTGACGAAAATGCGCCACTTTATCCCAATAGAGACCTTAGAAGTAGATAAGTTAACAGACCGCTTTGTAGAACGGGTCTATAGCCTATACGGCCTGCCCGAGACGATTATATTAGATAGAGGTATATAGTTCGTTTCAACGTTCTAGAGAACACTATCGTCAAGATTAGCAGTAACTCTAAAACTATTATCAGCGTTCTACCTATAGACGAACGGCTAGACTAAACGGATTAACGTAGAGTTAGAGCAGTATTTACGCCTTTTCGTCAACTAGGTATAAGATAACTAGGCGGATTAGGTACCGCTTGTAGAGTTCGTAGGGAACAACACATCGTTAGAGACAACGGGAGTATCGCCCTTCTTTATAAACTACAGTTTCTACCTACATATAGGCGTAGAACTAAGTAGACTATACCTACTAGAACTCTCAGAAGCTTAGAAGAGGGAGTTTTTCTAGGCAATAGAGATATCTATACGCTTTAAAGTAGTGCTAGATATAGCGAAGGCACTAGCGAGGCAAGCGTAAGACCGTTACGAGATTAACGCGAACGCTAAACGTAGCAACGCCCTAGTCTATAGAATCGGCGATAAGGTAATGCTTAATATATAGCATTACAAGACAGGGCGCCCGACGAAGAAGCTCGAACTACGCTAGGAGGGACCATTCGAAGTTACTAAAGCAGCGTCACACGCAGTAACGTTATACCTTCTAGCGAATATAAAGATATTCGATACGTTCTACGTATTACTAGTTCGGCTATAGCGGGGCGAGCAGGGAATCCTAGGGTAAGCTAACGCGTAGAGAGATATAAGGGCGAACTGTAGTAGGGAAGTAAGGCGCTAGGACGACGGCGTTAAAGTGGTTGAATAGAGATTTAAAGAGATTCGAGACTTTAGGAAGGTAGAGAACGGGAGGTGGCAATACCTGGTCAAGTAGGAGGGCTATACCTAGCCGACTTAGTAGCTAGCAACGGATCTACGCGGCTACGATAATGCTATTTGGAAGTTCCACGATGCTAATCCGAACAAGCCAGGGCCCCTAGCGTAGGTTCCGAGAAGGTACTGAAGCTACGATTCGAGCGTTCGAACCGTAGGCTTGATTTGAAGAGGAGGCTTGTTTTAAGGGAGGGTAGTGTCACGGGTCTAGCCGTGACATATAACCGTATGGCCATTGCGGGCCGTATGGCCATTGTAGAGCGGTTGTGCGATGTGGGGCCTATAGAGCCTGCAGCGCGCATGTGGAGCCCGCCGCAGGGCATATCCCCGGCGGGCCACACCCACCATCTTGAGTTCCTCGTACAACCACATCGAATATATACGTACCCTAACATTGGGCATTTACTACCCGTGATAGTAGGGCAGCTTATATACCCTCTAGTCAACTCGTCCATCCTCGATTCTAGCTTAACTATCTACCTATATAATAACCTCTCCTAGTTTAAGTTACTACCTTACCTTATAAGCCTGTCCGACTACGTCTAGGCTAGAGAATATCCTATTGCTATCGAGGGATATAGCAAAGTTAATATTATAGTAAAAACAAAGAACAGATCCTAAGATATTACTCTTAAAGATATAGCTTTTTGCCTAACCTTTGTATATAACCTTATCTCTCTCCGCTAACTTAAAAGCCGCGGCATCTAGTAGGATACTTGCAACGACTACCTATAGCACGGAGAAAACGTATACCTCTATAACGTGTCACGACCCAGCCAGCCCTGTCTCTGCAGTCCGCTCTAATTGGCTGCTTCGCACCCACTCAGCGCCCCGTTTCTCATTTCCTGTTATATATATAGCTATGTTCTTACACACTCTCTTTCCTCTGTCTCTTCCTTCGATATATAACAATCAATGCAACGCATCTCTCCTATATACTCTTCTAGTGCTACTATAAGCCTATATAAGAGTTATAAGCCTAGTGCTCGTTTCCCTTTATATAGTAGCTAAACCTGTTATAGCTTAGAAGCATTGTTATTCTATAATCCTTATAACTCGTTATACCATTCTTATAAGTCCCGCCGCCTTGTTCTTTATAATCGCTATTGCTAAAGCCCTTATATAGCTTCCCTTGTTTTCCGCTTAAACCGCTCTTATATAGCTGTTCCGCGAAGTCCTTTAAAGTCGCCCCGCCCGCGTACAAGTTAAGCCGCTCTTTAGCGCCACTCTCTCTACCTATTCCGCCGTGTCTTCTAGATCTCTATCTACCTCTATCGTTCTTCTATAATAGAGACTTCTACTACTATAGATACTATCGGGAACATTACTATCCTAACGGACATCCTGCTTAAAGGTCCTACGGATTAGCCGATCTAGAAGCGTTATATCGAAAGCGCCGCTATTACCCTCTACGTTTATAATATCGTTCGTTTCGATTAGAACGATGTTACTAAGGAGGCGATACTTAGTGGTTTTTAGCTACCCTCTACTATAGAGGCTATTACTACGCTAATAGTACAAGACTAAGCGGAATAGCTTGCTAAGGTAACTACCTAGAACAAGAAGCTAGTTACTACTTACGGTCTAGAGCCTATCCTTCCTTAACACCTAAGTCTAGAGAGGATCCTTGTCTAGCACTAAGCTAACTAGACTAGGTACGCCGTTTAGCAACTTACTCTAGGTATAAGCGTTAATAAGAAGAACCTAGATACGCTATATAAAGTTATTATCGCTACTATCGATCGCGAGCGTTATAACGCTACTAACGAGACTAACCTTACAGTATAGTAACTTAGCGTACGTATGCTCCTTTATACTCTAGAACGCTAAGTTAGAATCTCGGATAATATAATTGCGAATATAACCCGCTAATAGTATCTCGCTTATCTTAAAGAGGCTAAGCAATCTAATATAGACCCGCGGACCTAGATCGCTAACTACCGCTAGGCTTACTAACGCGCTAAGGTAGCCGGTCTTAAGTATATTCGTAGTACTTTGCCTGTTCTAGACTTCCTTCGTGTAATTAAGGATCGTCTTATCCTAGAATAGGGCCGCTACGAATACGATACTATAATTATTAACAACCGCGTTAGTAAACCTCTTAAGAGCCTTAAGGACCTAATCTAAGCTACCGAGACCGTCGTTAGCTATAGTAAGCTAGACTTTAATAGTAGCTTCGCTACTACTAAATCTACTAGTTCTAGTAAACGCCGCGATTAGGGTAAAGGAGGTGAAAAATCTTCGTCTACTAAGCCTAAGCACCCCTGCCTATATATAATCTCTAATTACGTTTAGAAGCTGATCGACTATAACACGCTTAAATCTATATTAACTAGGTTCAAACATCCAAAAGGCCCGGGTAGTCCCGAGTTCGTTTTATAGATCTATAAACGGTTCGCCAAGAAAAAGTAGGATAACCTCTACGCCTAGCTTAAAAAGGAAGGTTAGGCTATTAAACCCTAGCCTATATCCCTGTCTAGCTCTACTTCGTCTACTAAACCGGGCTTTCCTAGCGCGGTAATAGCCGCAATTATTAATCCTATAGAACTCTCGGCCCTTAGTAAAGAAACCGGCCTTAGCAATAGCTTCGGTATCTTCGTAACTATCAATTCTAGCAAATATATCCTATCGGATAGTATCCTAGTTAATAACTATAGAGTAACCTACCTTGTTAATAACCCTATACTCTTAGAAGAAGGGTCCCTTATTAAGGCGAGGAAGGATAACTATATTAAAGCTAGTACTACCTGTTTCCCTATCTCTAGAAGGGGCAAATAGCGCATTAAGGGAGTACTTAACAGCATTAACGGCCTATAATCTAAGGATCTAGTTCTTAATAACGTCGTAGTTATTAAGGGATTCTACTCTAATATTATCTCGGAGGCGGCCCTCTATAAGGCTAATATCTAGTACTATAGTTTAGACTATATACTACGTTTTAGTTCGATAGAGAGTAATATTATTATCGCGTCTCTTCTTCGTAGGTATAAGCTAGTGTTTTTAGAATATAAGCCTCTCTTTGCCTACCTACTATATCCTTATAATTGTAACTCTTCCCTTGCTATTTCTTACAATAAAGAACGAGCTCTCGCTAAGATCTATAAGGATCCTCCTACTATACCTTTAGAGCAGTCCCTTACTATAATCTACAACATCTAACCTAGCTGTCTAGACAACTTCGCTATTAGTTCCACTACGCTTGTAATGTTAGCTACAATAAGCGATACTATAAAATAAGTTCGTTAAGGACTAGGATCAAGGTACCCTCTCCTACCCTATAAGGATTCTAAACACCTTTGGTATATCCGCGCTAGTTATCTTAGCTAGGATACGCTTAAGGCTCTTGTCTAGAGAGGCTAGAACGTTCGAATTAATAGAACCAAACGCATTAACTATAAAGCTTGCTCTATTATATACTAGGGAAAAGTCGTCTCCTATAGGCCTCCTATAACTAAGTTAGTACAGCCGTTCTAGCGAGTATTTTAGGACCTTTTCTATTATACGCGTAGGTATAATAGATCCATTTACTCTCTAATTCTTAAAGACAAGTTCTCTAGTAAACCCTTTGTCTTCTGCCTTAAAGATAAGACCTAGGACCTCCTTCTTCCGATTCTTTAATACTTCGAGGCCTAGGTACGACGCTAATTTAGCGTAGCGATCTACAAGTTTAAGTATAATAACGAAGGCTCCTTTATTAAAACTAGGGATTATAGCTATACCTAGTACTAGAAATAGTACGTAGAACTAGGTATCGAGCTTGAACTCCCTCCGTCTAATATATACGAACTAACTAGCACTATTGAACGCGCTAGTTAAGAAGTTATTACCCGCTCTATTAAGATAATAGCCGGAGCTAGTCTCCTAGGTAACCTCTAGCTAGAAGGAGAGGAGATATCTATATAGCTTATTAGTATAAGCCCGAGTTAAACGTATCCTTTAATAAAGTTACTAAACGACGTCCTCCTTACTTAGTTCTAAACCTACTTCCGGTTCTTTTAGCCAGACGCGATCGTCTCCCTTATAGCGGATCTACAGCCTAACTAGAGCAGCATCTATATATATAGTTACTATATATATCCTCTATATAAAGAGAGAGAGAAGGATAAGCAGAAACGTATATATAAGTCGAAGCCTAGAGCGTATATTAGTTACCTTGTTAGTTACAAGGTATTAAACATCTACCGAATCTAGGTTCTAGTACTCTATAAAGTCGTTATAACTTGCAACGTTACCTTTAACAAGAACTAGTTCTTCGAGAAGGGTAAGGGGAGGTTCGATCTATAGACTATTACTAAGAAGCGGAATCTAGTAGACTCCCTAGAGCTTTAGCTACACTTACCCGCTATAGGCATAGTACTAGGCGGCGTTAAGGACAGCGAGATAGACAATCTAGAAGCAACGACTCCTACGTCTATATCCCCTAAGTATTCTAAAGACGAGCTTAGGGGTATAGAAACTCCAAATCCTAGTTAGGACTTAGGGGTAACTATATCTAGAACGGTAGCCTAGCGTAATATAAGCAAGCTACCTTTAGTTTCTAGAGACTACGTATATAGAGGACTCCCGATACCGGATTAGTCATTTCAAAGTTCAGCCTCTACCCCTACTAGGCCTACGAGCCTAGATAACAATAGGGATTATATATATACTTCTAAAGATAGCCTTAGAAGTATATAAAGCATTGTCTCTAATATAAGCACTATTTTCAAGGACTTAGTTAATTACTATCCTAAGCACTCTATATACTCGGACAACCTACTTTCTAAGAATTATAGCCTAGAATCTTCAAACCCTAGCTACTACTCCTCTAGCTCGGATAACTTAGACGATACTAACAAACCTAAGTCCCCTACCTACGAACGTACAAAACGCAAGTATACTAAGCGGGTGTTCGCCCTAGCATCTTATATAAACTAGCGGCTTAGGGGAATAGACCTAGAAGACCCTACTAACGACGGTCCTTCTATATCCGCTACTAGGATTATTAGATTCACTTTGGAAATATATACTGTAGACTATATCTATATCCTTAAACTTGGAATATAGCAAGCGTTTTACAAAACGTATATACTGTACTATAAGGAGGCACTCGATAAGGGAGATCAGGTATACTATACTCTATATATAGTTATTGCTACCGCGATTATACCCTAGTACGCGGCTAGACTTAACGCTACCCTAGCCCCTCCCTACGTTCACCGAGATACCCTTCTTAAAGCTCTAAAGTCTTAGAAGTAACTTGCTAAGCATCCGATAGGTAAAGAGTTCGTTAGAGCTACTAAATTAGAGATTCGGAATCTTATAAATCGTAAAACCTAGAGATATATTACTTAGTCCTTTATATCTAAACTCTCTAAGGAGAAGCCCTTACCTCTAAAGTAGGTATTCGCCTATAAATAGGATAAGGATAGATTCTTAGAGAAATATAAGGCGTGTATCTACGTAAGAGGTAATCTTTAGAGCGCTAATTCGTTATAAAATATATACGCTATAATACTTATATCCCGTTCCTTCTAGGCTATAATAGCCATTGCCGCTAACGTAGATATAGAAGTTAAGTAGTTTAACGTCGCCTAGGTATTCCTAAACGCCAAGATAGATAAAGGAATCGTCTATAAGCTCCCTTAGGGGTTTAGGGAGGATTATCACCTCCTGGCTAGCTTCAAGCAAGGCGATACCTTCGTCGAACTTAAACGAGCGTTATATAGCTTACGCGAATCCCCCCTTCTATAGTATAAAGAGTTCTCCTCTTCGCTCCGCGAACTTAGTCTAATAGCATTAGGTAAGGAACTATACTTATTTTATAACCAATACCGCTATATAGTAGTTCTATTTTATATAGACAACTACCTTATATTCTACTATAAGGACTATGCTAATAAGGTAAACCGGATTATAGATACGCTAGCTACAAAGTATAAAGTATATAGTTAAAGCAACGTCTTGTAGTTCCTTAGTATCCGCGTCTTAAGAAACCGCAAGGATTATATAGTCTATCTAGTCTACGATTAGTATATCGAGCGGATCGCTAAGCGCTTTAATCTTAACAAGGAGACTCGCTTCCTATATATCCCCCTAGAATATAACCTTTACCTATTCGAGGGTCTTGCTCCGTTTAAAGATATTAAGCGGTTCTAGGAACTCGTTAGCTCTATTCTATATACGGCTATTATAATCCGCCCCGATATAGCCTTCGCTATATTATAGTTCTTAAAGAATCCTAGCCCTACTTACATCGAGGCTATAGAACACGTTATCGTTTACCTCTTTAGTACCTAGTTTTTAGCTATTTAGTATAGTATCGCCTTTAGGATATATATCCTGCTTATCGCCAGCGACGCCTCGTTCGTAGATATCGAGAAAACGCGCCGCTTATCCTAGGGGTATATTATAATGCTATACAGTAGGGTTATTAATTAGAAAGCCTACTACTAAAAGACCGTTACGACTTCTTCGATAGAAGCCGAGTTACTTACTGTTTCTCTTACTACGCGTGAGACTATAGCGTTAAAACGCTTCTTCGTTAACATTCGGTTCGATCTTAGCGAGCTATACTGTAACTTCTATAACAATTAGCAAACTATCCGCCTCGTTATAGGAGACAACTAGCGCGTAGTTACTAAGCTTCGCTATATAGACATCTATAATATATAGGTACGTTAGGAGTATACTAACAGGTTATTTAAGGTTAAGTACCTGCCTACGGCCGATATACTAGTAGACGGTCTTACAAAATAGCTACCGCGCTAGAAGTTCAAGCACTTCTACGCTATATTAAACCTCTAAGACGCTCGCTATATTATTAAACAGAGTAAAACGGATCTTTACAATTAAGAGGGTATCTAACACTAGGTATCTAGCCTAAAAGAGCAAAATAGCATATAAGAAAATCACCAAATGTAAAAACAACGCGGCTATATATATATATACACTCCTAGGCTCACTAGCTTAACTTCCTCCTCTTTAACTCCGTACAATAGGCATCTATCGCGGCTAATACATAGTACAAACTACCAATTATAGCTATCGATAACCTTAAAGCTAACGACGCCCTTGCGTTATCCGACTCCCGAGCCTCCTTCGCTAATCTAGCTAACTCGGTAGCTAGAACGGCCGAAACGCCACTAGCAACTAGCCTAACTAGAGCAGGAGCCTCTCCCTAGTTAGTAACCTCGTAGGAGCTAACTACTACTAACCTATTATCTAAGGTAGCTACCTTAGCCTAAGACTTAGTAATCGCCTTAGCCTAGACCTTAGTAGCTATATCCGCCGCTACCTTCTCCTTCTTCTCCTCCTATTCTATCAAGTGCTTCGCTATAAGGCGAACCCGTTGTAATTGCTATACTATTATTAGTACGTAGCGATCAATAGGAATAGAGAAGGGAACTTACGCTAGCTATAGCCTCGCTACTCTACTTTATAAAGAGGAACTCTATAGCCGTCTTGACTATAAGTTCTAGCAACTTCTTACATAGATATCCGGTACGTAAGTACCGAACGTAGGCTTCGTCCTTGTCCTTAGTATCTAGGCGAGCTAAGCAAGCGCCACTTAACAACCTATATAGGGCCGAACGTAGGTAACGGTAGCAAACTATAGCGCAGGACGTAAAGGTAGCGACATCCTTGTTGCTATTATAACTAGGTATCTAAAAGTTAGCGCGTTAATTAACAAAAACGCTTTAATTAATAGCAACGCGATTAATATACCTAGGCGTAGTAGGAACTATATCCCTCTTCCTTTTGTTATTTAGGGTCTTCGAACTATCGCTAGTCCGAGCCCTAGCCTCGCTCTCTTTAATAGGAGCAGCATCGTCGGCGCTAACGGCAATAACCTCTTCTTCTTCCTCTTCTTTATGCGCCGCGCGTAGATTCGCGCGTCTAGCCGCGCGGGTTTTCTCTAATAACGCTACGCGGGCGACGGAGGCAGCTATACCCTAAGTATTCGGAGCTATTGTTATTTTTGTTATTATTATAGTTATAGTTAGAGGGGTTAGTAGCGGATTGTTTGTTTTTTATTATTATAGGATAGTTCCGATTTAACTTCGTAAAATAGGCAACTAAAGATCGTATACAACCGACCGATATAACCACGTTCTAATTAGCCAGGATCTATATTAGTATATCTTCGATTTCACATAACGCGACGCTAGGTTATATACTATCAACCCTACTCTAGCAATTCGAGCCTTCGACCTCCTATTTTCAGCATCTCGCCGCCGCTAGCTAGCTAGGTATTCTCTTTCAGCTGCTTCGTAGCTAGGGGGTATATCACAACCTAGCTAGCCCTATCTCTACAGTCCGCTCTGATTGGCTGCTTCGTACCTACTTAGCGCCCCGTTTCTTATTTCCTATTATATATATAGCTATATTCTTACACACTCTCTTTCCTCTGTCTCTTCCTTCGATATATAACAATCAATGCAACGCATCTCTCCTACATGCTCTTCCAGTGCCACTGTAAGCCCACGCAAGATAACGTTCAAGACTAACACGATCAATTCGTCCTAGAATATATTCTCTAGACTACTATATACGCTACCTTCGCTACGCGAAAGCAATAGTTTAATACGTAGACCGCGTAGGCACTATCTAGAGCGGACACAATAATATAGTATCTCCGCCTTAGTTACCTAGGCCCTAGGGCCCTTGAACATCTTGTTAATAGTACCTATAGAGTTAGAATCAAGGGCATTATAATAGTTAAGTACAATAGGTACGGATATAGCAAAGCTAACGTCGGATTAGCTAAGAACTATACCTAGACTCTCTAAAGGTAGGGGACTATATCGCTATTAACTTCTGCAAATACCTAGGCGCGCGATAAGACTATACTATACTACTACTTGCTACTAACTAATACTCTAGGTATATATAGGACTATTATATAAGAACCTACGAAGGCGATAATATCCTAGTAGCCCTTAAGACTCTTTTCTATATACTAGAGACCTAGTATAAGATCAAACCTAAAGCGATCGAGTACAATAACAAGTTCACTAAGACCAACGCTATTATAGCGTTCTTTGAGAGTAAAGGTATTAAAGTTAAGCCCTATACTGCCTATATATAAGAGTAGAACAGGGTAGTAGAGCGCTTAGAGGGTATAATCAAGGAAAAACAACGGTATATAGCTCTGAGCGCTAACTTGCTAATTAAAATATAGCTTGAGGTTTCCTAAGTATTAGTATACCTCTTTAATTATATACTAAAGTAAGGAAACGGTTAGAAGATACTATTTAAGAGATTCTATAAGTACCTAGAGAACCGAAGTATAGTTATAATAGAGCGATATAAACTAGCACTAAACCATTTGAAGGTATATAGATGTAAGGCTTATGCTATAATAACTATAGCGTAAAAGAAGGAGCGATAACTATAGAAATTCAAGCCGACGGTATTTATAGGATACCTAGTAGGATACTAATCCTCTAATATCTACCGAATCTAGAACCCTAGAACTAACGATATAGTAGCTACCTAAGACGTTATTTTTAACAAGATATAGGTTTTTTCTAGAGACCTTAAGCGTATTGTGATCAATTAGAAGCAAGTTAACCAAGAGGCACTTACCTAGTAGCTTGCCGATTAAGAAACAAGAAACCTAGCTACTAAACTAGACGAATAAGAACCTAAGAATAAGGATAAAGATAAGGATATTGCTATCTACCTAACCGATAACGTATTAGAAGAAGAAGAGCTTAAAGAGGAGATCTTAGATATAATTGTAGTTAAAGGTAACGTAACTAGCGATTTTACTAAGTTCTACTAAACTCCTCCTATAATACCTCCCGCTACTCTTTTAACTACGCTAATAACTAGCTTATAAGCTAACAATGCTATAGAAATCGCAGCGGCATTTGAACTATAGTACGTAGCCTTCTATACGGGTATACTATTAACCGTAGTAGGTACATTAAGAGATAAGCCTATTACAAGAGCTATAATTAACTAAATCTAGCGAAAGATAGTAACCCTAGTAATTGAGCCTAAGAAACTAAAGACTACTAAAGAAGAGTAGACTCTATAAGGGACTATTATAAAGAAGCGCGTTATATAGCTAATGAAGAAGAAAGATAGTATTAAACGCTTATATTGCGATATCCTTCCTCCTAAGCCGAAATAGCACTACGAACTCGAGAACTACCCGCTAGAAGCGCTCTTCCTATAAGTAGAAAAGGATCATTTAGCTAGCTATAGCGTTAAGTAATTATAGGATAAGGTCTCTCGCTAACAAGCAGGTATATAATAGATTCTAGACTATATATAGGTTTACGTCTATAAGTTTAGCTAAGATAGGTTCCTCGATAAGTACAAAGAATAGCTTATAGTTTATAGCGATTAATAGTAGAAGGGATTAGTAGAAGAGAATTACGCTACTACTGTTGTAATCCAGTTACTCTAAATAGTACTTACTATTATAGCGAGATTCGATCTCGAGTTAATCTAATTCGACGTAGTTAACGCCTTTGTAAACGCCTTCCTTAATAAGCTTATATATATATAGATGCCCTAAGGCTACTATAGATATAGGAATATATTTATTCGTACTCCGATATGCCTTACAGCGCGCCGGTCCTGCTACTGGTTTATATACAAAGGAAACTGTACCCCCTGAATAGAGGGCTGGGTAAAAACCCCTGCCTACGCTTCTACTTCAGCGCTTTGAATCCATCATGCTACGTATAAAAGGTAGCCCCTGTCTCCCTTAGCGGCTCTATTCGGCACTTCCCGCACCCTCTCCGCTACTCTTAGCCGCTTTCGCGGCTATTGTAGCTTCTAGTTGCAGCCTACGAGCTACACTATACTCCGTTAGGCGCCCCGAATCTATTAACTAGCTAATAACTACCTTTACTAAGCTCTTATATAGCTATATAGCTTGTTGTAAGACAAGCTATAGATCCCGTTATAACCGTATTTGTAACTCTTCCTAGGTTCTATACTTCGGTAGATCTTTATACTATACTACTAGGTATTCGATCGTTTCTTTGCCCTCGCTATACTTGTAGTATAGTATAGTAATCTCTAGGACATTTACCCTGTTTAGGTACTCCTAGAGGCCGATGTCCCCGCTACGCACCTAGGCGAGCAGGGAGCTCTAAGCCTTACTTAGACCCTTGTGTCTCTTAAGGGCAAGGTCTATAAATAGTTATATCGGGGGGTCCTTGTCTACCGAGCAGTATATAGGTCTTCTTGCTCTTGTTACAAGCGTAGCGCGCCTCTCCTAGGCTACTATCTTACGCTCCTACTAGGCAAGTTCTACTACTCTATCTATATCGAGGGTCTTGTTCTTTAGCTTCCCTATCTTCTACTTTTACTTAGCCTACTCGTTTGCTATAGCTACTACTCTCTCGACTACTATTAGCCCCTATAGGCCTAGCCTAGGCTTCCTCCTTTACGTCCTCCTACTCCTTTTCTAGAACCTTCTAAATAGCTTAGTATATACCTTCTAGATTAAGCTCGCTACTATAACTAGGGGGCGCCCTAGTCCCTCCC
>MU853410.1:121553-135771 GCA_033297235.1 Trichocladium antarcticum
TAGTTAGGATATAGTAGCTCGCCGCTCTATATACTACTACGCTCTTTATACACTTTGTATATACCTCCCGGGCCTTCGTAAGGCTTAGGCCCTACGTCTTCGCCGTAATCCTTGTTAGCGCGAACTCCTAGGTAGCGAGCTTCTTCTTAACCGCGCTGTAGTACGCTTGCTATAAGAGCTTCTAGTCTAGCTAGACCCTAAACAACCTAGCGGACTTAACTAGTCTAATATCTATATACCTACCTCTATCTAGGAGGGCGAGCTTAGCTAGGTCTAGCTACTACCTTTAGTTCTTATTAAAGTAGATTAGTTTATACTTCTATACTACGAACGCTATTCCCTACGTTCCCGCCTACTTCAAGCAGGTTCCCTACGCTCGCTCAAGTTAGCGGATGTTCACCTTAGCCGACTTTCTAAACACTAGTAGGTTCGTGTCGTTAGCGAAGCCTGCTGTACTAAGGTGTAGGTACTCTCTCCTTAGGTCCTTATATAGTAATATAATATATAAGATAAATAGGACGGGTAATAGGGGGGACCCTTAGGGTACCCCCGCTATAACTAGGATATTATCTATTACTTTCCTATTAAAGTAGAGGATTGTAACCCTATCCGTTAACTATTCCTATACCTAGAGTACTATCTACTTTAGGTAGCCAAGCTCCTAGAGCGTAGCTAGTAGTCTAACGTAGTTAACTATATCGAAGGCTCTAGCAATATCTAGTTGTAGGAAGGATACTAAGGCGCCTTAGCGCTATACCTCCTAGACCTAGGCTACAACTAGTCGGACCGCTAGCTTAGTCGATCTACTCGCTTAGTTACCTATCTACTTGGTAGGGAGTAGCCTATAGACCTCCGCCGCCGCTATAATCCTTCTTGCTACTACTACCTAGATCACCTTCCCTATAGTTAGGAGTAGCGTAATAAGGTAGTAACCTCCTAGGGTATAGTATATATTAGGTGTCTTTCCTAGCTTCTATAGGACTACCGTCTTAGCTCTTTTAAACGTAGCTAGGAACTATACTAGCTATAGGTACCTTGTAGTTAGGGCTACGAGGATCTAGCTTAGCGGTCGGCCATATACCTTCAGGAATCCTATCGGGAGTATATCCTCCTTTAGGGCCTTCTATAGGCTCGCTTTGTCCTATACTGCTTCTATCGCTAGGAAGCTCACGAGCTCCTAGACCTTAAACCCCTATTCCTACTCCTCCTTAAGGTCCAGGTCCTAGATATTACTAAGGTCCGCCCCTAGGCTTAGGAAGAACTTCTTCGCGAGCGCCTCCGCCTTATTCTAGTACGTCGTTAGATCTAGGCTACTATCTAGGCCCTTTAGGGCCAGGAGTTTCGGTAGCTCAGGGGGGAGGAAGCTCCTAAGCCTTACCTAACGCTCGAGCTACTATAGGGTCTCCTCCCTAGCTTCCTCGATCGTCTTCCTCTAGGAGCGCCTCTTTTCTTCTACTATTTCCGTTACTAGCTCTCTTTACTTCTTATTAAGCTTCTCCTTATAGAACTATATAAGGGTCCTCCGGAGCTCCCTCTCCGCCTCCTTCGCCGCCTTCGACGCCTCCTCTACCTTACCTGTCTACTATAGGGAGCTCCTCCCCCTTAATTCCTTCCTCCTAGGGGCTATCGCATAGGCAATAGCTATTAGCTCCGTAGCTAGCTCTTCGAATACCTCCTCTAGCCCCTTTCTCGTCTTGATCCTTACCTTTAGCCCCTCTAGTCCTCTATCGTTAAGCTATATCCTTAGTAGCAAGTACGCTACCTCTACCTTTATTAGCTTCTTTAAGACCTTCTTCTAGTTCTACCCTTCTAGCGCCTTCCCCCTTAGGAATAGGCCGTCAAGCTTTACTTCAAGTACCTATAGGTAGTAGTCCGACCCTCCCTTAATCTTCTTCCCTAAATACATTATCGTTAGGTCTATTAAGGCCTAGATATAGTCGATCGTTAACGTCTTGCCCCTTTGCTCTCCTATAGGGCTTCTTGTAACTATACCCTATAGGGTTTATAGGCTTAGGTCCTACTTATAAGCTAGCTCGAGGAGCTCCTTAGACTTCCTCTTATATCGCCTGAACTTATCCTAGACTAGGTTCTAGAGGTTAAAGTCTCCCGCTAGGACTATAACGTAGGCCGGGCCCCGATAGGCTAGGAGGCTCTTTAGGATAGTCTTATCTACCATATAGTTATTATATACCAACTAGAGCTCTAGACCCCTCCTCCCTAGCTCCAGGAACTATACCCTATACTACTACGCGCTCGCCTTATATTCCTACTATCCGATGTTAAACTTCTTATATACGTATATTGCTGCTTTTCCCTATTATATATAAACTAGGTAGTACCGTAAGCTCCGGGGGTAGTAGGCTACCCCCTACTTACTAAGCTATAGTTCCTAGACCGCGATTATATCGAACTCCGCCTCCTCTAGTAGAATCTCTATATTCTACTTTACGCCTCTAGTATTCTAGAGTATAGTTTTAAAGATTATCCTCTCCGCTAGCTATACCTTTATCCTCCGGCTCGTTTTAGGTTAGGGGGATAGTTACCGCTACTAGTAGACCCTAGGGCTAAGTATTCTATATACTTAGGATACTAGTAGCCTATATATCAGGTACTTCCTAGGCGCTTAGGGGTTCCGCCTAGGATCCTTAGGATCCCTAGCGCTATTGCTACGGTAGCGGCGGTCCCGACGCGAATAGGGCTATAGCCGGGCCAAACTATAGTTAGCTCTACGATATATCCTTGCTTACTGCGGTAGGGCGGCCTTTTGGTGTTAGGAACCTAGGCCTCTTTGCTCCGACCCTCTAGTATCTCTCCCTATCTTCCTCCTCTACGCCTTAGCATATAAATACGAACAGTAGCTTCGCGGGCTCCGGTCTAGTAGGTTCGAATGTTCTAGGCCTATATTAGTACGCTTCCTTAGCCCCCTCCCGCGCTCTTACTCTCTCCCTATACTCCTTCGACTACCTAGTGTACTTTCCGCCGTACACTAGGTACCTTAGCGGGAGGTAGCCCTTATAGGTAAGGCACTAGGCCTCCCCTTCCTTTCCTCCTACTCTATAGGCCCTTATCCTGTATCTTCCGTATAGGGGTTCCTTCGGGTAGTACCTCTAGATATGTCCCTACTTCTAGTACTTAAAGCATTACTTCGGCTTAAGCGCTACCTAGTACGGTTTGTAGTCTAGTACTTAGGTATCCTAGATAACTCCGAAGTTATACGCCGCTCTTGCCTTGTCTTAGCTCTTAAAGGTTACTAGTACCGTCGCTCTTATAAGCTCTAGCTTACTAGGGATCCTGAACTTAACTATATTTACCGTATAGAAATCTAGTCCCTAGGCGAACTCCGTTTTGGTAACTCCCTAGATCTCTAACCTCGTTAGACCCTTTAGGAGCACTACGAAGGTCCTATAGGCTTCCTTCGCCTGCTCCCCAAACGCTTAGTGGATCTACTAGTTGTTCTTAGTATACTATTCCTTCGCTACTTTATCCCTAAAGGTAATAATAGTGTCCCTTCTAGGGAGCTTCCTTATAGCGACTGCTCCCTTCTATATAGACTAGTTGTTAATCGCCTAGATAATCTCCAGGGGGGTTCTCTTTATAAGGTTAGCTAGTAGGCCGTTACCTTAGACAAGGATTTCCTTAGCGATCCTTTAGGGGATCGCCTTTATAGGTTGCGCTTAAGGCGCTAGGGCTCCTGCTACGATTGTTACCTAGGAGCGGTTAGGACCCTATCCTACGCTTGTAGTAGCTAGGGCGCTTATAAGCGCGGCCCGTACTTCCTTAGTAACGATCTTCCTTATAGTTATATAGTTAAGGCCTTCCGGGCCTCCTTTAGCGCTCTATAGCTAGTTAATAGCGCTCTATACCTAGGCTAGGATCTCTCTCGCTATTCCCTAGGCGATGTTCTTCTTATTTAGGCTAACTAGGGCGACTATACTATCGAGTATAGCCTTAATATCGCCTAATCCGCGTTGTTCCTAGCGAGGAGGGGGTTAGTGCTGCTACTATTAGTGTTAATAGGGGGGTTAGCGGTAGGTCTGCTAGTGGTTACAGGGGCTGCTTGGGGGCGCTCTACAAGGGGGTTCGGGTCCGTTATACCAAGACTCGGATAGGCCTCTTAGGGCGGGTAGGGTACTCCTAGTAGCAGGGGCAGGGGGGGGGAGGTCGCTATCGACCTCTATACTAGGTCTAGTGTAGGCTATCGGGGCCGGCGCCGGGTAGATCCGTTATAGATCCGGGTTATAGGTCTGGGCGGTGTAGAAGAAGATTTCTAGGAGCCGTACGTAGCTCGTTTTCCCTATCTTCCTACGCCTGTAGCACCTGCGTAGCGTCTCGCGCGCAGATGCACCCGGTATGGTTAGATAGAGCTCGTCGGGAGCTTTCTAGCGATGTAGGTTTCGTCCGTTTTGGCGCGCTGCTGCACCAGTTAGTGCGGGCCTGTTTGCAAAGAAAGTTTTTTAGAGGCTAGATATAGGAATATACTAAAGCTAAACAAAGCTCTATATAGGCTAAGAAAATCCCCTCTCCTATAGTAACGCAAGCTAACTAATACTTTAAGAAGTCTAGGATTTATTTATTCGTACTTCGATATGCCTTACGGCGCGCTGGTCCTGCTACTGGTTTATATACAAAGGAAACCGTACCCCCTGAACAGGGGGCTAGGTAAAAACCCCTGCCTACGCTTCTGCTTTAGCGCTTTGAATCTATCGTACTACGTGTAAAAGGTAGCCCCTATCTTCCTTAGCGGCTCGATTCGGCACTTCCTGTACCCTCTCCGCTACTCTTAGCCGCTTTTACAGCCATCGTAGCTTCTAGTTATAGCCTACGAGCTACGCTATACTCCATTAGGCGCCCCGAATCTATTAACTAGCTAATAACCACCTTTACCAAGCTCTTATACAGCTATATAGCTCGTTATAAGACGAGCTACAGATCCCGTTGTAACTATATTTGTAACTCCTCCTAGGTTCTATACTTCGGTAGATCTTTATACTATACTACTAGGTGTTCGATCGTTTCTTTGCCCTCGCTATACTCGCAGTATAGCGTAGTGATCTCTAGGACGTTCACCCTATTTAGGTACTCCCGGAGGCCGATATCCCCGCTACGCGCCTAGGCAAGCAGGGAGCTCTAAGCCTTGCTTAGACCCTTATATCTCTTAAGGGCAAGGTCTGTAAATAGTTATATCAGGGGGTCCTTGTCTACCAAGCAGTATATAGGTCTTCTTACTCTCGTTACAAGCGCGGCGCGCCTCTCCTAGGCTACTATCTCGCGCTCCTACTAGGCAAGTTCTACTACTCTATCTATATCGAGGGTCTTATTCTTTAGCTTCCCTATCTTCTACTTTTACTTAGCCTACTTGTTTGCTATAGCTACTACTCTCTCGACTGCTATTAGCCCCTATAGGCCTAGCCTAGGCTTCCTCCCTTATATCCTCCCGCTCCTCTTCTAGAACCTCCTAAATAGCTTAGTATATACCTCCTAGATTAAGCTCGCTACTATAACTAGAGGGCGCCCTAGTCCCTCCCCTAACTAGAGGAGTAGTTTATATATCCTAGCTTCGAAGTTAGCTAGCCGCTTGTTTAGGTAGAGGTCTACTAGTAGGACCTAGGCCTCTATCTCTAGGTACCTAATTAGCGTAGTTCTATAGCCTCCTACTACTACGCAGAGGCCCCTACTCTAGTCCTTCGCTAGCTTCTTAGCTATCCCCTTTAGCTCGCTCCCCTTACTAACTATAGTTAGGATATAGTAGCTCGCCGCTCTATATACTACTACGCTCCTTATACACTTTGTATATACCTCCTAGGCCTTTACAAGGCTCAGGCCCTACGTCTTCGCCGCGATCCTCGTTAGCGCGAACTCCTAGGTAGCGAGCTTCTTCTTAACTACGCCGCAGTGCGCTTGCTATAAGAGCTTCTAGTCTAGCTAGACCCTAAGGAACCTAGCGGACTTAACTAGTTTAATATCTATATACCTACCTCTATCTAGGAGGGTAAGCTTAGCTAGGTCTAGCTACTACCTTTAGTTCTTATTAAAGTGGATTAGTTTGTACTTCTACGCTACGAACGCTATTCCCTACGTTCCCGCCTACTTCAAGCAGGTCCCCTACGCTCGCTCGAGCTAGCGGATATTCACCTCGGCCGACTTTCTAAACACTAGCAGGTTCGTGTCGTCGGCGAAGCCCGCTATACTAAGGTGTAGGTGCTCTCTCCTTAGGTCCTCGTATAGTGATGCGATGTATAAGATGAACAGGACGGGCGATAGGGGGGACCCCTGGGGCACCCCCGCCGTGACTGGGATGTCGTCTGTTAAGTCTAGGATTTATTAAGATACTATATAAGCTTTCTATAACAATAAACAGGGACGTTATTGTCTTCTTTTACGTTGACGATATTGTGATTATATACTATAAGAATAAGAAAGAGAAGGTTAATAAGATCGTTAGCGGCCTATACGAGAAATACAAACTTACTAGTGGCGATAAGCTATAGTAGTTCCTAGGTATTAAGATCTACCGCGAGAGAACTAAGAAGCTCGTTTAGCTTAGCTAGATATTATATATCGAGAAGATCGCGAAGCTTATAGACTCGGAAGCTATACCTAGAACACCTATAATAACTATAGAATTGCTTCTATATAATAACATTGTAGATCTAGGCGCAACACGCCTTTACTAGAAGAAGGTTAGCTCGATACTCTACGCTGCTATTACATTACGACCCGATATTGCTTTTGTAGCTTCGAGACTTTCCTAGTTTAATTATAACCTAGGCCTAGATTACTACGTAGCGGCTAACCAAGTACTAAGATATCTCTACTAAATACGCTTCTTTACCCTCTAATTAGGAGGAGGCGACTAGCTAATTGTAGTAAGTAACTCTTTATTTACTAACAACCTTATTAATGAGAAAAGCTTATAAGGCTTCGCTATCTAATTATTTAGCGGTCTAATTGCGTAACGTGTAAGCAAGTAAGATATAGTTACGACCTTAACGACTAAAGCTAAGTTGTTAGCTCTCTTGTAAGTAGCTAAAGAAGGTATATTCGTAAGTAGATTAATCTCAGAACTATCGGTCGACCTTAATAACGATTAGATTATAATCTAGTGTAATAACTTATAGACTATCTAACTTATTAACGTAGAGATCGCTACCCTATAGACTAAGCTCAAGTACGTAGATATCTATAACTACTAGCTAAGGCAGGAACGTAAGGTAAGTAAGATTAAGGTAGAATACGTACCTACTATAAAGATAATAGCCGACGGGTTTATACAAGTGCTAACGGCGGATAAATAGTAAGAATTCGTTAGAATAATTAATATAGTGTCTATTAAGAGCCTTATTTGCTAGAGAGCAAGCAAGACTTTAATAGAAGAGAGTATAGCCCTTATAGCTAGATACCTATAGTCTATATAAGAGAGTAGGACTAAAGGAGTCTCCTAACTCTCCCTACTGGAAAACAAGAGATAGAGAATAGAGGGAGCCTAAGGCTAGATAGCTATAGAACGGATACTAGGGAGCTAGATTGCTAGGGAATGTTAGATCTTAGGAATAACCTTACTTATAGGATAGATTTAGAAGATATACTCTAGAGCAGCTACCTAGTAGTTACTCTAAGAGGGTATATTGAACCTACTATAGTTGTCACAGGTCTGACCGTGACAAGCCTGAGGGTTAGGGTTGTGCACGGTGTGTATATAACCTAACGGGTCTACGCCCCGCAGGGCATATCCCTAGCGCGGCGCAGCTACTATCTTGAGTTCCTTATACAACTACGTCGAATATATACGTACCCTAACATTGGGCTAGTATCACCCGTGATAGTTAGTTGTACCTTCTGTTCGTATATATAGACTTCCGTCGATTGATTACGACGAATTTTACGTTGCGCGAACCAACCGAATTACTAATTCAAAGACTGACAAGATAGTCGACCCGAACTAATCCCGAACGACAAGATAGTTCGATACAACAAGATAGTCCGATACTACGAACTCGAGGACTAAGAAGAAAAGATAGACGTTAACAGGAACTCCGTAGCCTAAGTGCCTATTTGTAACGGTCGTATACAACAAGGTTGCACAACAGTGCAACCTTCGTAGGAGCTCGCGAGGGCTGAAGGCTCTGCGCGGCGAGCTCCACCTAGTGTAGAGCCACGCTCCTCTAGCTACAGGGTGCTCAGCCAACCATATAGCATAGCACCTGACATAGCATATAACATAGGCTATACCTGTAACACTACCCTCTCTCTCTAAACAAGCCCCCTATACGAAAATAGCCCCCTATTATAGATACTTGCATTTAGAGTTATCTCTATATCCTTAGTTATCTTAGCGCTTTATCTCCTAGCGCTACGCCTTCTTTCTCCGCGTCTACGATAGCGGGCCCGGAAGCTTAGGGTACGCGTTGTAGAACTCCTAGATCGCGTTATTATAGCTACGTAGATCCGTTGTAGGTTACTAAGTTAGGTCGTTATAACCTTCCTACTTAACTTGGTACTACTAATAGCCGTTCGCTACCTTACCGAACCCTACGATCCTCTCGAACCTCTACTCTACTACGTCTTCGCCCTTGTTAGTCCGCGTAACTACGCGCCTATAGTTAGCGCTTACGTTATCGTTAACCCTGTTTTAGCTAGCTAGCCCCTACCTATAGCGCCTTACTCTTAAGACGTAGAACGTAGGGAAGATCGTTATATTCGCTAGGAGCTTTAGAGTTACTATATATAACAAGGCCTTTATAACCTCAAACGGGCCCTCCTACTACGGCGCAAGCTTCGCGGTTAGCCTACTAGTCTTATAGTTCTATATATCGAGCATCGCTATATCGCTAACGTAGTACTATAGCGCGTCTTCCCTATAGCGGTTCGCGTTCTGCTTATAGTGGTCCTGTAACTACTTTACTAGCGCCGTAACCTTCCTAAGGATCGCCCTAAAGCAGTCCGTAAGCTCTAATACCTAGAAAAACTCCCGCTTCTACTACTCTAAGATATTCGGTAGGTATAGCTTCGACGGCTCTACGCCTATCCTTAGGTAAAAGCTATAATTTGTAAAGAATAGTAACACGCCTATTGTCTTAGAGACTATATTGTTCCCTATAAACTCTACTAGAGGGAGCTAGTTAACCTAGTTATCCTATACCTAGTCGATATATAGCTGTAGGTACTACTCTAGTTCTACGTTAATCCGCTCTATCTAGCTATTTATCTAAAGGTAGAACGCTAACAAGGGTCTTAAGGTAATCGCAAGGCGCGCCGATAGCGCCCTCTAGAACCCTAAAACAAACTACGTACCTCTGTCCGATATAATCGTCTCTAGTATACTATAGAGCAAGTATATACGCTTAATAAACTAGTTAGCTAGCTTATTAGCCTCTAGTATTACCGTTATAATAAAGTAGCGTATCTTTATAAGCTAGTTAACTACTACTACTATATACCTAAACTCCTACCTTCTTTAGTTATATAGTAGGAGTAGCGTAATATAGTCTACTAATATATCTCGCTATATCGCTAACGGTAGTAGGAGCGGCTTAAGGAACCTTATAGGCTTTAAATAGGGGTTCTTCGTCTTAAAGTATAGAATATAGGCTTTAACGAACGTCCTTACTAATATACTTATCCCTAGCTACTAGTAGACCTTATTCATTAGGTCGAGCGTCTTTGTCCTCCCTAGGTACCTACTAGGCCCTAACGTATATATCTAGTAGATAAGCTACAAATAGAGCTCTATATTACTCGGGTCGATTATTAGCCTACTATAGTAGAACGCCCTACCTAAGACTAACTTATACTTAGCGAACGGTACTCTTAGCTCCTACTTAATCTTACTTAGCTAGGCGCGTACCTCCTAGTTACTAAGCGCCTCTACTATATCTACTATAAATAGTAAGCTTATATAACTCTTTATAATAAGGTCGTTAGTATAGCGTAAAACGTCAAGGCTAAAGAGCTCTAGTATCTCGCCTAGTAGCTTAGCGTCGTACTTACTACTAAAGGTCTCTAGGTTGAACTTGCTTAGGTTAATCAGGGGGCGCTACCTATTCTATAGCCTATTATCTTTAACGTCCTTTAGTATAAACTCTAGCTTCCTGCTTAGCGCGTTAGGGCGGCCGTTTACTATACCTAGGTAGTAGATAATCTAGAAGTCGAAACGTAATAAGAACTCTAACTAGTATATATAGTGTAGCGATAGCTACTTCGTTATACTAAAGGTCTAGAGGTTCTTATAGTCCGTAATAATATCGAACCTCTTAGCTATATCTTTAAGCTTAGGGCGCTATTCTTTAAGCGCCTTAACGATCGTAAGGAGCTCCTTATTATAGATGTCGTAGTTATACTCAGCTACAGTATACTTTACTAAGAAAGAAGCAACTAGATATAACTTGCTATTATCCCCTTCCTATAGTAGCGCTCTACCTACCGACTAGTCTAACGTATTAACTTCTACTATAGCGCGCTTTTCCTAGTTAAATATCTATAGTACCGGTACTATAATAAAGTATACCTTTAGGCGCTAGAAAGCTACCTTATACTACTTAGACTACTCCTAGTCTATTGTCTTTTTCGTAAGCTTATATAGCGGCTATATATAGCTCGGAAAACCTTGTATAAATCGGCGGTAGAAGTTCGCGAACCCTAAGAACCGCTAGAGGTACCTCCTTGTCTCTAGAGCCTCCTAATTATATACCGCTTCGTCCTTATCTAGGTCTATCTCGATACCCCTAGGCGTAATAATAAGTCCTAGGTACTTCGTCCACTTTATATAGAATTCGCACTTGTTAATATCTACCTATAGACCTACGTCGATTATACGCTTTAGTACCTCCCTAACCTACTTAATATACTCCGCGAGCGTGCCTAAGTAGACTAGGATATTGTCTAGGTACACCGTTATATAGTTATCTAGAGCGTTATAGAGGATATTATTAATATAATGCTAGAAGGTAGTAGGCGCGCCCTATAGGCTAAACAGTATAACTAGCGTCTTATATAGGCCGAATCTTATAATAAACGCTATAAGCTACTTATAGCCTGGCGCTACGTGTACTTAGTTAAATGCTATAATTACGTCGAGCTTTGTAAAGATCTTCGCCTTATAGATAGAGTCTAGGGTCTCCTAGATTAGTAGGATAGGGTACTAGCACTTTAGCGTTACGTCATTAATACCGCGGTAGTTAATATAGATTCTAATGCCTCTACCTAGCTTCTACGCTATTAGGATAGGCAATGAGGCGCTCGATTATAAAGGCTAGATAAACCCCTTTATAAGGTTGTCGTTAAGCTAGCGCTTTAGTATATATAGCTCTATTAGCAACATCGGGCACTTCCTTGAATATAGGACTATACTCCCTAGGAGTAGCTCGATCCTATAGTTAAATATATAGTAAGGGGGTAAGATATTAGCGTCCTATAGGATAAAAGCAGCTACTAAGTCTTAGTATTCCTTTAGTAAACGCGCCTTAATCTTGTCTAGGGTAGGCGCTAGTCTATCCGCTTTATTAAAGAACTTCTTAGAATCCTCCTCTATAATCTTATTAAGCTTCTTATCCCTTTTAGCAAGCGCGTCGATAAAGCTATAGAACCTTACTAGGAGCATTGACTTCGTATACTCTAGTATACTCTCTTAATTTAGTAGGTCCTTAAAGAACTACTTAGGTAGAACTAGTATATAGTCTCTCTTTTTAGCTTCTACTACTCTCTCTAGTTTACCTATTATAGTCTATATAACTACTATCCCCTTCTATTAGTATACTACTAGGAAGCTTACTCCATTTAGGATCTTCGCGTTATCCTAGCGGATCTTCCTCTACGCTTAACTAAGTAGGGGCGGGATAGGGGGTAGGGACTAAGGTCTAGGGGGTAGTCTCCTAGCGCCTGCTACTACCTTTACTAGCCTTAGTAATGTAGGGGGCGGCGCTTCGACCGGAACGCCTATTGCTCCTAGTAGTATAAGCGTCCCTTGTAGGTCGGCCTATACGTCTCCCTAGGACGCGGATCTCTACTATCTATAGGCCTATCTCTACCTATTAGACCGCCTAGCCCTCTTATAGTTAGATAGCTTACTTATAGCAATAGCGACTTCGTTATTGTTACTAGAGGTACTAGAGTCGTTATCTTCGGGTACATCCTCTACTATTATATAGTACCGCTTACTACTCTCTAGGGGTAGAGGTGCTACCTCTAGCTAGCCTACCTACTAAGCGACCTAGCTTCCAATATACTCTAGAAGGTACCTCCTATAGTAGTGCTCCATAAATTTAAGCTATAGGGTCTCCTAGTCGATCTATAGGTTATACTTCTATAGCTATAGAAGGCCTAAGATTACTAGGGTCTCTTTTATAAGCGTTACAACAAAGTATACTAGGGTCTCCTAGTAGTCGCTAACGACTAGCGTAAGTGCCGCTAAGTGCTCGATCTAGCGTAAGAACCCTCTATTAGCTAGAAATAGCAGCCGCTATACCGCTAGCCTCTTTAGTAGCAGTCTATTGGTAACTATAAAGCTAAAATCTATAAACGCTAAACCTATATAACCCGAGTCTATAAGTACTATATACTCTATATTGTACCTACTAACCGCTAGGCATAATAATAAAAGAATAGATTTAGCGCTACTACCTACTATACTATTAACTAAACTATCTCCCTATCCCTTCTATAGCTAACGGTACCCCTCCTATAAGCGATAGTTTATAGAAGCTCCTTATTTCCCTAGTTATTATATAAGAAGCCGAAACTAAGGGGTTACTCTATAGACTAGTAAGCGCTATACTCCTCCTACTTATCTACCTCTCTAACGACAAAACCGCTCTAGTTAGGGGTGTCTATAAAGCGTATAGCGAGCCTGCCTTAACCCCTCTAGTAGGCCCTAGTGTAGCCGCTTACGCCGCTATAAGCTAGAAGGCCCCTAGAGGGAGCTTGCCTAAAGCCTAGGAACCTACCTTAGCTATAGCCTTACCATATAGGCTACTACTATCCCTAGGTAGGCTGCTACTATCTTTATACGTTACTACCGAAGCTAGGTCCTCTACTACCTTAGGCGCCCTTACGCTATAACTACCTGGCGCCGCGGGCGTTACTACGGTCCCCTTAGCCTCTATAGCCTACTTGGTACGCCCTTGCAATATAGTTGGCCCTACCGTACTTGTAGTATAAGCTACTCGCTCTACGCCGTTCCTTCTCCTAGGGGGTAAGCGCCGCGAGCGTTACTACGTCGATCTCTATCGCGTCGGGGTATCTACCTCTGCTGTTATTGTTGCTACCGCCCCTAGTTCCGCCGCTCCTAGTTCCGCTACGTAGCTTCTACCTAAAGTCCTCTTCCTCTAGGTTAGTTACAAGATAGCCGGCTAGCGTAGCCTAGAGCTTAAAGTTATTATTTATTTATTCATTCGTACACCGATATGCCTTACGGCGCGCCGGTCCTTCTACTGGTTTGTTTAGTACAGGAAACCGTACCCTCGCTAGGCCAGATGAAAACCTCTACTCTTCGATTTGATCTCCCCGCTTCTATTTCCTTTATACTACGTAATGCCCTAGCCTTCTCCAACCCTACCTGCCCCCTTTGTTAGATGTAATTAGTTCTAGGGTAGCTAATAATCTCCTCCTTCTTCCGCTCTTTGTTCAAGTCTAGTTTCTTCTAGGGGGGGCCCCTAGTAGTATTTTGTTAGGTAGTTTAGCTTCTACCCTAGGTAGTTTACTAGTCCCTAGCTACTACGGCTAGATTGTTTTTATCCTACGGCGAGCAATATAGGGTTCTTGCTAATTGGTATATAACGTAGGGGCCTAGATCCTAGTCTCCGAGACGATGGCTATTCTTTGGGTTTTCCTTCTTTGGTTAGTGTAACTCTCGTCGGAATTTACAGGGGACTAATCCTGAAAAACCGAAAAGAGGGTGAGGGAGGCCGGATTCGAACCGATAGCCTTGCGGCTTCTAGGTGCAACACACTCCAATTACACCACTCCCCCGCTTAAAGTTATTAGCTAGTAGGAGTACTACCTATATAACTATAGTGCTTAAAAGGTAGGGGGGGATCTTAAGCCGGAGTATCTAGACCCTTGTTACGTTATTAACGCTAGTAGTATTAGCTAGGGTAGTAAATTTAGTAAGGAAGTTATTAAACGCTACGAACCTATTCTTCTACGCTAGTAGTTCTAGCTTATTACTCGCTATAGTAACTACGTTATACGTTATATACTAGGTACAGAGGGTCTTTAGGAGGTT
>MU853410.1:135781-146192 GCA_033297235.1 Trichocladium antarcticum
CGCTATATAGGTTCTCCTTAACCTGCTTGAGCTTCGCCGTAACTACCTAGCGCGCGCTACCGCCTAGTATAGCCTTTATATATAGGATCTTAGTGTACTTATCTAGGAACTCCCGTAGGTATATTCGCTAGCGGCTACGTACCTTGTCCTCCTAGTCCTCGAAGAGTAGGGTACGTTTAACGGTATCCTTCTCCTCTCTAGTAAACACATCGGGGTAAGGGAGGGAGATCGATACGCTATAGCTACTACTAGCGCTATTACTACGAGCCTAGTCTAGGGCTATCGCTATTAGCGTTCTCTAGTTCGCAAGTAGCAACTTATACTCCTCGAGCTCCTTCTTAAGCGCTATACTAGCTATAATAGACGCCTCGAACCTCCTAATAGACTTATCGAGCTTTCTCTTTAGCTCGCTAACTATTGTATTTATAGCTATAGCGAACCCTAAGAGGTTATACCCTCTATTGTTATCGATCGATACTATAAAAGCAGGTATAGTATTAGAGACCTTGTTCTACTATTATTCTCTTAGCGCTACACGTAGCGCTACAAGTCTCGGCGGCAGCGACGCTATAAGGTTAGCGCTACTTATTATCTTCGCGCTTATCTTTATAGGAGCATTATCCAGTTCGTTAGAATACTATAGTCCTGTTAGTTAGAGTCTTATAGTCCTATTCGTTAGAGTCTTATAGTCCTATTTAGCGGACTGCTATTGTACGTAGGATGCTCGTCCTAGTAGTTAACTCGTACTACGTAGGTAGTTAAGAAATGAAAGCAAAGCCTAGTATATCGGGAAAAAGCAGCGTTCTAGTCGGTCTAGTGCGCTCTCTATTCTAGAGTAGACGACTTACCTATACGCGCGAGCTAAAGGTACAACCTACTATAACGGTCGTATATAACAAGGTTGCATAACAGTGCAACCTTCGTAGGAGCTCGCGAGGGCTAAAGGCTCTACGCGCCGAGCTCCACCTAGTATAGAGCCACGCTCCTCTAGCTACAAGGTGCTTAGCTAACCACATAGTATAGCACCTGACATAGCATATGACACAGGCTGTGCCTGTGACACTATTCTAATTAAGGATATATACGGCGAAGCCTTTGTAGCTCTAAAGAATAAGCTATACCTTTAATTAAAGGCTTATTTCGAGAGATTCTAAGGGACGTTTAGAGGTAGCAACCTTCTAATCGAAGTACTTAAGAAGGCTAGAACGGACAATATAATAGAGAGAATATTAGTAAACCTCTCTAAGTTCATTCTTAAGAAGGGGATCGCTAGTATATAGGCCTTGCTTAACAAGGTTAGCGTATAGAAGACTATAATTAGCAAGGTAAGCGAGAGAATTACAATACTTTAAGCGGAGAACAACGTCTTGAATAGACTAATCGAGTCTAGTAGATTAAGCGGCGGCGGTAGCAGCGGCGCCAGGGAGGGCAGCATGCTGTATATAGCTACGTTTTTAGGCGCTAAGAGGGACTTAGCGAAGCGAACTACGTAGTTCCGGATGTAGAAAACGCTAATTACGGCCCGATAGGCCGCAAGACCGCTAGAATACGCGACCGAGAAGTCGAAGATCCTCTACGTAGCGTCGCTACTAGAGGGTATCGCGGCTATAGGGATTAGTAACTATATCGATACTATTGTTATAAACCTAGGTAATAAACAAGCATATGACCTAAGCAACTAGGACGACGCTACCCGTATACGCGCGCTAAGAGAGAAGCTTTCGAAGCTAATGCAGGACCGGATCCTACCGTAGACGAATCTCCCGGCCTAGGATGATTTCTAGGGATAGGTTACCGCAGCCTAAACGTAGGCTAATAACCTTAAGATAGAGGAGCACTTAAAGAAGGCTAACGAGCCGAACTACTATAATGGCTATAATACTAAGAAGGACAGTAAAAACCTAAACGCGATAGACCTTAACTAGGTTACAACGGAAGATAAGGTAACGATCGCCTAGCTCTCCGCCGTAGAGAAAGAGCGCTATTAGAACTAGGGACTCTGTTTCAATTGCAGCGCAAGGGGCTATATCGTAGCTAAGTGTAAAAAAGGCAAGTAAACCTAGAATACTAGAGGAGGAGCGTAGCAAGGTAGGCGCAGTAACTATAGCAATAGCTAGAACTTCGGTAACTATAGTACCTATTTAAGAAGATACTATACCGCAAGGGCGCACTAGAGGACTATACAACGCGACTTCTAGAGCGGCACTACGAATTCGTTAACGTACTCTAGTATAACCTAGAGGCTATATATAGGATCACAGAAGAGGACGCCTAGAAGTTCTTCGAGAAAAGCGACAAACTGTAGCTAACGGTAGCAGACATTATAAAACGCCTACCGGTCGATTACCGCGATACGTTCGAAACCTTCCTACCTAGGGAAGCCAATACGCTACCCCTATATAGATCGTATAACTATAAGATCGAACTAATACTAGGAAGTAAGCTACTATTTTCAAGGAATAGACTACTATCGCTAATAGAGCTACGTATAGTTAAGCGCTAGCTAGACGACCACCTAGCAAAGGGCTTTATCCGGGCTTCGAAGTCGAGTATAGGAGTACCCCTACTACTTACGTAGAAGCCTAGCGGGGGAGTACGAATCTACGCGGACTTCTATAGGATAAACAACGTGTTAATAAAGAGCTAGTACCTAATCCCGCTAATTAAAGAGACACTAGACTCGATCTACAGAGCCTGTATCTTTACGAAGCTAGACGTTATTATAGTATTTAATAGAGTTCGAATAGCGGAAGGCTATAAGTAGTTAATAGCCTTTATTATACGGTTTAGACTATACAAGTTACTAGTAACGCCTTTCGGATTATAGGGAGCACCAGCTATATTCTAGTACTATATTAATAATACGCTTTACAATATGTTAGATATATACGCTGTAGCGTACCTAGATAATATCCTTATCTACTCTACGAATATAGCTGATTATATTAAGCAAGTAAAGGAGGTTCTAAAGAGACTATATAACGCGGGCCTCTAAGTAGATATTAATAAGTGTAAATTTCATACTATAAGAACGAAATATCTAGGCCTGATTATTACGCCGGGCGGAATCGAGATAGATCTAGAGAAAGTAGTAGCGATCGTATCTTAGGAACCGCTAATAACGAGACGACAACTATAGCGATTCCTTAGCATTACGAACTTCTACCGACGATTTATCAAGGACTTCTTAGGGATAGTAAGAGCGTTGTACGACCTTACTAAGAAAATAGTGGATTAGAACTAGGATAGAGTATACTAAACCGCTTTCGAGTAGCTAAAGACCTACTTCTTAACGGCACTAGCCCTAAGGATCTACAACTAGGAGAAGCTAGCGGTAGTCGAGACCGACGCGTCGGACTAGTCTGCGGGCGGAACGTTGCTATAATAAGATAACAATAGCGATTAGTACCTAATAGCCTACTTTAGCGCGAAGCACTTAGCGTAGGAGTGTAACTATAATATCTATAATAAGGAGCTACTAGTAGTGATTAAGGCGCTAGAGGAATAGAGACCCGAACTAGAGGGAGCAAGCGAGCGTTTTAACATTATTACCGACTATAAGAATCTTCAAACGTTCGTAACAACGAAACAACTCTCTCTATAGTATATACACTAGTCCGAATTTCTATTACGATTTAACTTCCGAATTATCTATCGACTAGGAGCAGCAAATGCGATGCTAGATACGCTAAGTCGTAAGCTAGAGTATATGCCGTAGGGCGTAGAAGATAACCGCCTCTATAACCGAAAGAGGCCTTTGATCGACCTAGACTGTTTCGACCTAGATACGTTCGAGCTACTAAGACTAAGCAATAAGTTCGAAATAGCAGTAAAGCTTAACTAATTGGACCTATTAAAGTATATTAACGAGGTTTTAGGAGATATATATAGGGGCTCGAACATACTATAGGCGATACTTAAAGCATTAACCGACCTAGAGACTAGGGCGTAGCTAAAGGACATTAAATTAAAGCTTAAAGTGCTATACGTAGAATGCCGAGCCGTCACTAGTAAAGCTTACTTCTATAGTAGGATAATCGTTAATCCAGATAATAAAGAGATACAACTACAATTAATCTATAGAATATACGCGTTAGGACCTAGAGGTTACCTAGGGAGAACTAAGACTATCGATCTACTGAACAGAAAATACTAGTGGACTAGTATAACGAACACTATCTGTAGCTACTATAACGCCTGCTTGCTATATAACAAGACGAAAACGCCGAGAGCGCTACTAACGAGGTTTTTGAAGCCGCTTCCGGTACTACTATCGCTATAGAGAGGTATATTAGTTAACTATATTACACCGTTTCCACTATATATAAGGAGAGGCAGAACGTTCAACTATATTGCAGTAGTAGTGGACCGACTAATAAAGATACGCTACTTTATTCTAACAGAAACCCTAGAGGTAGACGAGCTAACAGACCGTTTTATAGAGAGAGTATATAGTTTGTATAGGTTGCCCGAGACGATTATATTAGACAGAGGCATATAGTTCGTGTTAACGTTCTAGAGGACACTGTTGTTAAGACTAGCAGCAGCTCTAAAGCTATCGTTAGCGTTCTACCCTTAGACGAACGGACAGACTAAACGGATTAACGTAGAGCTAGAACAATATTTACGCCTTTTCGTCAACTGGGCGTAGGATGATTAGGCGGATTAGGTACTACTAGTAGAGTTCGTAGGGAACAATATAACGTTAGAGACAACGGGGGTGTTACCCTTCTTCACGAACTATAGCTTCTACCTACGTATAGGCGTAGAGCCGAGCAGACTGTACCTACTAGAGCTATTAGAAGCCTAGAAGAGGGAGTTTTTCCACGCGATAGAGATCTTAGTACGGTTTAAAGTAGTACTAGATATAGCGAGGGCGCTAGCGAAGCAAGCGCAAGACCGTTACAAGAGCAACGCGAACGCTAAGCGTAGCAATACCCCTATCTACTAAGTTAATAACAAAGTAATGCTTAATATACAGTACTATAAGACAGGCCGACCAACGAAGAAGCTCGAACTACAATAGGAGGGGCCGTTCGTAGTTACTAAGGCGTCGTTACATATAGTAACCCTATACCTACTAGCGAATATAAAGATCTTCGACACGTTCTACATATTACTAGTATAGCGTTAGCAGGGCGACCGGGGAATCGCGGGCTAAGCCGACGTTCAGAGCAATGTAAGAGCAAATTGTAGTAGGGAGGTAAGGCGCTAAGATAATAGCGTCGAAATAGTCGAGTAGAAATTCGAAGAAATCCGAGATTTCGAGAAGGCGGATAATAGGAGATAGTAGTAGTTAGTTAAATATAAGGGTTACGATCAGCTAATATAGCAACCGGCAACGGATCTACGTAGCTACAATAACGCTATCTAGGAGTTCTATAACGCTAACCCGAGCAAGCTAAGCCTACTAACGTAGGTAGCAAGAAGAAGGAATTGATAGGCGATAATAGGCGATAAGTTAAGTATGAAAAAAGAGGCAAGGAGCTTGTTTTAAGGGAGGGTAGTGTCACGGGTCTGACCGTGACAAGCCTGAGGGTTAGGGTTGTGCACGGTGTGCACATAACCTGACGGGTCTACGCCTCGCAGGGCATATCCCTAGCGCGGCGCAGCCACTATCTTAAGTTCCTTGTACAACCACGTCGAATATATACGTACCCTAACATTAGGCCAGTATCACCTGTAATAATAGTAAATTAGGACTACTATAGCAAATATTAGATAAACCTACTTAGGGGTTTAGGAGTAGACTAGTCTTAGTATAGCATTAGGTATCCGTTAGCTCCCCTAAGGAAATAGGCTTTTGAGCTACACCTATAGCTTTTCACAGTTACACAGATTGATACAATTGAAGCCATCATCACTGTTGATTCCTCCGTCTGTTCAGACCAATCAGATTCCGATCCTATATTTTGGTTTCGACACTGGCGGACGGCGTTGGGACAAGATTGCATTCGTGGGCTTCTCGATCGGCGCCATCGTCGCCAAGTTGCTCGCGGCACAGCACCCGGCCGATGCCAATATCACCATCCTGCACAGCATCTCATGGGACCCGAGCTGGGTCTACCCGGCGTTTCTGGCTGGCCTGCAGGCGCCCGCGCAGCAGGTTGACCCGGAGAGGTGGGGCCACATCGCGCCGACATACCAAACGCAGTCTTCGCGGGAGGGCAGGAAGGCCTGTTTTGCGGGCAGCTATGAGGAGGCGATCCTCGAGCATGACTGGTTGACCAGGGACTTTGATTCCCTTGGGGCGGCTATCACGTTCACATACCACCTGGTGGAGGCGCCCAAGTACAAGGGGCCTATGTTTCTCGGGATAGGAGACCGTGGGTGTACCTTTGTTGTGTTTTTTTTTCTCTGTCCCCAGACTAACCCTAAGCGACAGAGGACTCGACCTTCTGCGGTGGGCGGTTTTGCAAGCACTAACCCTACGAAGTGTACCGGAAGTTTCCCGAAGCCAAGGGGCACGACGTCAAGGTGTATCTAGAGACGGGCCATCTGATTCTGTACCACCATGCTGGAAAGCAACTGATGGCAGATGCTGTCGAGTTTCTGCAGAAGCATGGGTTTTGAGCAGGACTTGGGGCATGTTCACCTAGGCTAGGGGGGGGACGATGGTTAACGCAACGACTAGTTAGGGGGGACGTTATTGAACCTATTCTAGATAAGTGGGACCACTGTGGCGATATTGGATAAACATACTTAGGGGTTCAGGGGTAGACTAGTCTTAGCAGGGCATTAGGTATCTGCAGGCTCCTCTAAGGAAATAGGCTTTTGAGCTAGAACATAGTTTTTCATAGTTAACTAGATTGATATAATTGAAGCTATTATTACTATTATATTGCCTTTCTAGGTCCTACTAGTGGACCTCTACCTAAATAAGCGGCTAGCTAACTTCGAAGCTAGGATATACAAACTACTCCTCTAGTTAGGGGAGGGACCGGGGTACCCCCTAGTCGTAGTAGCGAGCTTGATCCAAGAGGTATATACTAAGCTATTTAGGATATTCTAGAAGAGGAACAGGAGGACGTAAGGGAGGAAGCCTAGGCTAAGCCTATAGGGGCCAATAGTAGTCGACAGAGTAGTAGCTATAGCGAACGTATAGGCTAAGTAAAAGTAGAAGATAGGGAAGCTAAAGAACAAAACCCTCGATACGGATAGAGTAGTAGAACTCGCCTAGTATGAGCGTAAGATAGCGGCCTAAGAGGGGCGCGCCGCGCTTAGAACAATAAGAAGACCTATATACCGCTCTATAGATAACGACCCCCTAGTATAACTATTTATAGATCTTACCCCTAAAAGGTACAAGGGTCTAAGTAAAGCTTAGAGCTTACTACTTACTTAAGTATATAGTAGGGACATTAGCCTTAGTGTTACAGGCACAGCCTATGTCATGTGCTATGTTATGTGCTATACTATATAGTTAGCTAAGCATCCTATAGCTAGAGGAGCGTAGCTCCATACTAGGTAGAGCTCGCCGTGTAGAGCCTTTAGCCCTCGCGAGCTCCTACGAAGGTTGCACTATTATATAACCTTGTTATATACGACCGTTATACTAGGTTGTACCTTTAACTTGCGCGCGTAGCTAGTTAGACTATTGGAGGTAGATCGATTACCTTAGACTAGCTAGAACGCTTCTTTTTTCCAACGTACCGGACTTTGTTTAACCTCGACTTTATAGTACAAGTTAAAACAAGCAACCTACCCCTATTCACAGACCAACGTATAGGACCTCCGACCTATAGAACTACCCTAACGAACTAGGATAATAGAGAGTCTAGAAGATAACAATAATATACTAATGTAGGCGCTAGAGCAAACAGCCTCGTTACGTGCCGCTATTATACGCGAGTAGCTAAGAGTTACGCTAGTAGAGTAGAAGGCAATATTCGCTACGCTCGCTAATATCTAGGCGATAGCTAATAACGTAGCCGCTAAGGGTAAGGCGCTCTACGATTAGCTTAAGGTATAGAAGTAGGCGAATGTAGTAATCTCGAAGATACTCGAGGAGCAGAGACTAATAACCTCATAGGCGCTTAAGGCGATAAGCGCTACGCTAGCTAGGGGTAGTAGAGGTAGTAGCTAGCTATTATACTATTACTATTACAAGGACGACCTAGCTACAATGTCCTTCCCCTACCTAATACCGTTTATAGGGGAGGAGAAGGATATAGTTAAACGGACTACCTTGTTTGACAATTAGTTAGATAAGGTCTAGAGGCGCTAGAGGATACGCCCTTACAAGTTCTCGAACGAGCGGACGAAGATCCTATATACTAAGGCTATACTTAGTAGTAACGTAAGCTACGTAGTTAAGGCGAAGGTCTAGATAATCAAGGACTACCTAGACAATAACAGGCACTAGTTCTAGAAGACTAGGACTAAGTTCCTAAAAGACCTTAAGAAGCGATATATAACCTATAACGTCGCTATAGTAGCTAGGAACTAGCTCTACCTACTTGTTTAAAAGAACAAGTTTATAAACTTTAACGACTTCCTAATAGAGTTCTTGAACCTAGCTAATACTACTAACATTAAGAGTATAATATAGGTTTATATATTTAGAGAGCGGATCTCTACCTACCTTTTATAGGCATTTACATTATAGGTTAAGCTACTAGCGTTAGACAACTTCAACGTATAGGCTAGGATAGCCTAGACTCTATCTACGAACTTAGATATAGAGAATTTTAAGAAGAAGATCTGTAGCGGTAATAGCGCGCTCCCTATATATTATAGCGGTAGTAGCAGGAGAGCCTAGGATCCTAACGCTATAGAGATCGATACCGTTACCCTAGCTACGCTTATACTATAGGAGAAGGAGTGCCGTAGGGCTAGCGGCCTATACTTTAAGTACAGCGCTAGCGACTATATCTTAAGGTATTACTAGGCTAGCTAAGGAGGCCGCGGTAGCCGCAGCGGCTAACAGTGCGCGGAGGCGCGTAGGGCTATAGCGAGGCGTAGGGCTATAGTAGGGCGTATGGCTATAGTAGCGCGTAAGGCTATAGTAGGGCGTAGGGCTATAGCGGAGTATAGGGCTATAGCAACGCGTAGGGCTACGGCGGCGGCGGCGCGTAGAGATAGCAGTAGCCTTAGGGATAGTAGTAGCCTATATAGTAAGGTTTCGGACAAGCTCCCTCTCGGGGCCTCCTAGCTCGCGGCGGCGTAAGCGGCTACGCTAGGGCCTACTAGAAGGGCTAAGGCAGCCTCGCTATACGTTTTACAGACGCCTCTAACTAGAGCGGTTTTGTCGTTAGGGAAGTAGATAAGTAGGAGGACTATAGCGCTTACTAGGGTATAGAGTAACCCCCTAGTTTCGGCTTCTTATATAACGACTAGGGAAATAAGGAGCTCCTATAAACTATCTATCACAGGTAGTAAATGCCCAATGTTAGGGTACGTATATATTCGATGTGGTTGTACGAGGAACTCAAGATGGTAGGTGTAGCCCGCCGGGGATATACCCTGCAGCGGGCTCCACATACGCGCTGCAGGCTCTGCAGGCCCCACATCGCACAACCGCTCCACAATGGCCATACAGCCCGCAATGGCCATACGGCTATATGTCACGGCTAGACCTGTGACACTACCCTCCCTTAAAACAAGCCTCCTCTTTAAATCAAGCCTACGGTTCGAACGCTCGAATCGTAGCTTCAGTTCCTTCTCGGAACCTACGCTAGGGGCCCTGGCTTGTTCGGATTAGCATCGTAGAACTTCCAAATAGTATCATTGTAGCTACGTAGATCCGTTACTAGCTACTAAGTCGGCTAGGTATAGCCCTCCTACTTAACTAGGTATTGCTACCTCCTATTCTCTGCCTTCCTAAAGTCTCGAATCTCTTTAAATCTCTATTTAACTACTTCGACGCTGTTGTCCTAGCGCCTTACTTCCCTACTACGGTTCGCCCTTATATCTCTCTACGCGTTAGCTTACCCTAGGATTCCCTACTCGCCCTACTATAGCTAAACTAGTAATATATAGAACGTATCGAATATCTTTATATTCGCTAGAAGGTATAGCGTTACTGTATATAACGCCGCTTTAGTAACTTCGAATAGTCCCTCCTAGCGTAGTTCGAGCTTCTTCGTTAGGCGCCCTATCTTATAATACTATATATTAAGCATTACCTTATTGCCGATTCTATAGACTAGGGCGTCGCTACGTTTAGCGTTCGCGTTGATCTTATAATAGTCCTACGCTTGCCTCGCTAGTGCCTTCGCTATATCTAGCACTACTTTAAAGCGTATAGATATTTCTATCGCCTAGAAAAACTCCCTTTTCTAAGCTTCCGAGAGTTCTAGTAGGTATAGTCTGCTCGGTTCTACGCCTATATGTAGGTAGAAACCGTAGTTCGTAAAGAAGGGCGATACTCCTATTGTCTCTAACGATATATTGTTCCCTACGAACTCTA
>MU853410.1:151172-164934 GCA_033297235.1 Trichocladium antarcticum
GTTAGTAGTTGTCTATACCTAGGCTTGCTTATCGCCTAGATTCGCGACAATAGTATCGATATAGTTACTAATTCCTATAGCTGCAATTCCCTCTAGTAGCGAAGCTACGTAGAGGATCTTTGCTTTCTCGGTTATATATTCTAGCGGCCTTACAGCCTATCGCGCCGTAATTAGCGTCTTCTATATTCTAAATTATATAGTTCGCTTCGCTAAGTCCTACTTAGAGCCCGAAAACGCAGATATATATAGTATACTACCCTCTCTAGCACCGCCGCTACTACCGCCTAGCTTCCTAGACTCGATTAGCCTCGTTAAAACGTTATTCTCTACTTATAGTACTATAGCCTTCTCGTTCGCTTCGTTCGCCCTAACTATCTATCTCTAGATTTCCTCGGTCGCGCCCCTAAGGATATATTCGGCTAGGTTCGCTATTATCCTCTCCGTTATATTATCCTTTCTAGCTCTCTTAAGCGCTTTAAGCAGGAGGTTATTACCTATAAACGGCCCGTAGTATCCTTCGAAATAACCCTTTAGCTTCGGGTATATCTCTTCCTTTAGGGCCGTAGTAACCTTGCTATATATATCCTTAATAGGAATAGGCACTTAGGCTATAGAGCTTACGTTAACGTCTATAGTGCTTATTCTTCTTTGTTTGGGTTTCTTAGGTTCAGGGGTTCGGTTTCTTAAGTTCAGGGGTTTAGTTTCTTAGGTTCAGGTTCTTAGGACTATCTTGTTGTTTTAGGACTAACTATCTTATTAGTTTCTTAGGTTCGGGGCGGTCGAATTGTAATTTCGGTTAGTTTACGCAATGTAAATTCGTCGTAATTAATCGACGAAGGTCTATATATACGAACAGAAGGTACAACCAACTATTACAGGTAGTAAATGCCCAATGTTAGGGTACGTATATATTCGATATAGTTGTACAAGGAACTTAAGATAGTGGGTGTAGCCCGCCGGGGATATGCCCTACGGCGGGCTCTACATGCGCGCTGCAGGCTCTGCAGGCCCCACATCGCACAACCGCTCCACAATGGCCATACGGCCCGCAATGGCCATACGGCCATATGTCACGGCTAGACCCGTGACACTATCTGTTACAGGCACAGCCTATATCATATGCTATATCATGTGCTATACTATGTAGTTAGCTGAGCACCCTGTACCTAGAGGAGCGTAGCTCTATACTAGGTGGAGCTCGCCGCGTAGAGCCTTTAGCCCTCGCGAGCTCCTACGAAGGTTGCACTATTGTATAACCTTATTATATACAACCGTTATAGTAGGTTGTACCTTTAACTCGCGCGCGTAGCTAAGTCGTCTACTCTAGAACAAAGAGCGTACTAGACCGACTAGAACGCTTCTTTTCCTAACGTACTAGGCTTTGTTTTCATTTCTTAACTACCTACGTAGTACAAGTTAACTACTAGGACAAGTATCCTATATACAATAGCAGTCCGCTAAATAGGACTAACTACTAGGATAAGTATCCTACGTATAATAGCAGTCCGCTAAACAGGACTATAAGACTCTAACGAACAGGACTATAGTATTCCGACAAACCGGACAACGCTCCTACAAAGATAAGCGCGAAGATAATAAGCGGCGCCGACCTTATAGCATCGCTACCGCTAAGACTCGTAGCGCTATATATAGCGCGAAGAGAATAATAGTAGAACAAGGTCTCTAATACTATACCCGCTTTTATAGTATCGATTAACAATAACAGGGGGTATAACCTCTTAGGGTTCGCTATAGCTATAAATACGATAGTCGGTAGACTAAAGAGAAAGCTCGATAAGTCTATTAGGAGGTTCGAGGCGTCTATCGTAGCTAGTATAGCACCTAAGAAGGAGCTTAAGGAATATAAGTTACTACTTACGAACTAGAGAACGCTAATAGCGATAGCCCTAGACTAGGCTCGCGGTAGTAGCGCTAGTAGTAGCTATAGTATATCGATCTCCCTCCCCTATCCTAATCCGTTTACTAGAGAGGAGAAGGATACCGTTAAGTATACCCTACTCTTTAAAGACTAGGAGGATAAGGTACGTAGCTACTAGCAAATACGCCTATAGGAGTTCCCGGACAAGTATACTAAGATCCTATATATAAAGGCTATACTAGGCGGCAGCGCGCGCTAGGTAGTTATAGCGAAGCTCGAGCAGGTTAAGGAGAACCTATATAGCGTAGTAGTATAGCTATAGAAGACTAGGTCTAATCTCCTAAAGACCCTCTGTACCTAGTATATAACGTACGATATAGTTGCTATAGCAAGCAACAAGCTAGAACTACTAGCGTAGAAGAACGAGTTCGTAGCGTTTAACGACCTCCTTACCGAATTTACTACCCTAGCTACTACCGCTAGCGTCAATAACGTAACGAAGGTCTAGATACTCTAGCTTAAGATCTCCCTTTACCTTTTAAACGCTATAGTTATATAGGCGGTACTCCTACTAGCTAATAACTTTAAGCTCTAAGCTACGCTAGCCGGCTAGCTCGTAACTAACCTAAAGGGAGAGGACTTTAGGCGGAAGCTATATAGCGGAACTAGGAGCGGCGGAACTAGGGGCGGTAGTAATAATAATAGCGGAGGTAGATACCCTAATACAATAGAGATCGACGTAGTAACGCTTGCGGCGCTTACCCCCTAGGAGAAGGAACAGCGTAGAGTAAGTAGCTTATACTATAAGTATAGCGGGGCTAACTATATTGGAAGGGCGTACTAAGTAGGCTATAGAGGCTAAGGGGACTGTAGTAACGCCTATAGCGCTAGGTAGTTATAGCGCGGGGGCGCCTAAGGTAGTAGAGGACCTAGTTTCAGTAGTAACGCGTAAGGATAGTAGCAGCCTACCTAGGGATAGTAGCAGCCTACGTAACAAGGCTATAGCTAAGGTAGGTTCCTAGGCTTTAGGTAAGCTCCCTCTAGGGGCCTTCCGGCTCGCGGCGGCGCAAGCGGCTATGCTAGGGCCTACTAGAGGGGTTAAGGCGGGCTCGCTATACGCTTCGCGGATACCCCTAACTAGAGTAGTTTTGTCGTTAGAGAGGTAGACAAGTAGGAGAAGCATAGCGCTTACTAGTCTATAGAGCAACCCCCTAGCTTTAGCTTCTTATATAACGACTAGGGAAATAAGGAGCTCCTATAAACTATCGCTTATAGGAGGGGTACTACTAGCTGTAGGAGGGATAGGGAGATAGTTTGGTTATTAGTGTAGTAGGTAGTAGCGTTAAATCTATTCTCTTATTATTGTACCTAGCGGTTAGTAGGCGCAATATAAAGTACGTAGTACTTATAGACTTAGGTTATATAGGTTTAGCATTTATAGATTTTAGCTTTATAGTTACAAATAGACTACTTATCACGGGTGGTAAATGCCCAATGTTGGGGTACGTATATATTCGATGTGGTTGTACGAGGAACTCAAGATGGTGGGTGTGGCCCGCCGGGGATATGCCCTGCGGCGGGCTCCACATACGCTGCAGGCTCTGCAGGCCCCACATCGCACAACCGCTCCACAATGGCCATACGGCCATATGTCACGGCTAGACCCGTGACACTACTACTAGAGAGGCTAGCGGTATAGTAGCCGCTATTTCTAGCTAATAGAAGGTTCTTACGCTAGATCGAGCACTTAGTAGCGCTTACGCTAGTCGTTAGTAACTACTAGGAGACCCTAGTATACTTTGTTACAACGCTTGTAAAAGAGACCCTAGTAATCGTAGGCCTCCTATAGCTACGGAAGTATAACCTACGGATCGACTAAGAGTCCCTATAGCTCGAATTCACGGAGCACTACTATAGGAGGTGCCTTCTAGAGTATATTAGAAGCTAGGTCGCTTGGTAAATAGGCTAGCTAGAGGCGGTACCCCTACCTCTAGAGAGTAGCAGGCGGTACTATATAATAGTAGAGGACGTACCTAAAGACAATAACTTTAGTACCTCTAGTAATAACAACGAGGTTGCTATCGCTACAAGTAAGCTATCCAACTACAAGAGGGCTAGGCGGTCTAATAGGTAGAGACAAGCCTATAGATAGTAGAGATCTACGTCCTAGGGAGACGTATAGGCTAAGCTATAGGGGACGCTTACACTGCTAGGAGCGATAGGCGTTCTAGTCGAAGCGCCGCCCCCTACGTCATTAAGGCTAGTAGAGGCAGTAGCAGGCGCTAGGAGACTACCCCCTAGACCCTAGTCCCCTCCCTTTACCCTACCCCCGCTTAGTTAAGCGTAGAGGAAGATCTACTAGGATAACGCGAAGATCCTAAATAGAGCGAGCTTCCTAGCGGTATACTAATAGAAGGGTATAGTAGTTATACAGACTATAATAGGTAAACTAGAAGGAGTAGTAGAAGCTAAGAAGAGAGACTATATACTAGTTCTACCTAAGTAGTTCTTTAAGGACCTACTAAGTTAAGAGAGTATACTAGAGTATATAAAGTCAATGCTCCTAGTAAGGTTCTATAGCTTTATCGACGCGCTCGCTAAAGGGGATAAGAAGCTTAATAAGATTATAGAGGAGGATTCTAAGAAGTTCTTCGATAAAGCGGATAGACTAGCGCCTACCCTAGATAAGATCAAGGCGTACCTACCGAAGGAATACTAAGACTTAGTAGCCGCTTTCGTCCTATAGGACGCTAATATCTTACCCCCTTACTATACGTATAACTATAGGATCGAGCTACTCCTAGAGAGCGTAGTCCTATATTCGAGGAATCGCCCGATATTGCTAATAGAGCTATATATACTAAAGCGCTAGCTTAACAACAACCTTGTAAAAGTGTTTATCTAGCCCTTACGATTAAGCGCCTTATTGCTTATCCTAATAGCGTAGAAGCTAGGTAGAAGTATTAGAATCTACATTAACTACTATAGCATTAATAACGCGACGCTAAAGAGCTAGTACCCTATCCCGCTAATCTAAGAGACCCTAGACTCTATCTATAAGGCGAAGATCTTCACAAAGCTTAACGTAATTATAGCGTTTAACTAAGTATACGTAGTACTAGGCTATAAGTAGCTTATAGCGTTTATTATAAGATTTAGCCTATATAAGACGCTAGTTACGCCGTTCGGCCTATAGGGCGCGCCCGCTACCTTCTATTATTACGTTAATAACATCCTCTATAACGCTCCAGATAACTACGTAACAGCGTACCTAGATAATATCCTAGTCTACTTAGGTATGCTTAAAGAGTATATTAAGTATATTAAGGAGGTGCTAAAGCGTATAATCGACGTAGGTCTATAGGTAGATATTAACAAGTGCGAATTCTATATAAAGCGGACGAAGTACCTAGGGCTTATTATTACGCCTAGGGGTATCGAGATAGACCTAGAAAAGGTCGAAGCGGTACGTAATTAGGAGGCTCTAGAGACAAGGAGGTATTTCTAGTAGTTCTTAGGGTTCGCGAACTTCTACCGCCAATTTATATAAGGTTGTTTAAGCTACGTACAGCCGCTATACGAGCTTACAAAGAAGATAATAGACTAGGAGTAGTCTAAACAGTATAAAGCGGCTTTCTAGCGCCTAAAGGTATACTTTATTATAGCACTAGCACTATAGATATATAACTAGGAGAAGCGTGCTATAGTAGAGGTTAATACGTTAGACTAGTTAGTAGGTAGAGCGCTACTATAGGAAGGGGATAATAGCGAGTTACATCTAGTTACTTATTTCTTAGCGAAGTACACTATAGCTAAGTGTAACTATAATATCTATAACAAGGAGCTCCTTACGATCGTTAAGGCGCTTGAAGAATAGCGCCCTAAGCTCGAAGGCGTAGCTAAGAAGTTCGTTATTATTATAGACTATAAGAACCTATAGACCTTTAGTATAACGAAGTAGCTATCGCTACGATATATACGCTAGTTAGAGTTCTTGTTACGTTTCGACTTTTAGATTATCTACCGCCTAGGTACAGCAAACGGCCCCTCTAACGTACTAAGTAAGAAGCTAGAGTTTATACTAAAGGACGTTAAAGATAATAGGCTATAGAATAGGCGGCGCCCCTTGATCAACCTAAGCAAGTTTAACCTAAAGACCTTTAGTAGCAAGTATAACTCTAAGCTACTAGGTAAGATACTAGAGCTCTTTAGCCTCGATGTTTCGCGCTACGCTAACGACTTTATTATAGAGAGCTACGTAAGCTCGCTATTTATAGTAGACGTAGTAGAGGCGCTTAGTAACTAGGAGGTACGCGCCTAGCTAAGCAAGATTAAGCGAGAGCTAAGAGTACCGTTCGCTAAGTGCAAGTTAGTCTTAGGTAGGGCGTTCTACTATAGTAGGCTAATAATCGACCTAGGCGATATAGAGCTCTATTTATAGCTTATCTACTAGATATACGCGTTAGGGCCTAGTAGGTACCTAGGGAGGACAAAGACGCTTAACCTAATAAATAGGGTCTACTAGTAGCTAGGGATAAGCGTATTAGTAAGGACGTTCGTTAAAGCCTATATTCTATACTTTAAGATAAAGCACCCTCGCTTAAAGCTTATAGGGTTCCTTAAGCCGCTCCTACTACCGTTAGCGCCGTAGTAAGATATATTAGTAGACTATATTACGCCGCTCCTACTATATAACTAGAGAAGGTAGGAGTTTAGGTATATAGTAGTAGTAGTTAACTAGCTTATAAAGATACGCTACTTTATTATAACGGCGATACTAGAGGCTAACGAGCTAGCTAACTAGTTTATTAAGCGCGTATACTTGCTCTATAGCGTATTAGAGACGATTATATCGGATAGAGGTACGTAGTTTGTTTTAGGGTTCTAGAAGGTACTATCGGCGCGCCTTACGATTACTCTAAGACCCTCGTTAGCGTTCTACCCCTAGACAAACGGCTAGATAGAGCGGATTAACACGGAACTAGAGTAGTACCTATAGCTATATATTAACTAGGTATAGAATAACTAGGTTAACTAGCTCCCTCTAGTAGAGTTTATAGGGAATAATATAGTCTCTAAGATAATAGGTATATTACCGTTCTTTACGAATTATAGCTTTAACCTAAGGATAGGCGTAGAGCTATCGAAGCTATACCTACTAAATATCTTAGAGTAGTAGAAGTAGGAGTTTTTCTAGGTATTAGAGCTTACAGGCCGCTTTAAGGCGATCCTTAGGAAGGTTACGGCGCTAGTAAAGTAGTTATAGGACCGCTATAAGCAGAACGCGAACCGCTATAGGGAGGACGCGCTATAGTACCGCGTTAGTAATATAGCGATACTCGATATATAGAACTATAAGACTAGTAGGCCAACTACGAAGCTTGCGCCATAGTAGGAGGGCCCGTTCGAGGTTACGAAGGCCTTATTATATATAGTAACTCTAAAGCTCCTAGCGAATATAACGATCTTCCCTATATTCTACGTCTTAAGAGTAAGGCGCTACCTAGGGTAGGGGCTAGCTAGCTAAGAGAGGGTCGATAATAACGTAAACGCTAACTACGGGCGCGTAGTTATATAGACTAACAAGGTCGAAGATATAGTAGAGTAGAGGTTCTAGAAGATTATAGGGTTTAGCAAGGCGGCGAACGGCTGCTAGTAGTACTAAGTTAAGTAGGAAGGTTATAACAACCTAACTTAGTAACCTACAATAGATCTACGTAGCTATAATAACGCTATCTAGGAGTTCTATAACGCGTACCCCGAGCTCCTAGGGCCGCTATCGTAGACGCGAAGAAGGAGGGCGTAGCGGCAGGAGGCAAGGCGCTAAGCAAAAATCGAGCGTGGAACGGGCTGTAGATACAAGCATCTAAAATCGTGTGTTTTAGGAGCGTTTGAGATAGCTCTAGATACGAGCATCTAGGATTGAACGGTTAGGATAGCTCTAGATACGAGCATCTAAAATAGGGGCTATTTTTATATAGGGGGGCTTGTTTAGAGAGGGAGGGTAGTGTCACAGGCACAGCCTATTTCATGTGCTATATTATATGCCATGCTATGTGGTTGGCTGAGCACCCTGTAGCTAGAGGAGCGTAGCTCTATACTAGGTGGAGCTCGCCGCGCAGAGCCTTTAGCCCTCGCGAGCTCCTACGAAGGTTGCACTGTTGTGCAACCTTGTTGTATACGACCGTTACAGCGTTGTATACGACCGTTACACTATCGCTTATAGGAGGGGTATTGCTAGCTACAAAAGGGATAGGGAGATAGTTTAGTTATTAGTACTATAGGTAGTAGTACTAAATCCATTCTCTTATTATCGTACCTAATAGTTAGTAGGTATAATATAGAGTACGTAGCGCTTGTAGACTTAGGTTATATAGGTTTAGCGTTTGTAGATTTTAGCTTTATAGTTACAAATAGGCTACTACTAGAGAGGCTAGTAGTATAGTGAACTAGAGCAAACTACAAACCAACCTACTCTATAGTAGTAGGCAAGACTATAGTAGGGATAGACAAGTCGGCAAGCGTCCAAGGTTGCCGACGTATCTTCGGACTTCAATTGTGACCGATCCGATTAAGATATCGCCCTCCGGACACATGTCTCCCCCTGTTCAGAGGAAGGCGAATAATTTGTGACTACAAAACATGTGCCTAGAGGCAAGGGAAGGCTTAGAGCCAAAAGTGTCAAATTTAGGGGGGGATTTTAATGTCCTAGGAGTGTTGTTGTGTCCCTAAGTGGGTGCTCTAACTGGCTATATATATGACTGTAAAACAACGTGTAGCGCTGCAAGCAGCCAAAAAACGAAAAATCCACTATACGCGTACCCCTGTTCTAGCTAAGAACTGTCTGCCCTGGTTCAATAGTAGCCGCTATTTCTAGCTAATAGAGGGTTCTTACGCTAGATCGAGCACTTAGCGGCGGTTACGCTAGTCGTTAGCAACTACTAAGAGACCCTAGTATACTTCGTTACAACGCTTGTAAAAGAGACCCTAGTAATCTTAGGCCTCCTATAGCTATAGAAGCATAACCTACGGATCGACTAGGAGACCCTATAGCTCGAATTTATAGAGCACTACTATAGGAGGTACCTACCAGAGTATATTAGGAGCTAGGTCGCTTAGTAGGTAGGCTAGCTAGAGGCGGTACCCCTACCTCTAAGGAGTAGCGAGTAGTACTATATAATAGTAAAGGACGTACCTAAAGATAATAACTCTAGTATCTCTAGTAATAACAATAAGGTCGCTATCGCTATAAGCAAGCTATCTAACTATAAGAGAGCTAGGTAGTCTAATAGGTAGAGGCAGGCCCGTAGATAGTAGAGATCTATATCCTAGGGAGATATGTAGGCTAGCCTATAGGGGACGCTCGTACTGCTAGGAGCGATAGGCGTTCTAGTCGAAGCGCTACCCCCTAAATTACTAAGGCTAGTAGAGGTAGTAGCTAGCGCTAGGAGACTACCCCCTAGACCTTAGTCCCCCCCTTACGCCCTGCCCCTGGTTAGTTAATCGTAGAGGAAGATCTACTAGGATAATATAAAGATCCTAAATAGAGCGAGCTTCCTAGTAATATACTAATAGAAGGGCGTAGTAGTTATATAGACTATAATAGATAAACTAGAGAGGGTAGTAGAAGCTAAGAAGAGAGACTATATACTAGTTCTACCTAAGTAGTTCTTTAAGGACCTACTAAGTCAAGAGAGTATACTAGAGTATATAAAGTTAATACTCCTAGCAAGGTTCTATAGCTTTATCTACGCGCTTACTAAAGGGAATAAGAAGCTTAATAAGATTATAGAGGAGGATTCTAAGAAGTTCTTTAACAAAGCGGATAGACTAGCGCCTACCCTAGACAAGATTAAGGTATACCTACTAAAGGAATACTAAGAATTAGTAGCTACTTTTATCCTATAGGACGCTAATACCTTACCCCCTTACTATATATATAACTATAGGATCGAGCTGCTCCTAGGTAGTATAGTCCTATACTCGAGGAATCGCCTAATATCGCTAATAGAGCTATATATACTACAGCGCTAGCTCGATAACAACCTTACAAAGGAGTTTATCTAGCCCTTATAATCAAGCGCCTTATCGCCTATTCTAATAGCGTAGAAGCTAGGCGGAGGTATTAGAATCTACGTTAACTACTATAGCATTAACAACGTAACGCTAAAGAGCCGGTACCCTATCCTACTAATCTAGGTGACCCTAGACTCTATCTATAAGGCGAAGATCCTTACAAAGCTTAACGTAATTATAGCGTTTAACCAAGTATATATAGCGCTAGGCTATAAGTAGCTTATAGCGTTTATTATAGGATTCGGCCTATATAAGACGCTAGTTACGCTATTCGGCCTATAGGGCGTACCTACTACCTTCTAGTATTACGTTAACGATATCCTCTACAACGGTCTAGATAACTATGTAACGGCGTACCTAGATAATATCCTAGTCTACTCTAGTACGCTTAAGGAGTATATTAAGTAGGTTAGGGAGGTACTAAAGCGTATAATCGATATAGGCCTATAGGTAGATATTAACAAGTACGAATTCTATATAAAGCGAACAAAGTACCTAGGGCTTATTATTACGCCTAGGGGCATTAAGATAGACCTAGATAAGGTTGAAGCGGGACGTAATCAGGAGGCTCTAGAGACAAGGAGGTACCTCTAGCGGTTCTTAGGGTTCGCGAACTTCTACCGCTAATTTATATAAGGGTTTTCAAGCTATATATAGCTAGAATATAAGCTTATAAAAAAGATGGTCTTGGGTAGGCTTATAGTGGCACTAGAAGAGCATATAGGAGAGATACGTTATATTGATTGTTATATATCGAAGGAAGAGACAGAGGAAAGAGAGTATGTAAGAATATAGCTATATATATAACAGGAAATGGAAAACGAGGCGCTAAGTAGGTACGAAGCAGTTAATCAGAGCGGACTATAGAGATAGGGCTAGCTAGATTGTAATATACTACCTAGCTACAAAGTAGCTAAAAGAGAATACCTAGCTAGCTAGCGGCGGCGAGATATTGAAAATAGGAGGTCGAAGGCTCGAATTGCTAGAGTAGGGTTAATAACATATAACTTAGCGTCGCGTTATATAAAATCGAAGATATACTAATATAGATCCTAGCTAATTAGAACGCGGTTGTATTGGTTAGTCGTATATAATCTTTAGTTGCCTATTTTACAAAGTTAAATCCAAACTGTCCTATAATAACAAAGAATCCAATCCGCTACTAACCCCTCTAACTATAACTATAACAATAACAAAAACAACAACTATAGCTCTAAGTACTTAGGGCGCTACTGCTTCTATCGCCTATATAGCGTTATTAGAGAAAGCCCGTATAACTAGACCTAAGAATCTATACGCGGCGCGTAAATAAGAAGAAGAAGAGGAAGAAGAGGTTGTTGCTATTAGCGCTAACGATGCTGCTCCTATTAAAGAGAGCGAGGCTAGGGCTTAGACTAGCGATACTTTGAAAACCCTAAACAAAAGAAAGGAGATATAGTTCCTACTACGCCTAGGTATATTAATTACGTTACTATTAATTAAAGCGTTTTTATTAATTAACGCGCTAACTTTTAGATACCTAGTTATAATAGTAACAAGGATGTTACTACCTTTATATCCTACGCTATAGTTTGCTATCGTTACTTACATTCGGCCCTATATAGGTTGTTAAGTAGCGCTTACTTAGCTCGCCTAGAGGCTAAGGATAAGGACAAAGCCTACGTTCGGTACTTACGTACTAGCTATCTATATAAGAAGTTGCTAGTACTTATAGTCGAAACGGCTATAGAGTTCCTTACTATAAAGTAGAGTAGCAAGGTAACAGCTAGTGTAAGTCCCTTCCGTTCCTATTAAGCGCTACGTACTAATGATAGTATAGTAACTATAGAAGGTTCGCCTTATAGCGAAGCACTTAATAGAACGGGAGGAGAAGAAGGAGAAGGCAGCGGTAGATGTAGCTACTAAGGTACGAGCTAAGGCGGCCACTAAGGTATAGGCTAAGGCGGCTACTAAGGCGGTTGCTACGTTAAGGGCTAGGGCTAAGGAGAGGCGTACTATTATAGCTGCTACTAAGGCGGCTAAAGCGGCTACCTCCGATAATAGGTTGGTAGTAGTTAGCTCCTATAAGGTTACTAACTAGGGAGAGGCTCCTGCTCCTATTAGGCTAGTTACTAGTAGCGTTCTAGCTATTCTAGCTGCCGAGTTAGCTAGATTAGTAAAAGAGGCTTAGGAGTTAGATAACGTAGGGGCGATATTAGCTTTGAGGTTATCGTTAGCTATAATTAGTAGTTTATACTACGTATTAGCTATAATAAAGGCCTATTGCTTAGAGTTAAAGAGGAGGAAGTTAGGCTAGTAAGCCTAGGAGTATATATATATGTAGCTACGGTTATATTTAGGGATTTTCTTATATACTATTTTGCTCTTTTAGGCTAGATACCTAGTATTAGATACCTAGCTTAATTACAAAGATCCGTTTTGCTCTATTTAATAATATAGCAAGTGTCTTAGAGGTTTAATATAGTATAGAAGTGCTTGAACCTCTAGCGCGGTAGCCGTTTTGTAAGACCGTCTGCTAGTATATTAGCTATAGGTAGGTACTTAACCTTAAATGACCTATTAGTATACTCCTAACGTACCTATATATTATAGATGTCTATATAGTAGAGCTTAGTAACTACGCGCTAGTTGTCTCCTGTAACGAGGCGGATAGTTTGCTAATTGTTATAGAAGATATAGTATAGCTTGCTATGATCGAACCGAATATTAGCGAAGAGGCGCTTTAACGCTATAGTCTTATATATAGTAAGAGAAATAGTAAGTAACTTAGCTTCTATTAAAGAAGTTGTAACAGTCTTCTAGTAGTAGGCTTTCTAGTTAATAACCCTACTATATAGTATTATAATATACCCCTAGGATAAGCGGCGCGTTTTCTTAATATCTACAAACGAGGCGTTGCTAGCGATAAGCAGGATATATATCCTAAAGGCGATACTATACTAAATAGCTAGAAACTAGGTACCGAAGAGGTAAACGATAACGTATTCTATAGCCTCGATATAAGTAGGGCTAGGATTCTTTAAGAACTAAAAGAGCTATAATATAGCGAAGGCTATATTAGGGTAGATTATAATAGCTATATATAGAATAGAGCTAACAAGTTCCTAGAACTGCTTAATATCTTTAAATAGAGTAAGACCCTCGAATAGGTAAAGGTTATATTCTAGGGGGATAGATAGGAAGCGAGTCTCCTTATTAAGATTAAAGCGCTTAGCGATCCGCTCGATATACTAATTATAGACTAGATAGACTATATAGTCCGTGCGGTTTCTTAAGACCTAAATACTAAGGAACTATAAGACGTTGCCTTAGTTATATATTATTTATTTATTTATTCGTACTCCGATATGCCTTACGGCGCGCCGGTCCTGCTACTGGTTTATATACAAAGGAAACCGTACCCCCTGAACAGGGGGCCGGGTAAAAACCCCTGCCCACGCTTCTGCTTCAGCGCTTTGAATCCATCATGCTACGTGTTAAAGGTAGCCCCTGTCTCCCTCAGCGGCTCGATTCGGCACTTCCCGCACCCTCTCCGCTGCTCTTGGCCGCTTTCGCGGCCATCGCAGCTTCCAGTTGCAGCCTGCGAGCCACGCTGTACTCCGTCAGGCGCCCCGAATCCATCAACCAGCTGATGACCACCTTTGCCAAGCTCTTGTACGGCTATACAGCTCGTCGCAAGACGAGCTGCAGATCCCGTCGTGACCGTATTTGTGACTCCTCCCAGGTTCTGTACTTCGGTGGATCTTTGCACCACACCACCAGGTGTTCGATCGTTTCTTTGCCCTCGCCGCACTCGCAGTACGGCGT
>MU853410.1:169329-180969 GCA_033297235.1 Trichocladium antarcticum
ATGGTCGTGTAGTTGAGGCCTTCCGGGCCTCCTTTGGCGCTCTGTGGCTGGTTGATGGCGCTCTGTACCTGGGCCAGGATCTCTCTCGCTGTTCCCTGGGCGATGTTCTTCTTGTTTGGGCTAACCAGGGCGACTATGCTATCGAGCATGGCCTTGACTTAGTTATATACCTTATACTTTATAGCTAGTATATTTATAATCTAGTTTGCCTTATTAGCGTAGTCCCTATAGTAGAATATAAGGTAGTTATCTACGTAAAATAGAACTACTATATAGTAGTATTAGTTATAAAACAAGTATAGTTCCTTACCTAATACTATTAGACTAAGTCTATAGAGTAAAGAGGACAACTCCTTATACTATAGAAGGGGGGATTCTTATAAGCTATATAACGCTCGTTCAAGCTTAACGAAGGTATCGCCCTACTTAAAGCTAGCTAGGAGGTAATAATCTACCCTAAACCCTAAAGGGAGCTTATAGACAATTCCTTTATTAATCTTAGCGTTTAGGAATACCTAGGCGACGTTAAACTACTTAACCTCTATATCTACGTTAGTAGCAATAGCAATTATAGCCTAGAAGGAACAAGATATAAGTGTTATAGCGTATATATTTTATAATAAATTAGCGCTCTAAAGATTACTAATTATATAGATATATACTTTATATTTCTTTAAGAATCTATCCTTATCCTATTTATAAGTAAATGCCTACTTTAAAGGTAGGGCCTTCTCCTTAGAGAGTTTAGATATAAAGGACTAAGTAATATATCTCTAGGTTTTATAATTCATAAGATTCTAAATCTCTAATTTAGTAGCTCTAATAAACTCTTTATCTATTAGATACTTAGTAAGTTACTTCTAAGACTTTAGAGGATTAAGAAGGTTATATTAGTAAATATAGGTAGGGGCTAGGGTAGCGTTAAGTCTACATAGCTATATACTAGGGTATAATCGCTATAGCTATAACTATATATAGAGTATAAAAAAACTTTTTTCGCAAACAGGCCCGTACCAACTGGTGTAGCAGCGCGCTAAAACGGCCGAAACCCACATCGCTAGAAAGCTCCCGACGAGCTCTATCTAACTAGACCGGGTGCATCTACGCGCGAGACGCTGCGCAGGTGCTGCAGGCGTAGGAAGATAGGGATAACGAGCTATATGTAGCTCCTAGAAATCTTCTTCTATACCGCCTAGACCTAAAACCTAGAACTATAGTAGATCTACCTAGCGCCGGCCCTAATAGCTTATACTAGACCTATTATAGAGGTTAATAGCGAACTCCCCCCCCCTACCCCTGCTACTAGGAGTACCCTACCTACCTCGAGAGGCCTATCTAAGTCCTAGTATAACGGACCCGAACCCCCCTACGGAGCGCCCCTAAGCGGCCTCTATAACTACTAGCAGACCTACCGCTAACCCCCCTATTAATACTAATAGTAGTAGCACTAACCCCCCCCTCGCTAGGAACAACGCGGATTAGGCGATATTAAGGCTATACTCGATAGTATAGTCGCCCTAGTTAGCCTAAACAAGAAGAACATTGCCTAGGGAGTAGTGAGAGAGATCCTAGCTTAGGTATAGAGCGCTATTAACTAGCTATAGAGCGCTAAAGGAGGCCTAGAAGGCTTTAACTATATAACTATAAGGAAGATCGTTACTAAGGAAGTACAGGCTGCGCTTATAAGCGCCCTAGCTACTATACGCGTAGGATAGGGTTCTAACTACTCCTAGGTAACGATCGTAGTAGGAGCCCTAGCGCCCTAAGCGCAACCTATAAAGGCGATCCCCTAAAGGATCGCTAAGGAAATCCTTGTCTAAGGTAATAGCCTACTAGCTAACCTTATAAAGAGAACCCCCCTAGAGATTATCTAGGCGATTAATAACTAGTCTATATAGAAAGCAGCAGTTACTATAAGGAAGCTCCCTAGTAAGGACACTATTATTACCTTTAGGGATAAAGCAGCGAAGGAATAGTATACTAAGAACAACTAGTAGCTCTACTTAACGTTTAGGGAGTAGGTAAAGGAAGCCTATAGAACCTTCGTAGTACTTCTAAAAGGCCTAACAAGGTTAGAGATCTAGGGAGTTACTAAAGCGGAGTTTACCTAGGGACTAGATTTCTATATAGTAAATATAGTTAAGCTTAGGATCCCTAGTAAGCTAGAGCTTATAAGAGCGACGGTACTAGTAACCTTCGAGAGCTAAGACAAGGCGAGAGCGGCGTATAACTTCGGAGTTATCTAGGACGCCTAAGTACTAGACTATAAACTATACTAGGTAGCGCTCGAGCCGAAGTAGTGCTTTAAGTATTAGAAGTAGGGATTTATATAGAGGTACTACCTAAAGGAACCCCTATATAGAAGATACAGAGTAAGGGCCTATAGAGTAGGAGGAAAGGAAGGAAAGGCCTAGTGCCCTACCTATAAGGGCTACCTCCCGCTAAGGTGCCTAGTGTATAGCGGAAAGTACACTAGGTAGTCGAAGGAGTATAGGGAGAGGGTAAGAGTATAGGAGGGGGCTAAAGAAGCGTACTAGTATAGGCCTAGAACATTCGAACCTACTAGGCTAGAGCCTACGAAGCTACTATTTGCGTTTATACGCTAAGGCGTAGAGGAAGAGGATAGGGAGGGGTACTAGAGGGTCGGAGCAAAGAGACCTAGGTTCCTAACACTAAAAGGCTACCCTACTATAGTAAGTAAGGATATATCGTAGAGCCGACTATAGTTTAGCCTAGCTATAGCCCTATTTACGTTAGGACCGCTACTACTATAGTAATAGCGATAGGGATCCTAAGGATCCTAGGCGGAACGTCCAAGCGCCTAGGAAGTACCTAATATATAGGCTACTAGTATCCTAAGTATATAGAACACCTAGCCCTAGGGCCTACTAGTAGCTATAACTATCCCCCTAACCTAAAATAAGCTAGAGGACGAAGGTATATCTAGCAGAGAGGATAATCTTTAAAACTATACTCTAGAACACTAGAGGCGTAAAGTAGAATATAGAGATTCTACTAGAGGAAGTAGAGTTCGATATAATCACGGTCTAGGAACTATAGCTTAGTAAGCAGGGGGTAGCCTACTACCCCTAGAGCTTACGGTACTACCTAGTTTATATATAGTAGGGAAAAGCGGCGATATAATTTTTATAAGAAGTTTAATATTAGATAGTAGGAATATAAGGCAAGAGCGTAGTAGTATAGGGTATAGTTCCTAGAGCTAAGGAGAAGGGGTCTAGAGCTCTAGTTAGTATATAATAACTAGCTTCTAAGCGAGTAGTAGAGGCGCTCCTATACTCGATTTCAATAGTTAGATAAAGCCTTTCGTTAGGTAGTTATCTAGCTAGCGCTTAACTATATATAGCTCTATTAGTAAGAACGGTCTGTTCCTTAAGAACGGTAGCTTACTTCCTAGTATTAGCTTGATTTTATAGTTGTATAATCTATATAGTAGTAGCGTATCCGCCTTCTAGGGAAGAAAAGTCTCGAACGTATCGCGATACTCCGCTAGTAGGCGTTTTAAGATATTTACTACCGTTAGCTAGGGTTTATTACTCTTCTTGAAGAATTTCTAAGTATCCTCCTTTATAATCCTGTAAATCGTCTCTACGTCGCTCTAGAAGGTATTTATAAACTAGTAGTACTGTTCTAGGAGTACTAAAGTATAGTCCTCTAGCGAGCCTTTATAGTTTAATATCTACTTGTAAAAGTCGTCTAGTAGGGCGTAGAGTATAGCCCTCTCCTTATCCTTCTTTTCGTTTAGTATTACTTATTCTAGTTAGTTAACCGTTACGCGTATTACCGTTACGCCCTTCTAGTAGTAGAAAAGTATAAAGTTTAGTATATTTAGTATTTTAATATCGTTTTTATTAATCGCCTTATTATATAGTAGTAGCTTTAGGAGTCGTTTCGGTAGTAGCGGCGCCTATAGGTACCTACGTCCGTTCACCTTTTTCGCTAGTTATAGCCTCCTTATAAGCTTATTTAGAATACCTACCGCTCTTGATTCTAGTAGGGATAAGGTCTACTATAGTCCGTTCTCGAGCGCTCTCTAATAGCGTTATAATAGGGATAACCTCCTCTTCCTCTTCTTCTATAGGTTCTCTAGACCCTGGTTATACTCCTTGTCCTCTAGTTCTCCCTTATCTAGGACTTCCTTAACCGATGCTTAGTATTTTATAGTGTTTTTTATAGTTATAGGTTCTACAGTTGTAGGTTCTATAGTTATAGGCTTCGCTTATAGTGCCGTTAGCTTAGTTATATATCCTAGTAAGTAACGTTGCTCTTAGTAACGCTCCCTAAATGTAAGCTTTAGGCCTGCCTAGTTGATTGTTAGGTTGTATCTTCTTAGCTATAGGAGGCCTAGAATAATCGGATTGTCTTTCGCTAGTATAGTAATAAAGAACCGAAGCTTCTCCCTATACTAGCCGATCCTTAGTTCTAGTACTATACTCTATTCGATCTATAACTTTAGTATACTATTAGCTAAGTAGAGTAGCTTCCTTGTTTCTAGTCTACTTAGTAGCATGTCGTTACATACTATAAAACTAAAGTCTATAAAGACGAGACCTATATAGCCTGAATCTACAAGCGTTATATACGCTATCTTACGCTTACTTATTATAATATAGGAGGATAATAGGATTAAATTAGCTTTCTAACCGATAGCGCTAATAACTAAATCGCTACTACCTCCTCTATAATAGCCTCTATACCCCTATACGCGTCTTCGCGTAGAGGCTAGGTATTTCCCTAGTACTATTGTTACTATTCTAGGTCTTCTATACTCTATTTAGGTTCGTAGCGCTTAGTATTGTTATAATCGACTTCTCCTAGAACGTAGCCTTAGTCTATAAATCGTACGTAGTATACGCTATAGCCTCCGCCGTTGTTACTGAAGTTCTAGTTGTTACTGTTCTATCGATATAGGTATCCGCTACCGCCGTAGCCTCTACTACCTCCGAATCCGCCGTTATTGCTAAATCCGCCGTTGTTATTGTTGAATCCGCTATTGTAGTTGTTCTAGTTTAGGCTACTATTGTTGTTCCAGTTTAGGCTACTACTATTATTGCCGAATCTACTATTATTGCTAAATCTGCTATTATTGCCGAATCCGCCGTAGTTGCTATAGCTACTTTACTACCCTTTACCTCTAGCGCCTAGGTTATTCTAGGCTTGCTTACCTTTCTCTGTACATTTCGCTACAATATAGCCCCTTGTACTATAGAGGAAACAGAGACCTATAGCTATATACTACTCCCTCTCTAAGTCAAAGAGTTATAAGATAGTCGCCTTGTCCTTAGTAGTAGTTACCCGGTTAACGTCTATAGCGTTTAGGTCCTTGCCTTCCTTCTTAGTATTATAGCTATTATAGTAGTTTAGCTTATTAGCCTTCTTTAAGTGTTCCTCTATTTTAAGGTTATTAGCCTAGGCCTAGGCTATAGTAACCTATCCCTAGAAGTTATCCTAGGCTAGGAGGTTCGTCTATAGTAGGATTAGGTCCTGCATTAGCTTCGAAAGCTTCTTTCTTAGCGCGTATATATAGGTAGCGTTATCCTAGTTACTTAGGTCGTAGAGGTTCAAGAACTCTATAATAAAGTCTATAAACTTCGCGTACTTGTCCTTCTACGCTATCTTATATAGCTTGTTCTCTATATTAGCTACTAGATCTATTATTACGTACTTCTTAGAAAGGAACTTAATAAACTCGTTAGTAGTTGTCTATACCTAGGCTTGCTTATCGCCTAGATTCGCGATAATAGTATCGATATAGTTGCTAAAGCCTATAGCTACAATTCCCTCTAGTAGCGAGGCTATATAAAGGATCTTCGCTTTCTCGGTTACGTATTCTAGTAGCCTTATAGCCTATTGTGCTATAATTAGCGTCTTCTATATTCTGAATTATATAGTTCGCTTCGCTAAGTCCTGCTTAGAGCCTAAGAACGTAAAGGCGTATAGTATACTGCCCTCCCTAGCGCCGCTGCTACTACCTAGCTTCCTAGACTTGATTAGCCTTGTTAAAACGTTATTCTCTACCTATAGAACTATAGCCTTCTTATTTACCTTGTTTACCCTAACTATCTATCTCTAGATTTCCTTGGTCGCGCCCCTAAGGATATATTTAGTAAGGTTCGCTATTATCCTCTCTATTATATTGTCCTTTCTAGTTCTTTTAAGCGCTTTAAGCAGGAGGTTGTTACCTATAAACAGCCTATAGTATCCTTCGAAATAACCCTTTAGTTTCGGGTATATCTCTTCCTTTAGGGCTACGCTAGCCTCGCTATATATATCCTTAATAGAGATAGGCACTTAGGCTATAGAGCTTGCGTTAACGTCTATAGTACTTGCTATCTTCTCTGTTTAGGTTTCTTAGGTTTAGGTTCTTAGGTTTAGGGGTTTAGGTTTCTTAGGTTCGGGTATTGGACTATCTTGTTGTTCTAGGACTAACTATCTTATTAGTTTCTTAGGTTTAGGGCGGTCGAATTGTAATTTCGGTTAGTTTACGCAACGTAAATTCGTCGTAATCAATCGACGAAGGTCTATATATACGAACAGAAGGTACAACCAACTATTATAGGTAGTAAATGCCCAATGTTAGGGTACGTATATATTCGATGTAGTTATATAAGGAACTTAAGATAGTAGGTGTAGCCCGCTAGGGATAAGCCCTACGTAGCGGGCTCTATATGCTGCAGGCTCTACAGGCCCTATATGTAACGGTCGTATACAACAAGGTTGCATAACAGTGCAACCTTCGTAGGAGCTCGCAAGGGCTAAAGGCTCTGCGCGGCGAGCTCCACCTAGTGTGGAGCCACGCTCCTCTAGCTACAGGGTACTTAGATAACCACATAGTATAGCATATGATATAGTATATAATATAGGCTGTGCCTGTAACACTACCCTCCCTCTCTAAACAAGCCCCCTATATAAAAATAGCCCCCTATCCTAGGTGCTTGTATCTAGAGTTAGAGTTACCTTAGCGCCTACCCTAGCGCTACGCCTTCCTTCTCCGTGTCTACGATAGCGGGCCCGGAAGCTCGGGGTACGTATCGTAGAACTCCTAGATAGCGTTATCACAGCCGCGTAGATCCGTTGCGGGTTGCTAAGTCAGGTTGTTGTAACCTTCCTACTTGACTTAGTACTACTAGCGACTGTTCGCCGCCTTGCCGAACCCTACGATCCTCTCGAACCTCTACTCTACTACGTCTTTGCCTTCGTTAGTCCGCGTGACTACGCGCCCGCGGTTAGCGCTTATATCGTCGTTAACCCTCTCTTAGCTAGCTAGCCCCTACCCCGGGTAGCGCCTTACTCTCGAGACGTAGAACGTAGGGAAGATCGTTATATTCGCTAGGAGCTTTAGAGTTACCGCGTATAACAAGGCCTTTGTAACCTCAAACGGGCCCTCCTACTATAGCGCGAGCTTTATAGTCGGCCTACTAGTCTTATAGTTCTATATGTCAAGTATCGCCCTGTCGCTAACGCGGTACTATAGCGTATCCTCCCTATAGCGGTTCGCGTTCTGTTCGTAGCGGTCCTGTAACTACTTTGCTAGCGCTATAACCTTCCTAAGGATCGCCCTAAAGCGGTCCGTAAGCTTAGATACCCGGAAAAACTCCTGCTTCTACTACTCCGAGATGTTCGGTAGGTATAGCTTCGACAGCTCTACGCCTATCCTAGGGTTAAAGCTATAATTCGCGAAGAACAGTAATATACCCGTTATCTTAGAGACTATATTGTTCCCTATAAACTCCGCTAGGGGGAGCTAGTTAACCTAGTTATCCTACGCCTAGTCGATATATAGCCGTAGGTACTGCTCTAGTTCTACGTTAATCCGCTCCGTCTAGCCGTTTGTCTAGGGGTAGAACGCTAATAAGGGTTTTAGGGTAATCGCAAGGCGCGCTAACAGCGCCCTTTAGAACCCTAAAACGAACTACGTACCTCTATCCGATACGATCATCTCTAGTACGCTATAGAGCGAGTATACGCGCTTAATAAACCAGTTAGCTAGCTCGTTAGCCTCTAGTGTTACTATTATAATAAAGTAGCGTATCTTCGTAAGCCGGTTAACTACTACTGCTATATACCTAAACTCCTACCCTCTCCGTTTATATAGCGGGAGCGGTGTAATATAGTCTACTAATATATCTCGCTACGGCGCTAACGGTAGCGGGAGCGGCTTAAGGAACCCTACGGGCTTCGAGCAGGGGTTCTTCGTCTTAAAGTATAGCGTATAGGCTCCTACGAACGTCCTTACTAATACGCTTATCCCTAGCTACTAGTAGACCCTATTTATTAGGTCGAGCGTCTTCGTCCTCCCTAGGTACCCGCTAGGCCCTAACGCGTATATCCGGTAGATAAGCTATAAATAGAGCTCCGTATTACCTAGGTCGATTATTAGCCTACTACGGTAGAACGCCCTACCTAAGACTAACTTGCACTTGGCGAACGGTACTCTTAGCTCCTGCTTGATCTTACTTAGCTAGGCGCGTACCTCCCGGTCGCTAAGCGCCTTTACTACATCTACTATAAACGGCAAGGTCGCGTAGCTCTTTACAATAAGGTCGTTAGCGTAGCGCGAAACGTTAAGGCTAAAGAGCTCTAGTGTCTCGCCTAGTAGCTTAGCGTTATATTTACTACTAAAGGTCTCTAGGTTAAACTTACTTAGGTCGATTAGGGGGCGCTACCTGTTCTATAGCCTATTATCTTTAACGTCTTTTAGTATAAACTCTAGCTTCCTACTAAGCGCGTCGGGGCGGCCGTTTGCCGTGCCTAGGCGGTAGATAATCTAGAAGTGAAAGCGTAATAAGAACTCCGACTAGCGTATATAGCGTAGCAATAGCTGCTTCGTTATACTAAAGGTCTATAGGTTCTTGTAATCTATAATAATATCGAACCTCTTAGCCGTACCTTCAAGCTTAGGGCGCTATTCCTTAAGCGCTTTAACAATCGCAAGGAGCTCCTTATTATAGATATTATAGTTACACTTAGCTATAGTATACTTTACCGAGAAGTAAGTAACTAGATATAACTCGCTATTATCCCCCTCCTATAGTAGCGCTCTACCTACTAACTAGTCTAACGTATTAACTTCTACTACCGCTTGCTTCTCCTAGTTATATATCCGCAGTACTAGTGCTATAATAAAGCATACCTTTAGGCGCTAGAAAGCCGCCTTATACTACTTGGACTACTCCTAGTCTACCGTCTTTTTTGTAAGCTTATATAGCGGCTATATATAGCTCGAAAAACCTTATATAAATTAGCGGTAGAAGTTCGCAAACCCTAAGAACCGCTAGAGGTACCTCCTTGTCTCTAGAGCCTCCTAATTACGTACCGCTTCGACCTTATCTAGGTCTATCTTAATGCCCCTAGGCGTAATAATAAGCCCTAGGTACTTCGTCCGCTTCGTATAGAATTCGCACTTGTTAATATCTACCTATAGGCCTATATCGATTATACGCTTTAGCACCTCCCTAACTTGCTTAATATACTCCTCGAGCGTACTAGAGTAAACTAGGATATCGTCTAGGTACGCCGTTACGTAGTTATCTAGAGCGTCGTAAAGGATATTGTTCACGTAATACTAGAAGGTAGCGGGTACGCCCTATAGGCCGAATAGCGTAACTAGCGTCTTATATAGGCCGAATCTCGTAATAAACGCTATAAGCTACTTATAGCCCGGCGCTACGTGTACTTGGTTAAACGCTACAATTACGTCAAGCTTCGTAAAGATCTTCGCCTTATAGATAGAGTCCAGGGTCTCCTAGATTAGCAGGATAGGGTACCGGCTCTTTAGCGTCGCGTTATTAATACTACAGTAGTCGACGTAGATCCTAATACCTCCGCCTAGCTTCTAGGCTATAAGGATAGGCAACGAGGCGCTCGAGCGTAAGGGCCGGATAAACCCCTTCGCGAGGTTGTTGTCGAGCTAGCGCTTTAGTACGCGCAGCTTTATCGGCGATATCGGGCGATTCCTCGAGTATAGGACTACGCTCCCTAGAAGCAGCTCGATCCTATAGTTATACGTATAGTAGGGGGGTAAGATATTAGCGTCCTATAGGACGAAGGCGGCTACTAGGTCTTAGTATTCCTTTGGTAGGCGTACCTTAATCTTATCTAGAATAGACGCTAGTCTATCCGCCTTATCGAAGAACTTCTTAGAATCCTCCTCTATAATCTTATTAAGCTTCTCGTCCCCTTTAGCAAGCACGTCGATAAAGCTATAGAACCTTGCTAGGAGTATCGACTTCGTATACTCTAGTATACTCTCTCGACTTAGTAGGTCCTTAAAAAACTACTTAGGTAGAACTAGTATATAGTCTCTCTTCTTAGCCTCTACTACTCTCTCTAGCTTACCTATTGTAGTCCGTATAACTACTACGCCCTTCTATTAGTATACCGCTAGGAAGCTCGCTCTATTTAGGATCTTCGCGTTATCCTAGCGGATCTTCCCCTATACTTAACTAAGTAGGGGCAGGGCGTAGGGGGGGGAACAGGGTCTAGGGGGTAGTCTCCTAGCGCTAGCTACTACCTCTACCGGCCTTAGCGATATAGGGGGCGGCGCTTCGACCGGCACGCCTATCGCTCCTAGCGGTACAAGCGTCCCCTACGGGTCGGCCTACGCGCCTCCCTAGGACGTAGATCTCTACCGTCTATAGGCCCGTCTCCGCCTATCGGACCGCCTGGCTCTCTCGTAGTTAGAGAGCTTGCTCGTAGCGATAGCGACCTCGTCGTTATTACTAGAGGTGCTATAGTCGTTGTCTTTAGGTACGTCCTCTACTGTTACGTAGTACCGCTCGCTGTTCCTAGGGGGTAGGGGTACCTCTAGCTAGCCTACCTGCTAAGCGACCTAGCTCCTGATATACTCTAGTAGGTACCTCCTACGGTAGTACTCCGTAAATTCGAGCTATAGGGTCTCCTAGTCGATCCGTAGGTTATACTTCCGTAGCTACAGGAGGCCTAAGATTACTAGGGTCTCCTTTGCGAGCGTCGTAACGAAGTATACTAGGGTCTCCTAGTAGTTGCTAACGACTAGCGTAAGCGCCGCTAAGTGCTCGATCTAGCGCGAGAACCCTCCGTTAGCTAGAAATAGCGGCCGCCGTACCGCTAGCTTCTCTAGTAGCAGCCTATTCGCAACTATAAAGCCAAAATCCACGAACGCTAGACCTATATAACCCGAGTCTATAAGTGCTACGTACTCTACATTACGCCTACTAACCGCTAGGTACAATAATAAGAGAATAGATTTAGCGCTACTACCTACGGTACTAATAACTAAACTATCTCCCTATCCCTCCTATAGCTAGCGGTACCCCTCCTATAAGCGACAGTTTATAGGAGCTCCTTATTTCCCTAGTCGTTATATAAGAAGCCGAAGCTAGGGGGTTACTCTACTATAGACTAGTAAGCGCTATACTCCTCCTACTTATCTACCTCTCTAACGATAAAACCGCTCTAGTTAGGGGTGTCCGTAAAGCGTATAGCGAGCCCGCCTCGACCCTTCTAGTAGGCCCTAGCGTAGCCGCTTACGCCGCCGCGAGCTAGAAGGCCCCTAGAGGGAGCTTGCCCAAAGCCTAGGAACCCGCCTCGGCCGTAGCTTTGTTACGCGGGCTACTACTATCCCTAGGTAGGCTACTACTA
>MU853410.1:187935-219153 GCA_033297235.1 Trichocladium antarcticum
GGTCCTACTAGTAGACCTTTACCTAAACAAGCAGCTAGCTAACTTCGAAGCTAGGATATATAAACTACTCCTCTAGTTAGGGCAGGGACTAGGGCGCCCCTTAGATATAGTAGCGAGCTTAATCTAGAAGGTATATACTAAGCTACTTAGGAGGTTCTAGAAGAGGAGCGGGAGGATATAAAGGAGGAAGCCTAGGCTAGGCCTATAGGGGCTAATAGTAGTTAAGAGAGTAGTAGCTATAGCAAACGAGTAGGCTAAGTAAAAGTAGAAGATAGGGAAGCTAAAGAATAAGACCCTCGATATAGATAGAGTAGTAGAACTTACCTAGTAGGAGCGCGAGATAGCGGCCTAGGAGGGGCGTACTGCGCTTATAACAAGAGCAAGAAGACCTATATACTACTTGGTAGACAAGGACCCTCTAATATAACTATTTATAGACCTTGCCCTTAAGAGATATAAGGGTCTAAGCAAGGCTTAGAGCTCCCTGCTTGCGTAGGCGCGTAGTAGGGACATTAGCCTCTAGGAGTACCTAAATAGGGTAAATGTCCTAGAGATTACTATACTATACTATAAGTATAGCGAGAGTAAAGAAACGATCGAGTACCTAGTAGTATAGTATAAAGATCTACTAAAGTATAGAACCTAGGAAGAATTACAAATATCACAGGTAGTAAATGCCCAATGTTAGGGTACGTATATATTCGATGTAGTTGTACAAGGAACTCAAGATAGTAGGTGTGGCCCGCCGGGGATAAGCCCTACGTAGCGGGCTCCATATGCTACAGGCTCTATAGGCCCTACATCGCACAACCGCTCTACAATGGCTATACGGCCCGCAATAGCTATACAGCCATATATCACGGCTAGACCTATGACACTACCCTCCCTTAAAACAAGCCTCCTCTTTAAATCAAGCCTAGGGTTCGAACGCTCGAATTGTAGCTTTAGTTCCTTCTTAGCACCTACGCTAGAGGCCCTAGCTTGTTCGGATTAGTATCGTAGAACTTCTAAATAGTATTATCGTAGCCGCGTAGATCCGTTACTAGCTACTAAGTTAGCTAGGTATAGCCCTCCTACTTAACTAGGTATTGCTACCTCCTGTTCTCTACCTTCCTAAAGTCTCGAATCTCTTTAAATCTCTATTTAACTACTTTGACGCTATTGTCCTAGCGCCTTACTTCCCTACTATAGTTTGCCCTTATATCTCTCTATACATTAGCTTACCCTAGGATTCCCTACTTACCCTACTATAGCTAAACTAGTAATATATAGAACGTATCGAATATCTTTATATTCGCTAGAAGGTGTAGCGTCACTGTATATAACGCCGCTTTAGTAACTTCGAATAGTCCCTCCTAGCGTAGTTCGAGCTTCTTCGTTAGGCGCCTTATCTTATAATGCTATATATTAAGCATTACCTTATCGCCGATTCTATAGACTAGGGCGTCGCTACGTTTAGCGTTCGCGTTAATCTTATAACGGTCCTACGCTTGCCTCGCTAGTACCTTCGCTATATCTAGCACTGCTTTAAAGCGTATAGATATCTCTATCGCCTGGAAAAACTCCCTCTTCTAAGCTTCCGAGAGTTCTAGTAGGTATAGTCTGCTTGGTTCTACGCCTATATATAGGTAGAAACTATAGTTCGTAAAGAAAGGCGATACTCCTATTGTCTCTAACGATATATTATTCCCTACAAACTCTATAAGCGGTACCTAATCCGCCTAGTTATCCTATACCTAGTTAACGAAAAGGCGTAAATACTACTCTAACTCTACGTTAATCCGTTTAGTCTAGCCGTTCGTTTGTAGGTAGAACGCTAATAATAGTTTTAGAGTTACTACTAATCTCGACAATAGTATTCTCTAGAACGTTAAAACGAACTATATACCTTTGTCTAATATAATCGTCTCGGGCAGGCTATATAAGCTATAGACCTATTCTATAAAGCGGTCTATTAACTTATCTACTTCTAAGGTCTCTATTAGGATAAAGTAGCGTATTTCTATTAGTTAGTCTACTACTACTATAATATAGTTAAAGGTATAGTTTCTCCTTGTATATAGCGGAAGTAGTGTAATATAATCTACCGATATATCCTGCTATAGCGAGAGTAGTACTAGTAGCGGCTTTAGAAAGCCCGTTAGTAGCGCCCTTAGCGTTTTCGTCTTATTATATAGCAAGCAGGCGTTATAGTAGTCGCGGATTATACTAGTTATCCTAGTCTACTAGTATTTCCGGTTTATTAGATCAATAGTCTTGGTCCTCCTAGGGTAGCCCCTAGGTCCTAATACGTAAGTTCGGTAGATTAGCTATAGCTATATTTCGTCGTTATCTAGGTCGATAAGTATCCTCCCCTAGTAGTAAGCCTTACCCGCAATAGCTTAGCACTCCGTATATAGCACTTTGAGCCTCGTTTTGATATCCTTTAGCTAAACTCTAGTCCTAGGGTCTACTAGCGCCTTAAGCGTTGCCTTTAGTAGATCCGAGCTCGTATACATTTCGTTTAGTAGATCGTCGATATATCTTAATAGGTCTAACTAGTTAACTGTAATCGCCTTGTTATATAGTCTTAGTAGTTTAAATGTCTCTAGATCAAACTAGTTAGGGTCGATTAGTAGCCTCTTACGGTTCTAGAGTCGGTTATTCTCCACGCCCTATAGTATATGTTCTAGCTTACGGCTTAGCGTATCTAGCATTGCGTTTACCGATCCTAGCTAGTAGATAATATAGAAGTTAAATCGTAATAGGAATTCGGACTACTATATATACCTTAGGGATAGTTGCTTCGTTATCGCGAAGGTCTAAAGGTTCTTATAGTCCATAATAATGTCGAACCGGCCGTTTGCTCCCTCTAGTTCTAGTTGCTATTCCTCTAGTGCCTTAATTACCGCTAATAGCTCCTTGTTATAGATGTTATAATTGCATTCCTATACTAAGTGCTTCGTACTAAAGTAGGCTACTAGGTGCTAGTTGCCGTTATTGTCTTGCTATAGTAGCGTTCCGCCTACTAACTAGTCTGAAGCGTTAGTTTCAACGACTATAGGCTTGTCCTAGTTATAGATCCTTAGCGCTAGTACCGTCAAGAAGTACGTTTTTAGTTATTCGAAAGCTAGATAGTATAGTCTACTCTATTCCTAGCTTATTGTCTTCTTCGTAAGGTTATAAAGTAGCTGTACTACTCCTAAGAAGTTCTTAATAAATCGTTAGTAGAAGCTTGTAAAGCCTAAGAACTGTTATAGCTACCGCCTTATTATTAGTAGTTCCTAGGATACGATAGCTACTACCTTCTCTTTGTCTATATCGATACCGCCTAGCGTAATGATTAGGCCTAGGTATTTCGTTCTTATAGTATAGAATTCGTACTTGTTAATATCGACCTAGAGCCCTACCTAGTACAGTCTCTTTAGTACCTCCTTTACTTGCTTAACGTAGTCTACTATATTTATAAAGTAGATTAGTATATCGTCTAGGTACGCTATAGCGTATACGTCTAGCATATTTTATAGCGTGTTATTAATATAGTACTAAAACGTAGCAGGCGCTCCCTATAGCCCGAATAGTATAACTAGCAATTCGTAGAGGCTGAATCGTGTTACAAACGCTATTAACTATTCGTAGCCTTCCGCTACTTGGACTCTGTTAAACGCCGCGATAACATCTAGCTTTATAAAGATCCGCGCTTTGTAGATAGAATCGAGTGTTTCCTTAATTAGTAGTATTAGATATCGACTCTTTATCGAAACGTTGTTTAGACCTTAGAAGTTAGTGTAAATCCGTACTCTACCTTCTAGCTTCTAGGTAAGTAGTAGAGGCGCTCCTATACTCGATTTCGATAGTTAGATAAAGCCTTTCGTTAGGTAGTTATCTAGCTAGCGCTTAACTATACGTAGCTCTATTAGTAAGAACGGTCTATTCCTTAAGAATAGTAGCTTGCTTCTTAGTATTAGCTCGATTTTATAGTTGTATAATCTATATAGTAGTAGCGTATCCGCCTCCTAGGGAAGAAAAGTCTCGAACGTATCGCGATACTCCGCTAGTAGGCGTTTTAAGATATCTACTACCGTTAGCTAGGGTTTGTTACTCTTCTTGAAGAATTTCCAAGCGTCCTTCTCTATAATCCTATAAATCATCTCTATATCGCTCTAGAGGGCGTTTACGAACTTATAGTACCGTTCTAGGAGTACTAAAGTATAGTCCTCTAGCGAGCCTTCGCGGTTTAATATCCGCTTATAAAAGTCGTCTAGTAGGGCGTAAAGCATAGCCCTTTCCTTATCTTTCTTCTTATTTAGTATTGCTTATTCTAGTTAGTTAACCGTTATATCTATTACTATTACGCCCTTCTAGTAGTAGAAAAGTATAAAGTTTAGCGCGTTTAGTATTTTAATATTGTTCTTATTAATCGCCTTATTATATAGCAGTAGCTTTAGGAGTCGTTTCGGTAGTAGCGGCGCCTATAGGTACCTACGCCCGTTTACCTTTTTCGCTAGTTATAGCCTCCTTATAAGCTTATTTGGACTAACTACCGCTTTCGATCCTAGTAGGGATAAGGTCTACCGCGGTCCGTTCTCGAGCGCTCTCTAATAGCGTTGCAATAGGGATAACCTTCTCTTCCTCTTCTTCTATAGGTTCTCTAGACCCTAGTTATACTCCCTATCCTCTAGTTCCCCTTTATCCGGGACTTCCTTAACCAATACTTAGTATTTTATAGTGTTTTTTATAGTTGTAGGTTCCGCGGTTGTAGGTTCTGTAGTTATAGGCTTCGCTTATAGTGCTATTAGCTCGGTTATATATCCTAGTAAGTAACGTTACTCTTAGTAACGCTCTCTAAACGTAAGCTTTAGGTCCGCCTAGTTGATTGTTAGGTTGTATCTTCTTAGCTATAGGAGGCCTAGAATAATCGGATTGTCTTTCGCTAGTATAGTAATAAAGAACCGAAGCTTCTTCCTATACTAGCTAATCCTTAGTTCCAGCACCGTACTCTATTTGATCTATAACTTTAGTATACTATTAGCTAAGTAGAGTAGCTTCCTCGTTTCTAGTCTACTTAGCGGTATATCGTTACGTACCGCGAAACTAAAGTCTATAAAGGCGAGACCTATATAGCCTGAATCTACAAGCGCTATATACGCTATCTTACACTTGCTTATTATAATATAGGAGGATAATAAGATTAAATTAGCTATCTAACCAATAGCGCTAATAACTAAATCGCTACTACCTCCCCTATAATAGCCTTCGTGCCCCTACGCGCGTCTTCGCGTAAAGGCTAGGCATTTCCCTAGTACTATTGTTACTATTCTAGGTCTTCTATACTCTATTTAGGTTTATAGCGCTTAGTATCGTTATAATCGACTTCTCCTAGAACGTAGCCTTAGTCTATAAATTGTACGTAGTACGCGCTATAGCCTCCGCTATTGTTACCGAAGTTCTAGTTGTTATTGCTCTATCGATATAGGTATCTGCTACCGCTATAGCCTCCGCTACCTCCGAATCTACTATTATTACTAAATCCGCCGTTATTGTTATTGAATCCGCCATTATAGTTGTTCTAGTTTAGGCTGCTATTATTATTCTAGTTTAGGCCGCTACTATTATTGCTAAATCCGCTGTTATTACCGACTCTACCGTTATTGCCAAATCCGCTATAGTTGCCGCGGCCGCCCTGCTACCCTCTACCTCTAGCGCCTAGGTTGTTCTAGGCTTACTTGCCTTTCTCTATACATTTCGCTACGATATAGCCGCTTGTACTATAGAGGAAACAAAGACCTATAGCTATATACTGCTCCCTCTCTAAGTTAGAGAGTTATAAGATAGTTGCCTTATCCTTAGTAATAGTTACCTAGTTAACGTCTATAGCGTTTAGGTCCTTACTTTCCTTCTTAGTATTGTAGCTATTATAGTAGTTTAGCTTATTAGTCTTTTTTAAGTGTTCCTCTATTTTAAGGTTATTAGCCTAGGCTTAGGCTATAGTAACCTATCCCTAGAAGTTATCCTAGGCTAGGAGGTTCGTCTACGGTAGGATTAGGTCCTATATTAGCTTCAAAAGCTTCTCTCTTAGCGTACGTACGTAGGTAGCGTTATTCTAGTTACTTAGGTTATAGAGGTTCAAGAACTCTATAATAAAGTCTATAAACTTTACATACTTATCCTTCTATACTATCTTACGTAGCTTATTCTCTATATTAGCTACTAGATCTATCGTTATATACTTCTTAGAAAGGAACTTAATAAACTCGTTAGTAGTTATCTATACCTAGGCTTGCTTATCGCCTAGATTCGTAATAATAGTATCGATATAGTTGCTAATTCCTATAGCTGCAATTCCCTCTAGTAGCGAAGCTACATAAAGGATCTTCGCTTTCTTAGTCGCGTATTCTAGCGGCCTTATAGCCTATCGCGCTGTAATTAGCGTCTTCTATATTCTAAATTATATAGTTCGCTTCGCTAAGTCCCGCTTAGAGCCTAAGAACGTAGAGGCGTGTAGTATACTACCCTCCCTAGCGCCGCTACCGCCGCCTAGCTTCCTAGACTCGATTAGCCTCGTTAAAACGTTATTCTCTACTTATAGTACTATAGCCTTCTCGTTTACCTCGTTTGCCCTAACTATCTATCTCTAGATTTCCTCGGTTACGCCCCTAAGGATATGTTCGGCAAGGTTCGCTATTATCCTCTCTATTATATTGTCCTTTCTAGCTCTTTTAAGCGCTTTAAGTAGGAGGTCGTTACCTATGAACGGCCTATAGTATCCTTTGAAATAACCCTTTAGTTTCAGGTATATCTCTTCCTTTAGAGCTATAGTAGCCTTACTATATATATCCTTAATAGGAATAGGCACTTAGGCTATAGAGCTTGCGTTAACGTCTATAGTACTTATTATCTTCTTTGTTTAGGTTTCTTAGGTTTAGGTTCTTAGGTTCAGGGGTTTAGTTTCTTAGGTTTAGGTTCTTAGGCTTAGGTATCGGACTGTCTTGTTGTTTTAGGACTGACTATCTTGTTAGTTTCTTAGGTTTAGGGCGGTCGAATTGTAATTTTAGTTAGTTCGTGTAACGTAAATTCGTTGTAATTAATCGATAAAGGTCTACGTATACAAACAGAAGGTACAACTAACTATTATAGGTAGTAAATGCCTAATGTTAGGGTATATATTATTTATTCGTACTCCAATATACCTTACGGCGCGCCGGTCCTGCTACTGGTTTATATATAAAGGAAACCGTACCCTCTGAACAGGGGGCCGGGTAAAAACCCCTGCCTACGCTTCTGCTTTAGCGCTTTGAATCTATTATACTATGTATTAAAGGTAGCCCCTATCTCCCTTAGCGGCTCGATTCGGCACTTCCTATACCCTCTCCGCTGCTCTTAGCCGCTTTCGCGGCTATCGTAGCTTCTAGTTATAGCCTACAAGCTACGCTATACTCTATTAGGCGCCCCGAATCTATTAACTAGCTAATAACTACCTTTACTAAGCTCTTGTATAGCTATATAGCTCGTTGTAAGACAAGCTATAGATCCTATTGTAACCGTATTTGTAACTCCTCCTAGGTTCTATACTTTAGTAGATCTTTATACTATACTACTAGGTGTTCGATCGTTTCTTTGCCCTTGCTACACTTGTAGTATAGCGTAGTAATCTCTAGGACGTTTACCCTGTTTAGGTACTCCCGGAGGCCAATGTCCCCGCTACGTACCTAGGCGAGCAGGGAGCTCTAAGCCTTGCTTAGACCCTTATATCTCTTAAGGGCAAGGTCTGTAAATAGTTATATCGGGGGGTCCTTGTCTGCCAAGTAGTATATAGGTCTTCTTGCTCTCGTTACAAGCGCGGCGCGCCTCTCCCGGGCCGCTATCTCGCGCTCCTACTAGGCGAGTTCTACTACTCTATCCGTATTAAGGGTCTTGTTCTTTAGCTTCCCTATCTTCTACTTTTGCTTAGCCTACTTGTTTGCTATAGCTACTACTCTCTTAACTACTATTAGCCCCTATAAGCCTAGCCTAGGCTTCCTCCCTTACGTCCTCCTACTCCTCTTCTAGAACCTTCTAAATAGCTTAGTATATACCTCCTAGATTAAACTCGCTACTATAACTAGGGGGCGCCCTAGTCCCTCCTCTAACTAAAGGAGTAGTTTGTATATCCTAGCTTCGAAGTTAGCTAGCCGCTTGTTAAGGTAGAGGTCTACTAGTAGGACCTAGGCCTCTGTCTCTAGGTACCTAATTAGTATAGTTCTATAGCCTCCCGCTACTATATAGAGGCCCCTACTCTAGTCCTTCGCTAGCTTCTTAGCTATCCCCTTTAGCTCGCTCCCTTTACTAACTATAGTTAGGATATAGTAGCTTGCCGCTCTATATACTACTACGCTCCTTATACACTTTGTATATACCTCCTAGGCCTTCGCGAGGCTCGGGCCCTACGTCTTCGCCGCGATCCTCGTTAGTGCGAACTCCTAGGTAGCGAGCTTCTTCTTAACCGTGCCGCGGTACGCTTACTATAAGAGCTTCTAGTCTAGCTAGACCCTAAGGAACCTAGTAGACTTAACTAGTTTAATATCTATATACCTACCTCTATCTAGGAGGGCGAGCTTAGCTAGGTCTAGCTACTACCTTCGGTTCTTATTAAAGTAGATTAGTTTGTACTTCTATACTACGAACGCTATTCCCTACGTTCCCGCCTACTTCAAGCAGGTTCCTTACGCTTGCTCGAGCTAGCGGATATTTACCTTAGCCGACTTTCCAAATACTAGTAGGTTCGTGTCGTTAGCGAAGCCTGCTATACTAAGGTATAGGTGCTCTCTCCTTAGGTCCTTATATAGTAATATAATATATAAGATAAACAGGACAGGCAATAGAGGGGACCCCTAGGGCACCCCCGCCATAACTAGGATATCATCTATTACCTTCCTATCGAAGTAAAGGATCACAACCCTGTCCATTAGCTATTCCTATACCTAGAGTACTATCTACTTTAGGTAGCCGAGCTCCTAGAGCGTAGCTAGTAGTCTAACGTAGTTAACTATATCGAAGGCTCTAGCGATATCTAGTTGTAGGAGGGATACTAAGGCGCCTTAGCGCTATACCTCCTAGACCTAGGCTACAACTAGTCGGACTGCTAGCTCGGTCGATCTGCTCGCCTAGTTGCCTATCTACTTAGTAGGGAGCAGCCTATAGACCTCCGCCGCCACTATAATCCTTCTCGCCACTACTACCTTGATTACCTTCCCTACGGTCGGGAGTAGCGTAATAGGGCGGTAACCTCCTAGGGTACGGTATATGTCGGGTGTCTTTCCTAGCTTCCGCAGGACTACCGTCTTAGCTCTCTTAAACGCGGCTAGGAACTATACTAGCTGTAGGCACCTTGTGGTCAGGGCCGTAAGGATCTGGCTTAGCGGTTAGCTGTACGCCTTTAGGAATCCTATCGGGAGTATATCCTCCCCTAGGGCCTTCTATAGGCTTGCTTTGTCCTATATCGCTACTATCGCTAGGAAGCTTATAAGCTCCTAGACCTCGAACCCCTGTTCCTACTCCTCCTTAAGGTCCAGGTCCTAGATATCGCTAAGGTCCGCCCCTAGGCTTAGGAAGAACTTCTTCGCGAGCGCCTCCGCCTTGTTCTAGTACGTCGTTAGATCTGGGCCGCCGTCTAGGCCCTTTAGGGCCGGGAGTTTCGGTGGCTCGGGGGGGAGGAAGCTCCTGAGCCTTGCCTATCGCTCGAGCTGCTACAGGGTCTCCTCCCTAGCTTCCTCGATCGTCTTCCTCCAGGAGCGCCTCTTTTCTTCCGCCATTTCCGTTGCCAGCTCTCTTTGCTTCTCGTTGAGCTTCTCCTTGCAGAACTGCATGTTAGGGTATATATATATTCGATATAGTTATATAAGGAACTTAAGATAGTAGGTATAGCCCGCCGGGGATAAGCCCTACGTAGCGGGCTCTATATGCTGCAGGCTCTGCAGGCCCTACATCGCACAACCGCTCCACAATGGCTATACGGCCCGCAATGGCCATACGGCCATATGTCACGGCTAGACCCGTGACAACAAATATAGTTACAATAGGATCTATAGCTTATCTTATAACAAGCTATATAGCTATATAAGAGCTTAGTAAAGGTAGTTATTAGCTAGTTAATGGATTCAGGGCGCCTAGCGGAGTATAGCGTAGCTTGTAGGCTATAACTAGAAGCTACAAAGGCTATAAAAGCGGCTAAGAGTAGCGGAGAGGGTGTAGGAAGTGCCAAACTAAGCTGCTAAAGGAGACAGGGGCTATCTTTTATACGTAGTATAATAGATTCAAAGCGCTAAAGCAGAAGCGTAGGCAGGGGTTTTCACCCGGCCCCTTGTTCAGGGGGTACAGTTTCCTTTGTATATAAACTAGTAGCAGGACCAGCGCGCTGTAAGGTATATTAGAGTACGAATAAATAAATAATAATATATATAGAGTATAGTATACTAAATCTCCCTTATTAAGTACCTTCTTATAGTATAGTACATAGGTTTTGTAAAACGCTTGCTATATTCTAAGTTTAGGGATATAGATTTAGTCTAGAGTATATATTTCCAAAGTAAATCTAACAATCCTAGCGGTAGATATAGAAGGACCGTTATTAGTAGGGTCTTCTAGGTCTATTCCCCTAAGCTACTAGCTTATATAAGATACTAGGGCGAATACCTACTTAGTATACTTACGTTTTATACGTTCGTAGGTAAGGGACTTAGGTTACTTAGTATTGTCTAAGTTATCTAAGCTAGAGGAGGAGTAGCTAGGGTTTGATAATTATAGGCTATAATTCTTAGGAAGTAGGTTATCTAAGTATATAAAGTACTTAGGATAGTAATCGACTAAGTCCTTAAAAACTGTACTTATATTAGAAGCAATGCTTTATATACTTCTAAGGCTATCTCTAGAAGTATATATATAATCCCTATCGTTAATTAGGCTTATAGGCTAAGTAAAGGTAGAGGCTAGACTTTAAAACGATTAATCTAGTATCAGTAGTCCTCTATACGCTTTGTTTTTAGAGAGTAATAGTAGCTTGCTTATATTATACGTAGCTACCTCTCTAGACGTAGTTACCCCTAAGTCCTAACTAGGATTTAGAGTTTCTATACCCCTAAGCTCTTTAGATAGTTTGGGAGACTTAGACGTAGGAGTTGTAGCTTCTAGACTATCTATTTTGCTATCCTTAACGCCGCCTAGTACTACGCTTATAGTAGGTAAGTGTAGCTAAAGCTCTAAGGAGTCTACTGGATTCCGCTTCTTAGCGATAGTCTATAGATTGAACCTCCCTTCGCCCTTCTTAAAGAACTAGTTCTTATTAAACGTAACGTTATAAGTTATAATAACTTTATAAAGTACTAGAACCTAGATTTAGTAGATATTTAATACCTTAAAACTAACAAGGTAACTAATATATACTCTAGGCTTTAACTTATATACGCGTTTCTACTTATCCCTGTCTCTCTCTTTATATAAAGGATATATATAGTAACTATATACGTAGATACTACTTTAGTTAGGCTATAGATCTACTATAAGGGAGATAATTGCGTCTAGCTAAAAGAACCGGAAGTAGGTTTAGAACTAATTAAGGAGGACGTTATTTAGTAACTTTATTAAAGGATACGTTTAACTTAGGCTTATACTAATAAGCTATATAGATACCTCCTCTCCTTCTTGCTAAAGGTTACCTAGGAGACTAGCTTTAGCTATTATCCTAATAGAGTAGGTAATAACTTCTTAACTAGCGTGTTCGATAGTACTAGTTAGTTTATATATATTAGATAGAGGGAGTTTAAGCTTAATACCTAGTTCTACGTACTACTTCTAGTACTAGGTAAGGCTATAATCCCTAGTTTTAATAAAGGCGCCTTTGTTATTATACTTAAACTTGTAGATCGCTACGCTAAATTAGCGTTATACCTAGGCCTTAAAGTATTAAAGAATTAGGAGAAGGAGGTCCTAGGTCTTATCTTTAAGGCGGAAGACAAAGGGTTTACTAGAGAACTTATCTTTAAGAATCAGAGAGTAAATAGATCTATTATACCAATATATATAATAGCAAAGGTCCTAAAATCCTCGCTAGAATAGCTATACTAACTTAGTTATAGGAGGCCTATAGGAGATAACTTTTCCCTAGTATATAATAGAGTAAGCTTTATAGTTAATACATTTAGTTCTATTAATTCGAACGTTCTAGCCTCTCTAGATAACGGCTTTAAGCGTATCCTAGCTAAGATAACCGGCGTAGATATACTAAAGGTATTTAAAATCCTTATAAAGTAAGAAAAAGTACCTTAATCCTAGTCCTTAACGAACTTATTTTATAGTATCGTTTATTATAGCTAATATTATAAGCGTAGTAGAACTAATAGCGTAGTTGTCTAGATAGCTAGGTTAGATATTATAGATTATAGTAAGGGACTACTCCGAAGGTATAGTAGGAGGATCCTTATAGATCTTAGCGAGAGCTTGTTCTTTATTGTAAGAAATAGCAAGGGAAGAGTTATAATTATAAGGATATAGTTATTATTTATTCGTACTCCGATTTAAGGATATAGTAGGTAGGTAGAGAGAGGCTTATATTCTAAAAGCACTAGCTTATACCTATAAAGGAGAGACGCGATAATAATATTACTCTCTATTAAACTAAAATATAGCGTATAGTTACGCCTATAATACTAGATATTAGCCTTGTAAAGGGCTACCTCTAAGATAATGCTAGAGTAGAATCCCTTAATAACTATAACGTTATTAAGAACTAGATCCTTAGATCGTAGGCCGTTAACGCTATTAAGTGCTCCTTTAATATGCTATTCGCCCCTTCTAGAGATAGGGAAACAGGTAGTACCGGCCTTAATTTAGTTATCCTTCCTTACCTTAATAAAGGACCCTTCTTCTAATAGTATACGGTCGTTAATAAGGTAGGTTGCTCTATAGTTATTAACTAGGATACTATCCAATAGGATATATTTACTAGAATTAATAGTTACGAAGATACTAAAGCTATTACTAAGGCTAGTTATTACTACGCTAGGGAATCCTAGTTTAGTAGATAAAGTAGAGCTAGATAGGGATATAGGCTAGGGTTTAATAGCCTAACCTTCCTTTTTAAGCTAGGCGCGGAGGTTATCCTACTTTTTCTTAGTAAACCGCTTGTAGATCTACAAAACAAACTTAGGACTAACCGGGCCTTTCGGATATTTAAACCTAGTTAACGTAGATTTAAGTGTATTATAGTCGATTAGCTTCTAGACGTAATTGGGAATTTTATATAGGCAGGGGTACTTAGGCTTAGTAGACGAAGATTTCTTACCTCCTTTACCCTAATTGTAGCGTTTGCTAGAACTAGTAGATTTAGTAGTAGCGAAGGTACTATTAAAGTCGAGCTTACTATAGCTAACGACGGTCTTAGTGGCTTAGATAAGGTCCTTAAGGCTCTTAAAAGGTTTGCTAACGTAGTTATTAATAATTACAGCGTTATATTTATAGTAGCCCTATTCTAGGATAAGACGATCCTTAATTATATAAAGGAAGTCTACAATAGGTAGAGTACTATAAATATACTCGAGACTAGCTACCTTAGTACGTTAGTAAGCCTAGTAGTAGTTAGCGATCTAGGTTTATAGGTCTATATTATATTACTTAGCCTCTTTAAGACAAGCGAGATACTGTTAGTAGGTTATATTCGCAATTATATTATCCGAGATTCTAACTTAGCGTTCTAGAGTATAAAGGAGAGTACGTACGCTAAGTTACTACGCTATAAGGTTAGTCTCGTTAGTAGCGTTATAACGCTTGTAATCGACAGTAGCAATAATAACTTTGTATAGCGTATCTATATTCTTCTTATTAACGTTTATACCTAGAGTAAGTTACTAAGCGGTGTACTTAGTCTAGTTAGCTTAGTACTAGATAAGGATCCTCTCTAGACTTAGGCGTTAAGGAGGGACAGGCTCTAGACTATAAGTAGTAACTAGCTTCTCGTTCTAGGCGGTTAACTTAGTAAGCTATTCTACTTAGTCTTATACTATTAGCGTAGTAATAGCCTCTATAGTAGAGGGCGGCTAAAAACTACTAAGCATTGCTTCCTTAGTAACATCGTTCTAATCGAAACAAACGATATTATAAACATAGAGGGTAATAGTAGCGCTCTTAATATAACGCTTCTAGATTAGCTAATCTATAGGACCCTTAAGTAGAATGTCTATTAGGATAGTAATATTCCTAATAGTATCTATAGTAGTAGAAGACTCTATTATAGAAGAACAATAGATAGAGGTAGATAGGGATCTAGAAGGTATAGCGGTATAGCAGAACGGGCAGAGAGTAGCGCTAAAGAGCGGCTTAACTTATACGTAGGTAGGGCGACTTTAAAGGACTTTGTAGAACAGCTATATAAGAGCAGTTTAAGCGGAAAACAAGGGAAGCTATATAAGGGCTTTGGTAATAGCGAGAATAAAGAACAAGGTAGTAGGACTTATAAGAATAGTAAAACAAGTTATAAGGATTATAGAATGACAATACTTCTAAGCTATAACGGGTTTAGCTACTATATAAAGGGAAACGAGCACTAGGCTTATAACTCTTACGTAGGCTTATAGTGGTACTAGAAGAGTATATAGGAGAGATACGTTGCATTGATTGTTATATATCGAAGGAGGAGACAGAGGAAAGGAAGTCTGTAAGAATATAGCTATATATATAACAGGAAATGGAAAACGGGGCGCTAAGTAGGTACGAAGCAGCTAATTAGAGCGGACTGTAGAGACAGGGCTAGCTAGGTCGTAACAGATAGTAGACTAGGAGTAGTCCAAGTAGTATAAGGCGGCTTTGGAGCGCCTAAAGGTATGCTTTATTACGATACTAGTACTATAGATATATAACTAGAAGAAGTACGCTATAGTAGAAGTTAATACATTAGACTAGTTAGTAGGAGGAGCGCTACTATAGGAAGGGGATAATAGCGAGTTATATCTAGTTGCCTATTTCTTAGCGAAGTATACTATAGCTAAGTGCAACTATAATATCTATAATAAGGAGCTCCTTACGATTATTAAGGCGCTTGAAGAATAGCGCCTTAAGCTCGAAGGTATAACTAAGAGGTTCGATATTATTATAGACTATAAGAACCTATAGACCTTTAGTATAACGAAGTAGCTATTGCTACGCTATATACGCTAGTTAGAGTTCTTGTTACGCTTTAACTTCTAGATTATCTACTACCTAGGTACGGTAAATAGCCGCCTTAACGTACTAAGTAGGAAGCCGGAGTTTATACTAAAGGACATTAAAGATAATAGGCTATAGAATGGGCAGCGCCCTTTAATCGACCCGAGTAAGTTCGACCTAGAGACCTTTAGTAGTAAGTATAACTCTAAGCTACTAGGTAAGATACTAGAGCTCTTTAGCCTTGACGTTTCGCGCTACGCTAACGACCTTATTATAGAGAGCTATATAACCTTGCTATTTATAGTAGATATAGTAGAGGCACTTAGTAACTAGAAGGTACGCGCCTAGCTAAGCAAGATCAAGTAGGAGCTAAAAGTACTATTCGCTAAGTATAAGCTAGTCTTAGGTAGGGCGTTCTACCGCGGTAGGCTAATAATCGACCTAGGTAATATAGAGCTCTATTTATAGCTTATCTACTAGATATATACATTAGGGCCTAGTAGGTACCTAGCGAGGACAAAGACTCTTAACCTAATAAATAGAGTCTACTAGTAGCTAGGGATAAGCGTATTAGTAAGGACGTTCGTTAAATCCTATATTCTATACTTTAAGATAAAGAACCCCTACTTAAAGCCTATAGGGTTCTTTAAGCCGCTCCCGCTACTGTTAGCGCTATAGTAAGATATATTAGTAGACTATATTACGCCGCTCCCGCTATATAACTAGAAGGGGTAGGAGCTTAGGTATATAGTAGTAGTTATTAACTAGCATATAAAGATACGCTACTTTACTACAACGGCGATACTAAAGGCTAACGAGCTAGCTAACTAGTTTATTAAGCGTATATACTTGCTCTATAGCGTACTAGAGACGATCGAATTGGATAGAGGTACGTAGTTCGTTTTAGGGTTCTAGAGGGCGCTATTAGCGCGCCTTGCGATTACTCTAAAACCCTTATTAGTGTTCTACCCCTAGATAAATAGCTAGATAGAGCGGATTTATATAGAACTAGAGCAGTACCTATAGCTATATATTAACTAGGTATAGGATATCTAGGTTAATTAGCTCCCCCTAGTAGAGTTTGTAGGGAATAATATAGTCTCTAAGACAATAGGTATATTACTGTTCTTTACGAATTATAGCTTTAACCTAAGGATAGGCGTAGAGCTATTAAAGCTATACCCCCTAAATATCTCGGAGTAGTAGAAGCGGGAGTTTCTCTAGGTATTAGGACTTACGGACTGCTTCGGGGCGATCCTTAGGAAGGTTACGGCGCTAGTAAAGTAGTTATAGGACCGCTATAAGTAGACTACGAACCGCTATAGGTAGGACGTACTATAGTACTACGTAGGCGATATAGCGATACTCGATATATAGAACTATAAGACTAGTAGGCTAACTACGAAGCTCGCGCCATAGTAGGAGAGCCTGTTTAAGGTTATAAAGGCCTTGTTATACGTAGTAACTCTAAAGCTTCTAGCGATTATAACGATCTTCCCTGCGTTCTACGTCTTAAGAGTAAGGCGCTACCTAGGGCAGGGGCTAGCTAGCTAAAAGAGAGTTAATAACGATATAAGCGCTAACTGTAGATATATAGTTATATAGACTAACAAGGGTAAAGAAGTAGTAGAGTAGAGGTTTAAGAGGATCGTAGGGTTTAGTAAGGCGGCAAACGGCTATTAGTAGTACTAAGTTAAGTAGGAAGGTTATAACAACCTGACTTAGCAACTTGTAACGGATCTACGCGGCTATAATAATGTAAACTAGGAGCTCTATAATCTATACCCTAGGCTTCTGGGCCCGCTATCGTAGATATAGAGAAGGAAGGCGCAGCGCTAGGAGGCGAAGCGCTAAGATAACTAGAGATACGGAGATAACTCTAAATACAAGTATCTAGGATAGGGGGCTATCTTTATATAGGGGGCTTGTTTAGAGAGGGAGGGTAGTGTTATAGGTATAGCCTATATTATATACTATATTATATGCTATACTATATAGTTGGCTAAGTACCTTATAGCTAGTGGAGCGTAGCTCCATACTAGGTAGAGCTCGCCACGCAGAGCCTTCAGCCCTCGCGAGCTCCTATAAAGGTTGCACTATTGTACAACCTTGTTATATACGACCGTTACACTTAGGGAGTACCTAAATTGGGTAAATGTCCCTAAGATTACTACGCTATACTGTAAGTATAGTAAGGGCAAAGAAACAAGTAAGCACTTAGTAGTATAGTATAAAGATCTACTAAAGTATAGAACCTAGGAGGAATTATAAATATAGTTATAATAGGATCTATAGCTTGTCTTATAGCAAGCTATATAGCTATATAAGAGCTTAGTAAAGGTAGTTACTTGCTAGTTAATAGATTCGAGACGCCTAATAGAGTATAGCGTTACTTATAGGCTATAACCAGAAGCTACAAAGGCTATAAATGCAGGCGAGAGTAGCGGAGAGGGTGTAGGAAGTGCCGAACCGAGCCGCTAAGAGAGATAGGGGCTATCTTTTACATATAGTATAATGGATTCAAAGCGCTAAAGCAGAAGCGTAGATCGGGGTTTTTACCTGGCCCCCTATTCAGGGGGTACAGTTTCCTTTGTATACAAACTAGTAGCAGGACCGGCGCGCTGTAAGGCATATCGAAGTACAAATATATAATATATTGCTTGTCTATTCTGACTAATTAGATTACGTTAGACAGGGGTTTTTACCTAGCCCTAGTACGGGGTACGGTTTCCCTTATATATAAACTAGTAGCTAGACCGGCGCGCCGTAAGGCATATCGGAGTACGAATAAATAATAATTAGATTACAATCCTATATTTTAGTTTTAACAATTAAGAGTCTTATTACTAAATTTACCTTTAAGTAACGCTAACCTACTAATCCTTCGACTACTATAGCCTAAACCTTCTAAACTTCGAACTAGCTAGTAATTATAATATCTACTACTAAGTTAACTACTAACTTTACTATACTTAATAAGCTAAGCAACTAGTATATTTAAAACGTCTAATTTACGTTAAAGGTAGCTTCCTATAAGCTACTTGACTATGTCCTAAGTATAGAAGCTCTACTTAAGTACCCTAGCGAGTTCGACCTCGATATAGCTTAGGCTATATATTAAACTAAAACTATAGCTAACCTTAATCGCTTAAACCTAGCATTAACCCTAGCGCGAGATATTAAGAGTATAATAGTATTAATATAATTATCTTAAGACTTACTTAAAGTAGTATAGCCTAATACCTTACTAGCGCTAGCGCTAGTAATAATAATACTATAACTACTATAGTAGCTACCTAAGTAGTTAATTAAGCCTACTTATTAACAATATAGAATAGGATACCCTCTATCTTAGAGAATAACTACTAAGAGAAGACCTAGGAGGTAGTATATTAATAGAAGGAGGTTTTAAAGCTCCGAGACTTTATTATAGAGACTATTTAAGTCTAGCTCTAAATAATCTAACTTCGGGCTAACTAAGGCGTTAATAAGTAGTACTATATCTACAAAGGCTTTAGCGCTAACGATATCGAGGCTACTATAGATCTCTATAAAAGGATTTGAGCGTACTATACTATCCTCGAATAGCTAAGATTTATAACTATAGTATAAGAAGACTTTAAGCTACAGATTAAGCGATAGGAGATCCTAATAAAGGAGGGGATTATAAAAGATATCTAAGAGAGTAGCCTCTCCATTTTATAGATCGCTAGGATACACGAACCACTCCTCTAGTCAGGGGAGGGACCAGGGCGCCCCCTGGTCGCAGTAGCGAGCTTGATCTAGGAGGTATATACTAAGCTATTTAGGAGGTTCTAGAAGAGGAGCGGGAGGACGCGAGGAAGGAAGCCCAGGCTAGGCCTATAGGGGCTAACAGCAGTTAAGAGAGCAGTAGCTATAGCAAACAAGTAGGCTAAGCAAAAGTAGAAGATAGGGAAGCTAAAGAACAAGACCCTCGATATAGATAGAGTAGTAGAACTCGCCTAGTAGGAGCGCGAGATAGCGGCCTAGGAGGGGCGCGCTACGCTTGTAACGAGAGCAAGAAGACCTACGTACCGCTTGGCAGATAAGGACCCCCCGATATAACTATTTACAGACCTTGCCCTTAAGAGATATAAGGGTCTAAGCAAGGCTTAGAGCTCCTTGCTCGCCTAGGTACGTAGCAGGGATATCGGCCTCTAGGAGTACCTAAATAGGGTAAACGTCCTAGAGATTACTACGCTATACTATAAGTATAGCGAGGGCAAAGAAACAATCGAACACCTAGTAGTATAGTATAAAGATCTACTAAAGTATAGAACCTAGGAAGAGTTACAAATATAGTTATAACAGGATCTATAGCTCGTCTTATAACGAGCTATATAGCTATATAAGAGCTTAGCAAAGGTAGTTATTAGCTAGTTAATAGATTCGAGGCGCCTAACGGAGTATAGTGTAGCTTGTAGGCTATAACTAGAAGCTACAAAGGCTATAAAAGCGACTAAGAGTAGTGGAGAGGGTGCGGGAAGCGCCGAACTAAGCCGCTAAAGGAGACAAGGGCTATCTTTTATATATAGTATAACGGATTCAAAGCGCTAAAGCAGAAGCGTAGGTAGGGGCTTTTACCCGGCCCCCTGTTCAGGGGGTACGGTTTCCTTTGTATATAAACCAGTAGCAGGACCGGCGCGCTATAAGGCATATTAGAGTACGAATAAATAAATAATATTTTATAGATCGCTAACCTATATAAAGCTATTAACTAAACCTCTTTAGCCTTCGTTACTCGATCCGAAAAATAGAGAATAGTCGCTACTAACTTCTAAGACTATATAATTTAAGATATAACCTAATAACTCTAGATCGAAGCCTATAAGCGTCTAGAGCCTTAGAATATATAAGCTATAGGGTTATCGAGCTATAGCTAGCGAGGCTAGCGAGGAACAGCGCGCTTAGAGGTAGCTCTTAAAAGTTAAGTTCGCTTAACGTTATAGCCTTATGCTAAACCTACTGCCTATACCCTAGGGCGCTTGTTAAGGTAAGATTAGGCAATGCTATTATCTAAGTTAGTTAATGTTAGGTTAAACATCTATTAGATAGCAACTCTTAGTTCTTTAATCTAGACGCTTCAGTAAACGCTAGGATGTTTATATAGGTTTCCCTCCTATTGTAACAAGCGTTTCGGTAGGTCTAGGCCAGAACAAAGCGCTTAGCATTATTCTCGTTACAACGAGCTCCTGCTCTCATTAATGAGAAATTTCCAGAGGACTAAACCCGATCGGGCAGTAGCGTACCGCATTGTAGGGCCCGGCCCTATAAGAAGTTGCAGGACGCGACGCTGCTTCATCCATCCCAACATCATCCTCTTACACCTTATACTCCGCTATAGCATCCCTCCTAGTAGCACAGTCTGCACGTCTACTTCGCTCACGCCCTTCCCTAGTTTATCAGTTCGCCCCTCTCTCCCTTCCTTTAACTAACCCTTATTCTTAGTTACGTTGTTTTCCTCGTACTCCAAGACAACGCCGAGTCCTATTTACTAGTATATCCTCGACCGTAGCTCCCCCTTCAATAGCGACCAGCCAGCAGCCTCTCGCCAAAGGAACTCAGGTTACGTCCCCCTCCGGAAGATCCTACATAATTAATAAGATTATCTACCAGCGGTCGCGGGGAAGCCTGCTCTACTGCTTATACCGCGCAAGGTAGGTTCCGTAGCGAATATTTTAGTACACGCCTCGTAGCCTCCCTTCTAGACTAAGTGTAATATAGTTAGTTCTGATTCTCTACGTTAGCTACGAGGGTAAGTAGTATATACTTAAGGACATCCTACCGGGTGACTTCCAGTATATCCAGGAGCTACAGAAGCTTATCGACAGCTCGGCCTACGTCCAAACGCTTGTTAATAGTATCCCCAATCGTCATATGTTCATATATCCTTTCCTCGACACGAACCTACAGCTAGTCGAGACAATAGCAATCCCCCCCTTTATTAAGATAAAAATAATAAAGGATGCTCTTACCGGCTTAGCTAACCTACACGATAAGGGCGTCTATCACACAGGTCGGTCGTCCATATATTACTATATTAGATTTTAACCGCTAACATCCCTAACAGATATTAAACCAGCTAACATTATAATAAACTCGTTCAGGCAGAGCGATAGTACTATTAGGTTTAGGAATATATAGATTACGGACCTAGAGGACGCTATAGTGCTACCTCCCGACTCTCAAGGCCTTAGAAAGCGCCTCTCCGGGAACTAGTTCTAGAGGAGCCCCGAAGCGTGGGCAAGAGCAGCGCAGTATACCCCAGCTAACATCTTCTCTTTTGGTATTATAGTAAGTTTCTAAGCCCTCTTCCCCTTGTCCCTAGTCTTCGTAGCCAAGATACTAACGAGTTTCCTAGCTCGATCCAGGCTATATATATCTGGCTAGACAGGATAGTGTTCTTCTCGGACAAGGTAAATGAAGCTAAGGACCTATCGGATATAATACTTAGGCTCTACGTATCTTATTTCGTCAACGACCTCGACGACTTTGGTAGTTTTATCGAGTACTATAGAGGAGAGTAAGATCCCTTTGTCCAACGTTTTATAGGACTCCTTAGTACGTTCAATAGCAAGGACAAGAAGAGAGCGCCCTTTCGTAGGTAGCATCCGGTAGACCTATAGTTCTAGGATCTCGTTAGCAAGATAACCTACCTTAATCCTCTAGGGCGGATCACTGCCCGGGAGGTACTATAGCACCCTTGGTTTAGTGAATAAGGCGCCGCTATTACATACGCTATCGGCGGCGGGCGGGCGGCGGCGGGCGGGCTACTTAGGGAAGACTCTATTAGTATGTTCAGCTGTCAAAACTGATTGGACATCGGGTTACTACGATAGTACATTATTAGGGTAGCATGCTCCAGATCGTCATCTGCACTCGTATAATGCCCCTCCTATATCAATATCGCGTAAAGCATATATAAATATCTACTCTATTAGCATACTATAGAAGGGCTAATGTTTCCTTACTCAGATACATCTTGGGCTTACTAGGGTACACTTTCTAAGCCTAACGGGCTAATGCAAGCCCTTTAACGTAGCAGCTAATAGTTATTACTAAGCTAAGGGTTACGGACTTGTCGTAGTAAAGAAACTAACCGACGCTATCCGTAAAGGGGACTACATTTACAGCGTAGTGCGCAGCACCGGGATTAACCAATATAGCACTGCTAAATCCATCACCTATCTGGACGTCGAAACCTAAGCAGGGCTCTTCTAGGACGTTCTCGACTCTAGCAGAGTCGCGCCGGAAACCATTAGAGTCGTCGAGGCATATAGTACAGGGACACTAGCGGGAGACTTTGCGGAAGTATCGAGTGTACAGGCAGTCTTTAGGAACCGACCGCCAGAGAACCCGCTCTATATAATGTCGGTCAAGGGTAACATCGGCCACACTAAGGCAGCATCTAGCATAGCGGGCCTTGCTAAGCTACTAGCTTAGCTATAAAAGCCCAAGCTACAAATTGCGCAAAGCTCTAAGGGCCAAGACCCCAGGAAGACCGTATTTGTCTTTTCCAGCCAAGGCGGAATCTACCCGGGAATAGGAGCCGAGCTTCTAACAACCGCGCTACGCTTCCGGTCCGCCGTTGAACAGTACGATACTATCCTTACTAATAGCGGATTTCCCCCGGTCTCTTTATACCTAGCTAGTAACGGCTTATAGGAGGCAGAGGAAAAAACCGTAGTGGAGCAGAGCGCGTGCTTCGTCGTCGAGTATACCCTAGCACGGCTTTTCTCGTCTTAGGGTATCAGACTAGATCTTATAGCCGGATATAGGTAAGCGCCCGCGTTGTCCTGTTCAAGCAGGTTCCCTTTTTCCCTAGACTAACGCGCTATCGAACCTAAAATATAGGATTAGAATCTAATTGGTCTGAACAGACGGAGGAATCAACAGTAATGATAGCTTCAATTGTATCAATCTGTGTAACTATGAAAAACTATATGTATAGCTCAAAAGCCTATTTCCTTAGGGGAGCCTATAGATACCTAATACTATACTAAGACCCTAGTCTACCCCTAAACCCCTAAGTAGGTTTATCTAATATTCGCTATAGTAGTCCTATTTGCTACTATAGGTTTAATATACCCCCTTAGAGTAACTACTAGGTAGCCGCTCTAGAGTACTCCTATAAGTAAGGTTATTCCTAAGATCTAAACTCCCTAGTAATCTAGCTCCCTAGTATCTATTCCGTAGCTATCTAGCCTTAGGCTCCCTCTAGTCTCTGTCTTTTGTTTTCTAGTAGGGAGAGTCGGAAGACTCCTTAGGTCCTATCCCCTTATATAGAGTATAGATATCCCGCTATAAGCGCTATACTCTCTCCTATTAAAGTCTTACTTACTCTCTAGCGGATAAGGCTCTCGATAGATACTATATTAATTATTATAATAAATTCTTAGTGTTTATCCGCCGTTAGCGCTTTTATAAACCTATTACCTATTATCTTCGTAGTAGGTACATATTCTACCTTAATCTTACCTACCTTACGCTCTTACCTTAGCTAGTAGTTATAGATATCTATATACTTAAGCTTAGTCTATAGGGTAGCGATCTCTACGTTAACAAGTTAAATAGTCTATAAGTTATTACACTAGATTGTGATCTAATTAGTATCGAGGTTAACTAATAGTTCGGAGATTAATCTACTTACAAATATACCTTCTTTAGCTACTTACGAAAGAGCTAATAACTTAGCTTTAGTCGTTAAGGTTATAACTATATCTTACTTGCTTACGCGCTACGCGATTAGACTACTAAATAGTTAAATAGCAAAGCCTTGTAAGCTTTTCTAATTAATAAGGTTATTAGCGAATAAAGAGTTACTTACTACAATTAGCTAGTTCCCTTCTCCTAATTAGAGGGTAAAGAAGCGTGTTTAGTAGAGGTATCTTAGTACTTAGTCGGCCGCCACGTAGTAATCTAGGCCTAGGTTATAATTAAACTAGGAAAGTCTCGAAGCTATAAAAGCAATGTTAGGTTATAATATAATAGCGGCGTAAAGTATCGAGCTAACCTTCTTCTAGTAGAGTCGCGTTATACCTAGATCTACAATGTTATTATATAGAAGTAATTCTATAGTTATTATAGGTATTCTAGATATAGCTTCTAACTTTATAAGCTTCGCGATCTTCTTAATATATAATATCTAGCTAAGCTAAACGAGGTTCTTAGTTCTCTTACAGTAGATATCGATACCTAAGAACTACTATAGCTTGTTACTACTAGTAAGTTTATATTTCTTACGTAGGCCGCTAACGATCTTATTAACCTTCTCTTTCGTATTCTTATAGTATACGATTACAATATTATTAATATAAAAGAAGATAATAACGTCCCTGTTCATTATTATATATAGCTCGCGTAATATCTTAACGAATCCTAGACTTCTTAAAGTATTAGTTAGCTCGTGTTACTATAGGAAAGGGAATTTTCTTAGCCTATATAGAGCTTTGTTTAGCTTTAGTATATTCCTATATCTATAGTAGCCCTAGGGTATCTATATATATATAAGCGTATTAAGGAAGGTATTTACAAAGGCGTTAACTACGTAGAATTGGATTAACTCGAGATCGAATCTTGCTATAATAGCAAGTACTATTTAGAGTAACTAGATCGTAAGAGTAGTAGCGTAATTCTCTTCTACTAATCCCTTCTATTATTAATCGCTATAAACTAAGACCGTGCACCTATCAATCGGTCAGCCCAGCAATCGATCAATTTGCCCTATACCAACACTCTGTATAAGTCAACCTTCCAAACCCCTATCATTAACCACTAGGTCAAAAATAGACCATTCTACTAGCATATCGTCAAAGTTAAGGGTATTCGCAACCTATAGGGCCATCATTATCTTCCTAACTGCTTCCTTCGTCTTAATAACCTGCTTAATGCTTGCAAAACGGTCGTTGGGATCTATCTGGACCTTCCTCCTTCTAATAGGCCGCAACCTCTTAACCTTGGCTTCTAGCGCTTGGATCTTTTGCTTATATTGAACGATTTCGAGTGTTTTAACATCTAAGCTCTTCGCAATCTCCGAAAAGGTCACCTAGGCAACAGGGTCAGCGCAGTAAAGTTGCTACAAATCCCCAACTTACCCCCCTAGAAGTCTATAGACCTCCTAGCTTCGTTAGGGGGTCTAGATATTCCGAAAATCAGTCCTGGATAATAGAGGTTGTTGAATCGTAGGATCTGGCTACGTAGGTTAGCTTACAAGCCGTCTTTCAGCCTCGTAGTCAGCCTTTAACACTAAGCTGTTGCTCAGGGGCTTAGCTATGTTAATTAGCTATAATCCAGTAGTCAACCAGCCAGCCTATATTACCCGACTAGTCCTAGCGATAGTCCTAGCTTAGTTATAGGCCTTTAAGAAGTCCCGCTTAGTAAATGGAACTAGGCTACAGAGTAGAATCAGGTCCTCTAAGGCCTTCCGGTAGGCCGTTTTCAAAGGGCTAAAGAAGGAAAGATCCAATAGCTAGAGGACGTAGGAGGCGTAGGGAGGTAAATAGACAATGTGGATATTATTAACGAAGCAATGCTATATAAACTCGGCAGTAGTATAGCTACCGTAGCCGTCGACGATCAACAACCGCTTCTTGCTACAGGGAAGGAAAGGGATATAGATCTTAAGCAACTAGTGTAGGGCAAGGTCGTTACTAGTCTATCCGTTCTCGCTTGTTACAAACTTCCAATTACCTAGTAACTCTAAGAACGTTCGATTCTCTAGGAACTACTATTGTTAAAGGTCCTTCCCCTTAAAAATAACATATAGCGGTAGAAGTCTTCCCGTAGCTGTAATTACTTCGATGATAGTAGTCTAGATACGTAATTCTAGGTATTTTGCAAGGGCAAACTTAGTATTGGAACTTCTAAGATATAGCCTATTAAGGCCTATACCTTCTATAATCCCATTCTTATCTATATTAACACGGTCGTTAGGTAGGATATCCTTAATCACTAGGTTAAGTAGCCGGTGCTACTATCGTGTGATATTCGTCGTAGAAGCTCCCTCAAGTCGCTTGACGTCGATTCGCTTAGCCCTCTTAGTCTTAATGGCTGGATATCGACGTAGGAACTTCGAAAGCTAGTATTTCCCTACCCGGTTAGGCGACCCGGCTGCAAGAAGTAGTCGATCTACAAAGAGCCGCATTTACGTATAAGAGACAGGGACTCCTAAGACCTCTTGCGCAACAACCTAGTTAGCTAACTGTTGTTCTTAACTAGGGCTTAACTTCTAGAGGGCAAGAGCTTCGAATTCGCCTTTAGGCTAGTGCCCTAACTTAATACGGCCTTACAAGGTAGAAAAAGGGATAGAGAACTATACAGCTGCCCTACGGATGGCCAGCCCAGCTTCCACCATAGATATTGCAGCCTGCAAGTCGTCCTTAGTATATCTAGGCATTGTTGTAAAAAGAGCTGCATCTAAGCATTGCAGAGAGGTCAGAATAGTTGCATTTGGGCTAGTATTAGTAAAAGAGTGATATTTTGTTAGGTAGGGTTAGTTAGAATCTTAGATAATCTAATTACGAATATAACCCGCTAATTGTATCTTGCTTATCTTAAAGAGGCTAAGTAATCTAATATAGACCTGTGGACCTAGATCGCTAACTACTACTAGGCTTACTAAGGCGCTAAGGTAGCTAGTCTCGAGTATATTCGTAGTACTCTGCCTGTTCTAGACTTCCTTCGTGTAATTAAGGATTGTCTTATCCTAGAATAGGGCCGCTACAAATATAACGCGGTAATTATTAACAACTACGTTAGTAAACCTCTTAAGAGCTTCGAGGACCTTATCTAAGCTACTAAGACTGTCGTTAGCTATAGTAAGCTAGACTTTAGTAGTAGCTTTGCTACTACCGAATCTACTAGTTCTAGTAAACGCTACGATTAGGGTAAGGGAGGTGAAAAATCTTCGTCTACTAACCCTAAGTACCCCTACCTATATATAATTTCTAATTACATCTAGAAGCTAATTAACTATAATACACTCAAATCTATATTAACTAGGTTTAAATATCCAAAAGGCCTAGTTAGTCCTAAGTTTATTTTGTAGATCTATAAGCGGTTCGCCGAGAAAGAGTAGGATAACCTCCACGTCTAGCTTAAAAAGGAAGGTTAGGCTATTAAACCCTAGCCTATATCCCTATCTAGCTCTACTTTATCTACTAAACCGGGCTTTCCTAGCGTAGTAATAGCTGTAATTATTGATCCTATAGAACTCTCGGCCCTTAGTAAAGAAACTAGCCTTAGTAATAGCTTCGGTATCTTTGTAACTATCGATTCTAGCAAATATATCCTATTAGATAGTATCCTAGTTAATAACTATAGAGTAACCTACCTTATTAACGACCCTATACTTTTAGAAGAAAGGTCCTTTATTAAAGCAAGGAAGGATAACTATATTAAGGCTAGTACTACCTGTTTCCCTATCTTTAGAAGAGGCAAATAGCGTATTAAGGGAGCACTTAATAGCGTTAACGGCCTATAATCTAAGGATCTAGTTCTTAATAACGTTATAGTTATTAAGGGATTCTACTCTAATATTATCTTAGAGGCGGCCCTCTATAAGGCTAATATCTAGTACTATAGTCTTAACTATATACTACGTTTCGGTTTAATAGAGAGTAATATTGTTATTGCGTCTCTCCTTTATAGGTATAAGCTAGTGTTTTTAGAATATAAGCCTCTCTCTACTATATCCTTATAATTATAACTCTTCCCTTACCGTTTCTTATAATAAAGAACAAGCTCTTGCTAAGATCTATAAGGATCCTCCTACTATACCTTCGGAATATTCCCTTGCTATAATCTATAATATCTAACCTAGCTATCTAGACAACTTCGCTATTAGTTCCGCTACGCTTATAATGTTAGCTACGATAAGCGATACTATAAAACAAGTTCGTTAAGGACTAGGATTAAGGTACCTTCTCCTACCCTATAAGGATTCTAAACACCTTTAGTATATCCACGCTAGTTAGTTTAGCTAGGATACGCTTAAGGCTCTTATCTAGAGAGGCTAGAACGTTCGAATTAACGGAACTAAACGTATTAACTACAAGGCTTGCTCTATTATATACTAGGGAAAAGTCGTCTCCTATAGGCCTCCTATAACCAAGTTAGTACAGCCGTTCTAGTAAGTATTTTAGGACCTTTTCTATTATATATATAGGTATAATAGATCTATTTACTCTCTGATTCTTAAAGACAAGTTCTCTAGCAAACCTTATATCTTCGGCCTTAAAGACAAGACCTAGGACCTCCTTCTCCCGATTCTTTAATGCTTCGAGGCCTAGGTACGACGCTAATTTAGCGTAGCGATCTATAAGTTTAGGTATAATAACGAAGGCTCCCTTGTCAAAACTAGAGATTGTAGCTATACCCGGTACTAGAAATGGTACGTAGAACTAGGTATCGAGCTTAAACTCCCTCTATCTACTATATATAAACCAACTAGCGCTATCGAACGCGCTAGTTAAGAAGTTATTACCTACTCTACTAAAATAATAGCTAGAGCTAGTCTCCTAGGTAACCTCTAGCTAGAAGGAGAGAAGGTATCTACGTAGCTTATTAGTATAAGCCTAAGTTAAACGTATCCTTCGATAAAGTTACTAAACAACGTCCTCCTTACTTAGTTCTAAACCTACTTCTAGTTCTTTTAGCTAGATGTAATTGTCTCCTTTATAGCGGATCTATAGCCTAACTAGAGCAGTATCTATATATATAGTTACTATATATATCCTCTATATAAAGAGTAAGAGAGGGATAAGTAGAAACGCGTATATAAGTTAAAGCCTAGAGTATATATCGGTTACTTTGTTAGTTTTAAGGTATTAAACATCTACTAAATCTAGGTTCTAGTACTTTATAAAGTCGTTATAATATATAACGTTACCTTTAATAAGAACTAGTTCTTTAAGAAGGGTAAAAGGAGGTTCGATCTATAGACTATCGCTAAGAAGCAGAATCTAGTAGACTCCCTAGAGCTTTAGCTATACTTGCCTACTATAGGCGTAGTACTAGGCGGCGTTAAGGATAGCGAGATAGATAGTCTAGAATCGATAACTCCTATGTCTAAGTACACTAAGCGGGTGTTCGCCCTAGTATCTCGTATAAGCTAGCGGCTTAGGGGAATAGACCTAGAAGACCCTACTAACGACAGTCCTTCTATATCCGCTACTAGGATTGTTAGATTTACTTTGGAAATATATACTCTAGACTATATCTACGTCCTTAAACTTAGAATATAGTAAGCGTTTTACAAAACGTATATACTATACTATAAGGAGGTACTTAATAAGGGAGATTAGGTATACTATACTCTATATATAGTTATCGCCGCTGCAATTTACCCTAGTATATAGCTAGACTTAACGCTACCCTAGTCCCTCCCTACGTTTACTAAGATACCTTTTTTAAAGCTCTAAAGTCTTAGAAGTAACTTGCTAAGTATTTAATAGGTAAAGAGTTCGTTAGAGCTACTAAATTGGAGATTTAGAATCTTATAAATTATAAAACCTAGAGATATATTACTTAGTCCTCTATATCTAAACTCTCTAAGGAGAAGCCCCTGCCCCTAAAGTAGGTATTCGCCTATAAATAGGATAAGAATAGATTCTTAGAGAAATATAAGGCGTGTATCTACGTAAGAGGTAATCTTTAGAGCGCTAATTCGTTATAAAATATATACGCTATAACACTTATATCCTATTCCTTCTAGGCTATATTAGCTATCGCTACTAACGCGGATATAGAAGTTAGGTAGTTTAACGTTACCTAGGTATTCCTAAACGCTAAAATAGATAAAGGAATCGTCTATAAGCTCCCTTAGGGGTTTAGAGAGGATTATTACCTCCTAGCCGGCTTTAAGTAAGGCGATACCTTCGTTAAACTTAAACGAGCGTTATATAGCTTACGCGAATCCCCCCTTCTATAGTATAAAGAGTTCTCCTCTTCGCTCCGTGAACTTAGTCCAATAGCATCGGGTAAGGAACTATGCTTGTTTTATAACTAACACCGCCGCGTAGTAGTTCAATTTTATATAGACAACTACCTTATATTCTACTATAAGGACTATACTAATAAGGTAAACTGGATTATAGATACGCTAGCTACAAAGTACAAAGTATATAGTTAAGGCAACGTCTTATAGTTCCTTAGTATCTACGTCTTAAGAAACCGTAAGGACTATATAGTCTATCTAGTCTATAATTAGTATATTAAGCAGATCGCTAAGCGCTTTAATCTTAATAAGGAGACTTACTTCCTATATATCCCCCTAGAATATAACCTTTACCTATTCGAAGGTCTTGCTCCGTTTAAAGCCATTACGCAGTTCTAGGAACCTATTAGCTCTATTCTATATATAGCTATTATAATCCGCCCCAATGTAGCCTTCGCTATATTATAGCTCTTTTAGTTCTTAAAGAATCCTAGCCCTACTTATATCGAGGTTATAGAATACGTTATCGTTTAGCTCTTTAGTACCTGGTTTTTAGCTATTTAGTATAGTATTACCTTTAGGATATATATCCTGCTTATCGCTAGCGACGCCTTGTTTGTAGATATCGAGAAGACGCGCTACTTATCCTAAAGCTATATTATAATACTATATAGTATAGCTATTAATTAGAAAGCCTACTATTAAAAGACTGTTATAACTTCTTCGATAGAACCTAAGTTACTTACTGTTTCTGTAACGGTCGTATACAACAAGGTTGCACAACAGTGCAACCTTCGTAGGAGCTCGCGAGGGCTGAAGGCTCTACGCGGCGAGCTCCACCTAGTATAGAGCCACGCTCCTCTAGCTACAGGGTGCTCAGCTAACTATATAGTATAGCATATAACATAGTATTTAACATAGGCTATACCTGTAACACTACCCTCCCTCTCTAAACAAGCCCCCTATATAAAAATAGCCCCCTATCCTAGGTACTCGCATCTAGAGTCAGAGTTATCTTAGCGCCTACTCTAGCGCTGCGCCTTCCTTCTCCGCGTCTACGATAGCGGGCCTAGAAGCTTAGGGTATATATCGTAGAACTCCTAGATAGCGTT
>MU853410.1:219163-232085 GCA_033297235.1 Trichocladium antarcticum
ACTCTAGACTATATCTACGTCCTTAAACTTAGAATATAGTAAGCGTTTTACAAAACGTATATACTATACTATAAGGAGGTACTTAATAAGGGAGATTAGGTATACTATACTCTATATATAGTTATCGCCGCTGCAATTTACCCTAGTATATAGCTAGACTTAACGCTACCCTAGTCCCTCCCTACGTTTACTAAGATACCTTTTTTAAAGCTCTAAAGTCTTAGAAGTAACTTGCTAAGTATTTAATAGGTAAAGAGTTCGTTAGAGCTACTAAATTGGAGATTTAGAATCTTATAAATTATAAAACCTAGAGATATATTACTTAGTCCTCTATATCTAAACTCTCTAAGGAGAAGCCCCTGCCCCTAAAGTAGGTATTCGCCTATAAATAGGATAAGAATAGATTCTTAGAGAAATATAAGGCGTGTATCTACGTAAGAGGTAATCTTTAGAGCGCTAATTCGTTATAAAATATATACGCTATAACACTTATATCCTATTCCTTCTAGGCTATATTAGCTATCGCTACTAACGCGGATATAGAAGTTAGGTAGTTTAACGTTACCTAGGTATTCCTAAACGCTAAAATAGATAAAGGAATCGTCTATAAGCTCCCTTAGGGGTTTAGAGAGGATTATTACCTCCTAGCCGGCTTTAAGTAAGGCGATACCTTCGTTAAACTTAAACGAGCGTTATATAGCTTACGCGAATCCCCCCTTCTATAGTATAAAGAGTTCTCCTCTTCGCTCCGTGAACTTAGTCCAATAGCATCGGGTAAGGAACTATGCTTGTTTTATAACTAACACCGCCGCGTAGTAGTTCAATTTTATATAGACAACTACCTTATATTCTACTATAAGGACTATACTAATAAGGTAAACTGGATTATAGATACGCTAGCTACAAAGTACAAAGTATATAGTTAAGGCAACGTCTTATAGTTCCTTAGTATCTACGTCTTAAGAAACCGTAAGGACTATATAGTCTATCTAGTCTATAATTAGTATATTAAGCAGATCGCTAAGCGCTTTAATCTTAATAAGGAGACTTACTTCCTATATATCCCCCTAGAATATAACCTTTACCTATTCGAAGGTCTTGCTCCGTTTAAAGCCATTACGCAGTTCTAGGAACCTATTAGCTCTATTCTATATATAGCTATTATAATCCGCCCCAATGTAGCCTTCGCTATATTATAGCTCTTTTAGTTCTTAAAGAATCCTAGCCCTACTTATATCGAGGTTATAGAATACGTTATCGTTTAGCTCTTTAGTACCTGGTTTTTAGCTATTTAGTATAGTATTACCTTTAGGATATATATCCTGCTTATCGCTAGCGACGCCTTGTTTGTAGATATCGAGAAGACGCGCTACTTATCCTAAAGCTATATTATAATACTATATAGTATAGCTATTAATTAGAAAGCCTACTATTAAAAGACTGTTATAACTTCTTCGATAGAACCTAAGTTACTTACTGTTTCTGTAACGGTCGTATACAACAAGGTTGCACAACAGTGCAACCTTCGTAGGAGCTCGCGAGGGCTGAAGGCTCTACGCGGCGAGCTCCACCTAGTATAGAGCCACGCTCCTCTAGCTACAGGGTGCTCAGCTAACTATATAGTATAGCATATAACATAGTATTTAACATAGGCTATACCTGTAACACTACCCTCCCTCTCTAAACAAGCCCCCTATATAAAAATAGCCCCCTATCCTAGGTACTCGCATCTAGAGTCAGAGTTATCTTAGCGCCTACTCTAGCGCTGCGCCTTCCTTCTCCGCGTCTACGATAGCGGGCCTAGAAGCTTAGGGTATATATCGTAGAACTCCTAGATAGCGTTTATTACAGGTGGTAAATGCCCAATGTTGGGGTACGTATTTATTCGATGTGGTTGTACGAGGAACTTAAGATGGTGGGTGTAGCCCGCCGGGGATATGCCCTGCGGCGGGCTCTACATACGCTGCAGGCTCTACAGGCCCTACATCGCACAACCGCTCTACAATGGCTATACGGCTATATGTTACGGCTAGACCCGTGACACTACCCTCCTTTAAAACAAGCCTCCTCTTTAAATCAAGCCTACGGTTCGAACGCTCGAATCGTGGCTTTAGTTCCTTCTCGGCACCTACGCTAGGGGCCCTGGCTTGTTCGGATTGGTATCGTGGAACTTCTAAATAGTATTATCGTAGCCGCGTAGATCCGTTGCTAGCTGCTAAGTCGGCTAGGCGTAGCCCTCCTACTTGACCAGGTATTACTACCTCCCGTTTTCTACCTTCCTAAAGTCTTGGATCTCTTTAAATCTCCATTCAACCACTTCGACGCTGTCGTCCTAGCGCCTCACTTCCCTACTATAGTTCGCCCTTATATCTCTCTACGCGTTAGCTTGCCCTAGGATTCCCTACTCGCCCTGCTATAGCCGAACTAGTAATACGTAGAACGTATCGAATATCTTTATATTCGCTAGAAGGCGTAGCGTTACCGCGTGTAACGCTGCTTTAGTAACTTCGAATGGTCCTTCCTAGTATAGTTCGAGCTTCTTCGTCGGGCGCCCTGTCTTATAATGCCGTATATTAAGCATTACCTTATCGCCGATTCTATAGACCGAGGCGTCGCTGCGTTTAGCGTTCGCGTTAATCTCGTAACGGTCCTACGCTTGCCTCGCTAGTACCTTCGCTATATCTAGTACTGCTTTAAAGCGTATAGATATCTCTATTACCTAGAAAAACTCCCTCTTCTAAGCTTCCGAGAGTTCTAGTAGGTATAGTCTACTTGGTTCTACGCCTATATGTAGGTAGAAACTGTAGTTCGTAAAGAAGGGCGATACTCCTATTGTCTCTAATAATGTATTATTCCCTACGAACTCTATAAGCAGTACCTAATCCGCCTAGTTATCTTGTACCTAGTTGATAAAAAGGCGTAAATACTACTTTAACTCTACGTTAATCCGTTTAGTCTAGCCGTTCGTCTGTAGGTAGAACGCTAATAATAGTTTCAGAGTTACTGCTAATCTCGACGATAGTGTTCTCTAGAACGTTAAAACGAACTATATGCCTCTGTCTGATATAATCGTCTCGGGCAGGCTATATAGGCTATAGACCTGTTCTACAAAGCGGTCCGTTAACTTATTTACTTCTAAGGTCTCTATTAGGATAAAGTAGCGTATTTTCGTTAGTCGGTCCACTATTACTGCGATATAGTTAAAGGTTCGGTTTCTCCTTATATATAGCGGTAGTAGTATAATGTAATCTACCGATATATCCTACTATAGCAAGAGTAGCACTAGCAGCGGCTTTAGAAAACCCGTCGGTAGCGCCCTCGGCGTTTTCGTCTTGTTATATAGTAAGCAGGCGTTGTAGTAATCGCGAATAGTACTAGTTATCCCGGTCTACTAGTATTTCCGATTTATTAGGTTAATAGTCTTGGTTCTTCCCGGGTAGCCCCTAGGTCCTAATACGTAGGTTCGGTAAATTAGTTATAGTTATATCTCGTCGTTGTCTAGGTCGATAAGTATTCTCCTACGGTAATATACCTTGCCTGCGATAGTATAGTACTCTACGTATAGTACTTTGAGCCTCGTTTTAATGTCCTTTGGCCAAGCTCTGGTCCTAGGGTCTGCTAGCGCCCTAAGCGTTGCCTTTAGCAGATCCAAGCTCGTGTACATTTCGTTTAGTAGATCGTTAATATATCTTAATAGGTCCAACTAGTTAACTGTAATCGCCTTGTTATATAGTCTTAGCAGTTTAAATGTCTCTAGATCGAACCGGTTAGGGTCGATTAGTAGCCTCTTGTAGTTCTAGAGTCGGTTATCCTCTACGCCCTATAGTATATGTTCTAGCTTATAGCTTAGCGTATCTAGCATTGCGTTTGCTAATCCTAGCTAGTAGATAATATAGAAGTTGAATCGTAATAGGAATTCGGACTACTATATATGCCTTAGGGATAGTTGCTTCGTCGTTATAAAGGTCTGAAGGTTCTTATAGTCCGTAATAATGTCAAACTAGCCGTTTGCTCCCTCTAGTTCTAGTCGCCATTCCTCTAGTGCCTTAATTACTACTAATAGCTCCTTATTATAGATATTGTAATTGTATTCCTATACTAAGTACTTCGCGCTAAAGTAGGCTACTAGGTACTAGTTGCCGTTATTGTCTTATTATAGTAGCGTTCTACCTACTAACTAGTCTAAAGCGTTAGTTTCGACAACTATAGGCTTGTCCTAGTTGTAGATCCTTAGCGCTAGTGCTATCGAAAAGTATATTTTTAGTTATTCGAAAGTAGATTAGTATAGTCTGCTCTATTCCTAGCTTGTTGTCTTCTTTATAAGGTTATAAAGTAGCTATACTACTCCTAAGAAGTTCTTAATAAATCGTCGGTAGAAGTTCGTAAAGCCTAAGAACCGTTATAGCTACTACCTTGTTATTAGCGGTTCCTAGGATACGATAGCTACTACCTTCTCTTTGTCTATATCGATACTGCCTAGCGTAATAATTAGGCCTAGGTATTTCGTTCTTATAGTATAGAACTCGCACTTGTTAATATCGACCTAGAGCCCTACCTAGTGCAGTCTCTTTAGCACCTCCTTTACTTGCTTAATATAGTCTGCTATATTCGTAGAGTAGATTAGTATATTGTCTAGGTACGCTATAGCGTATACGTCTAGTATATTATATAGCGTGTTATTAATATAGTGCTGAAACGTAGCGGGCGCTCCCTATAGCCCGAACGGTATAACTAGCGATTTATAGAGGCTAAATCGTGTTATAAACGCTATTAACTATTCGTAGCCTTCTGCTACTCGGACTCTATTAAACGCCGCGATAACATCTAGCTTCGTAAAGATCTACGCTCTATAGATAGAATCGAGTATCTCCTTAATTAGTAGTATTAGATATTAACTCTTTATTGAAACGTTATTTAGACCTTAGAAGTTAGTGTAAATCTATACTTTACCTTCTAGCTTCTAGGTAAGTAGTAGAGGCGCTCCCGTGCTTGATTTTAATAGTTGGATAAAGCCTTTCGTCAGGTGGTTATCTAGCTAGCGCTTAACTATATATAGTTCTATTAGTAAGAACGGTCTGTTCCTTAAGAACGGTAGCTTACTTCCTAGTATTAGCTCGATTTTATAGTTATATAATCTATATAGTAGTAGCGTATCCGCCTCCTAAAGAAGAAAAGTCTCGAACGTATCGCGATACTCCGCTAGTAGGCGTTTTAAGATATCCGCTACTATTAGCTAGGGTTTGTTACTCTTCTCGAAGAATTTCTAAGCGTCCTCCTCTATAATCCTATAAATCGTCTCTACGTCGCTCTAAAGGGCGTTTACAAACTTATAGTACCGTTCTAGGAGTACTAAAGTATAGTCCTCTAGCAAGCCTTCGCGGTTTAACATCCGCTTATAAAAGTCGTCTAGTAGGGCGTAGAGCGTAGCCCTCTCCTTATCCTTCTTCTTATTTAGTATTGCTTATTCTAGTTAGTTAACCGTTATACGTATTACCGTTACGCCCTTCTAGCAGCAGAAAAGTATAAAGTTTAGCACGTTTAGGATCTTAATATCGTTTTTATTAATCGCCTTGTTATATAGTAGTAGCTTCGGGAGTCGTTTCGGTAGTAGCGGCGCCTATAGGTACCTACGCCCGTTCACCTTCTTCGCTAGTTATAGCCTCCTTATAAGCTTATTCGGAATAACTACCGTTCTCGATCCTAACGGGGATAAGGTCTACTATAGTCCGTTCTCGAGCGCTCTCTAATAGCGTTATAACGGGGATAACTTCCTCTTCCTCTTCTTCTATAGGTTCTCTAGACCCTAGTTATACTCCCTATCCTCTAGTTCTCCCTTATCTAGGACTTCCTTAACTAATGCTTAGTATTTCGCTATGTTTTTTATAGTTGTAGGTTCCGCGGTTGTAGGTTCCGTAGTTATAGGCTTCGCTTATAGTGCCGTTAGCTCGGTTATATATTCTAGTAAGTAACGTTGCTCTTAGTAACGCTTCCTAAACGTAAGCTTCAGGTCCGCCTAGTTAATTGTTAGGTTGTATCTTCTTAGCTATAGGAGGCCTAGAATAATTGGATTGTCTTTCGCTAGTATAGTAATAAAGAACCGAAGCTTCTCCCTATACTAGCCGATCCTTAGTTCTAGCACCGTACTCTATTCGATCTATAACTTTAGTATACTATTAGCTAAGTAGAGTAGCTTCCTTGTTTCTAGTCTACTTAGCGGTATATCGTTACGTACCGCGAAACTAAAGTCTATAAAGGCAAGACCTATATAGCCTAAATCTACAAGCGCTATATACACTATCTTACGCTTGCTTATTACAATATAAGAAGATAATAGGATTAAATTAGCTATCTAACCGATAGCGCTAATAACTAAATCGCTACTACCTCCCCTATAATAGCCTCTATACCCCTACGCGCGTCTTCGCGTAGAGGCTAGGCATTTCCCTAGTACTATTGTTACTGTTCTAGGTCTTCCGTACTCTATTTAGGTTCGTAGTACTTGGTATCGTTGTAACCGACTTCTCCTAGAACGTAGCCTTGATCTATGAATCGTACGCAGTGTGCGCCGCGGCCTCCGCTGTTATTGCCGAAGTTCTAGTTGTTGTTGCCGAAGTTCTGGCTGTTGTTGCCGAAGTTCTAGTTGTTGTTATTCTGTCGATATAGGTATCCGCCGCCGCCGCGGCCTCCGCCGCCTCCGAATCCGCCGTTATAGTTGTTCTAGTTCGGGCTGCTATTATTGCCGAATCCGCCGTTGTTGCCGAATCCGCCGTTGTTGCCGAATCCGCTGTAGTTGCCGCGGCCGCCCCGCTACCCTCTACCTCTAGCGCCTGGGTTATTCTGGGCTTGCTTGCCTTTCTCTATACATTTCGCTACGATATAGCCCCTTATACTATAGAGGAAACAGAGACCTATAGCTATATACTACTCCCTCTCTAAGTTAGAAAGTTATAAGATAGTCGCCTTATCCTTAGTAGTAGTTACTCGGTTAACGTCTATAGCGTTCGGGTCCTTGCCTTCTTTCTTAGTATTATAGCTATTATAGTAGTTTAGCTCGTTAGTCTTCTTTAAGTATTCCTCTATTTCGAGGTTATTAGCCTAGGCTTAGGCTATAGTAACCTATCCCTAGAAGTTATCCTAGGCTAGGAGGTTCGTCTATAGTAGGATTAGGTCCTACATTAGCTTCGAAAGCTTCTCTCTTAGCGTACGTACGTAGGTAGCGTTATCCTAGTTACTTAGGTTATAGAGGTTCGAGAACTCTATAATAAAGTCTATAAACTTCGCGTACTTGTCCTTCTACGCTATTTTATATAGCTTATTCTCTACGTTAGCTACTAGATCTATCGTTATATACTTCTTAGAAAGGAACTTAATAAGCTCGTTGGTAGTTATCTATACCTAGGCTTACTTATCGCCTGGATTTGTAACGATAGTATCGATATAGTTGCTAATTCCTATAGCTACAATTCCCTCTAGTAGCGAAGCTATATAGAGGATCTTCGCTTTCTTAGTTTTATATTCTAGTAGCCTTACAGCCTATCGCGCCGTAATTAGCGTCTTCTACATTCTAAATTGTATAGTTCGCTTCGCTAAGTCCCGCTTAGAGCCTAAGAACGTAGATACGTATAGCATACTACCCTCTCTAGCACCGCCGCCGCCGCTACCTAGCTTCCCGGACTCGATTAGCCTTATTAAAACGTTATTCTCTACTTGTAGTACTACGGCCTTCTTGTTCGCCTCGTTCGCCCTAACTATCTATCTCTGGATTTCCTTGGTTACGCCCCTAAGGATATATTTAGCAAGGTTCGCTATTATCCTCTCTATTGTATTGTCCTTTCTAGCTCTCTTAAGCGCTTTAAGCAGGAGGTTGTTACCTATGAACGGCCCGTAGTATCCTTTAAAATAACCCTTTAGCTTCGGGTATACCTCTTCCTTTAGGGCCGCGGCGGCCTCGCTATATATATCCTTAATAGGAATAGGCACTTAGGCTATAGAGCTTATATTAACGTCTATAGTACTTGTTATCTTCTTTATTCGGGTTTCTTAGGTTTAGGGATTTAGTTTCTTAGGTTCGGATTCTTAGGTTTAGGTTCTTAGGACTATCTTGTCGTTTCGGGGCCGACTATCTTATTGGTTTCTTAGGTTTAGGGCGGTCGAATTGTAATTTCGGTTAGTTCGCGTAACGTAAATTCGTCGTAATTAATCGACGAGGGTCTATATACACGAACAGAAGGTACAACCAACTATTATAGGTAGTAAATGCCCAATGTTAGGGTACGTATATATTCAATGTAGTTGTACGAGGAACTTAAGATAGTAGGTGTGGCCCGCCGGGGATATGCCCTGCGGCGGGCTCTATATACGCTGCAGGCTCTACAGGCCCTACATCGCACAACCGCTCCACAATGGCCATACGGCCATATGTCACGGCTAGACCCGTGACAGCGTTATTATAGCCGCGTAGATCCGTTGTAGGTTACTAAGTTAGGTTATTATAACCTTCCTACTTAACTTAGTACTACTAACGACCGTTCGCTACCTTACTAAACCCTACGATCCTCTCGAACCTCTACTTTACTATGTCTTCGCCTTCGTTAGTCCGTGTAACTACGCGCCTCTAGTTAGCGCTTATATCGTTATCGACCCTCTCTTAGCTAGCTAGCCCCTGCCCTAAGTAGCGCCTTACTCTCGAGACGTAGAACGTAGGGAAGATCGTTATATTCGCTAGGAGCTTTAGAGTTACTACGTATAACGAGGCCTTTATAACCTCGAACAGGCCCTCCTACTATAGCGTAAGCTTTATAGTCGGCCTACTAGTCTTATAGTTCTATATATTAAGTATCGCCCTATCGCTAACGCGGTACTATAGCGTATCCTCCTTATAGCGGTTTACGTTCTGTTCGTAGCGGTCCTATAACTGCTTTACTAGCGCCGTAACCTTCCTAAGGATCACCCTAAAGCGGTCCGCGAGCTTAGATACCTAGAAAAACTCCCGCTTCTACTACTCTAAGATGTTCGGTAGGTATAGCTTCGACGGCTCTACGCCTATCCTTAGGTTAAAGCTGTAATTCGCGAAGAATAGTAACACGCCCGTTGTCTTAGAGACTATCTTAATCCCTATAAACTCTGCTAGGGGGAGCTAGTTAACCTAGTTATCCTATACCTAGTTAATATATAGCTATAGGTACTACTCTAGTTCCGCGTTAATCTACTCTATCTAGCCGTTTATCTAGGGGTAGAACGCTAATAAGGGTTTTAGCGTAATTGTAAGGCGCGCCGATAGCGCCCTCTAGAACCTTAAAACGAACTATATACCTCTATCTAATATAATCGTCTCTAGTATACTATAGAGCGAGTATACGCGCTTAATAAACTAGTTAGCTAGCTCGTTAGCCTCTAGTGTCGCCGTTATAATAAAGTAGCGTATCTTTATAAGCTAGTTAACTACTACTACTACGTACCTAAACTCCTACCCCCTCTGTTTATATAGCGGGAGTAGCGTAATATAGTCTACCGATATATCTTGCTATAGTACTAATAGTAGTAGGAGCGGCTTATAGAACCCTATAGGCTTCGAGCGGGGGTTCTTCGTCTTAAAGTATAGTATATAGGCTCCTATAAACGTCCTTACTAATACGCTTATCTCTAGCTACTAGTAGACCCTATTTATTAGGTTAAGCGTCTTCGTCCTCCCTAGGTACCCGCTAGGCCCTAATATATATTTATTATTTATTCGTACTCCGATATACCTTACGGCGCGCCGGTCCTGCTACTGGTTTATATATAAAGGAAACCGTACCCCCTGAACAGGGGGCCGGGTAAAAACCCCTGCCTACGCTTCTACTTCCGCGCTTTGAATCTATCGAACTACGTGTAAAAGGTAGCCCCTGTCTCCCTTAGCGGCTCGATTCGGCACTTCCTACACCCTCTCCGCTACTCTTAGCCGCTTTTACAGCTATCGTAGCTTCTAGTTATAGCCTACAAGCTACGCTATACTCCGTTAGGCGCCTTGAATCTATTAACTAGCTAATAACTACCTTTACTAAGCTCTTATATAGCTATATAGCTCGTTGTAAGACAAGCTATAGATCCTGTTGTAACTATATTTATAACTCTTCCTAGGTTCTATACTTTGGTAGATCTTTATACTATACTACTAGGTGTTCGATCGTTTCTTTGCCCTTGCTGTACTTACAGTATAGTATAGTAATCTCTAGGACGTTCACCCTGTTTAGGTACTCCTAGAGGCCGATGTCCCTACTATACGCCTAGGCGAGTAGGGAGCTCTAAGCCTTACTTAGACCCTTATATCTCTTAAGGGCAAGGTCTATAAATAGTTATATTAGGGGGTCCTTATCTGCCAAGCGGTACGTAGGTCTTCTTGCTCTTGTTACAAGCGCGGCGCGCCTCTCCTAGGCCGCTATCTCGCGCTTCTACTAGGCGAGTTCTACTACTCTATCCGTATCGAGGGTCTTGTTCTTTAGCTCCTTTATCTTCTACTTTTGCTTAGCCTACTCGTTTACTATAGCTACTACTCTCTCGACTACTATTAGCCCCTATAGGCCTAGCCTAGGCTTCCTCCCTTATATCCTCCTGCTCCTCTTCTAGAACCTTCTAAATAGCTTAGTATATACCTCCTAGATTAAGCTCGTTGCTACAACTAGGGGGCGCCCTAGTCCCTCCCCTAACTAGAGGAGTAGTTCGTATATCCTAGCTTCGAAGTTAGCTAGCCGCTTGTTTAGGTAAAGGTCTACTAGTAGGACCTAGGCCTCTATCTCTAGGTACCTAATTAGCGTAGTTCTATAGCCTTCTACTACTACGTGGAGGCCCCTACTCTAGTCCTTTACTAGCTTCTTAGCTATCCCCTTTAGCTCGCTCCCCTTACTAACTATAGTTAGGATATAGTAGCTCGCTACTCCGTATACTACTACGCTCCTTATACACTTTGTATATACCTCCTAGGCCTTCGCGAGGCTCGGGCCCTACGTCTTCGCCGCGATCCTCGTTAGTATAAACTCCTAGGTAGTAAGCTTCTTCTTGACCGCGCCGCGGTGCGCTTGCTATAAGAGCTTCTAGTCTAGCTAGACCCTAAGGAACCTAGTAGACTTAACTAGTTTAATATCTATATACCTACCTCTATCTAGGAGGGCGAGCTTAGCTAGGTCTAGCTACTACCTTTAGTTCTTATTAAAGTAGATTAGTTTGTACTTCTACGCTATAAACGCTATTCCCTACGTTCCCGCCTACTTTAAGCAGGTTCCCTACGCTCGCTCGAGTTAGCGGATATTCACCTCAGCCGACTTTCCAAACACTAGTAGGTTCGTATCGTTAGCGAAGCCCACTATACTAAGGTATAGGTACTCTCTCCTTAGGTCCTTATATAGTAATACAATATATAAGATAAATAGGACAGGTAATAGGGGGGACCCCTAGGGTACCCTTGCTATAACTAGGATATCGTCTATTACTTTCCTATTAAAGTAGAGGATTACAACCCTGTCCATTAGCTATTCCTATACCTAGAGTACTATCTACTTTAGGTAGCCGAGCTCCTAGAGCGTAGCTAGTAGTCTAACGTAGTTGACTATGTCGAAGGCTCTAGCGATATCTAGTTACAGGAGGGATACTAAGGCGCCTTAGCGCTATACCTCCTAGACCTAGGCTACAACTAGTTAGACCGCTAGCTCGGTCGATCTACTTGCCTAGTTACCTATCTACTTAGTAAGGAGCAGGCTATAGACCTCCGCCGCTACTATAATCCTTCTCGCCACTACTACCTCGATCACCTTCCCTATAGTTAGGAGTAGCGCAATAGGGCGGTAACCTCCTAGGGTATAGTATATATCGGGTATCTTTCCTAGCTTCTGTAGGACTACTGTCTTAGCTCTCTTAAACGTAGCTAGGAACTATACTAGCTATAGGTACCTTGTGGTTAAGGCTGCGGGGATCTAGCTTAGCGGTTGGCTATATACCTTTAGGAATCCTATCGGGAGTATATCCTCCTTTAGGGCCTTCTATAGGCTCGCTTTATCCTATACCGCTTCTATCGCTAGGAAGCTTATAAGCTCCTAGACCTTAAAACCCTATTCCTACTCCTCCTTAAGGTCTAGGTCCTAGATATCGCTAAGGTCCGCCCCTAGGCTTAGGAAGAACTTCTTCGTAAGCGCCTCTACTTTATTCTAGTACGTCGTTAGATCTAGGCTACCGTCTAGGCCCTTTAGGGCCGGGAGTTTCGGTAGCTTAGGGGGGAGGAAGCTCCTAAGCCTTGTCTATCGCTTGAGCTACTATAGGGTCTCCTCCTTAGCTTCCTCGATCGTCTTCCTCTAGGAGCGCCTCTTTTCTTCTGCTATTTCCGTTACTAGCTCTCTTTACTTTTCGTTAAGCTTCTCCTTATAGAACTACGTAAAGGTCCTCTAGAGCTCCCTCTCCGCCTCCTTCGCTGCCTTCGACGCCTCCTCTACCTTACTTGTCCACTATAGGGAGCTCCTCCCCCTTGATTCCTTCCTCCTAGGGGCTATTACGTAGGCGATAGCTATTAGCTCTATAGCTAGCTCTTCGAACACCTCCTCTAGCCCCTTTCTCGTTTTAACCCTTGCCTTTAGCCCCTCTAGTCCTCTATTGTCGAGCCGTATCCTTAGTAGCAAGTACGCTACCTCTACCTTTATTAGCTTCTCCGAGACCTTCTTCTAGTTCTACCCTTCTAGCGCCTTCCCCCTTAGGAATAGGCTATCGAGCTTTACTTCAAGCACCATTAGGTAGTAGTCCGACCCTCCCTTAATCTTCTTCCCTAAATACGTTGTCGTTAGGTCTATTAAGGCCTAGATATAGTTGATCGTTAACGTCTTGCCCCTTTACTCTCCTATAGGGGTCCTTATAACTATACCCTATAGGGTTTATAGGCTTAGGTCCTACTTATAAGCTAGCT
>MU853410.1:235740-250900 GCA_033297235.1 Trichocladium antarcticum
AACTAGAACAACTACAATAGCGGATTCGGAGGTGGCGGAGGCTACGGCGGCGGCGGATACCTATATCGACAGAACAATAACAACTAGAACTTTAGTAACAATAACTAGAACTTCGGCAATAACAGCGAAGGCTATAGCGTATACTACGTACGATTTATAGACTAAGGCTATATTCTAGGAGAAGTTAGTTACGACGATACTAAGTACTATAAACCTAAATAGAGTATAGAAGACCTAGAATAGTAACAATAGCACTAGGGAAATGCCTAGCCTCTACACGAAGACGTATATAGGGGTATAGAGGCTATTATAGGGGAGGTAGTAGCGATTTAGTTATTAGCGCTATCGGTTAGATAGCTAATTTAATCCTATTATCCTCCTATATTGTAATAAGCAAGCGTAAGATAGCGTATATAGCGCTTGTGGATTTAGGCTATATAGGTCTTGCCTTTATAGACTTTAGTTTCGCGGTACGTAACGACATACCGCTAAGTAGACTAGAAACAAGGAAGCTACTCTACTTAGCTAATAGCGTACTAAAGTTATAGATCGAATAGAGTATAGTACTAGAACTAAGGATCGGCTAGTATAGGAAGAAGCTTCGGTTCTTTATTACTATACTAGCGAAAGATAATCCGATTATTCTAGGCCTCCTATAGCTAAGAAGATATAACCTAACAATTAACTAGGCGGACCTAAAGCTTACGTTTAGGGAGCGTTACCGAGAGTAACGTTACTTACTAGGATATATAACCGAGCTAATAGCACCGTAAGCAAAGCCTATAACTATAGAACCTATAACCGCGGAACCTATAACTATAAAAAACACTATAAATTACTAAGTATTAGTCGAGGAAGTCCTAGATAAGGGGGAACTAGAGGATAGAGAGTATAACTAGGGTCTAGAGAACCTATAGAAGAAGAGGAAAAGAAGGTTATCCCTATTATAACGCTATTAGAGAGCGCTTAAGAACGGACTATAGTAGACCTTATCCCTACTAGGATCAAAAGCGGTAGTTATTCTAAATAAGCTTATAAGGAGGCTATAACTAGCGAAAAAGGTAAACGGGCGTAGGTACCTATAGGCGCCGCTACTACCGAAACGACTCCTGAAGCTACTACTATGTAACAAGGTGATTAATAAGAATAATATTAAAATACTAAACGCGCTAAACTTTATACTTTTCTACCGCTAGAAGGGCGTAATAGTAATATACGTAACGGTTAACTAACTAGAATAAGCAATACTAAACAAGAAGAAGGATAAGGAGAGGGCTACGCTTTACGCCCTACTAGATAACTTTTACAAGCGGATATTAAACTATAAAGGCTCGCTAGAGGACTATACTTTAGTACTCCTAGAACGGTACTACAAGTTTGTAAACGCCCTCTAGAGCGATATAGAGACGATTTATAGGATTATAGAGGAGGACGCTTAGAAATTCTTCAAGAAGAGTAATAAACCCTAGCTAATAGTAGCGGATATTTTAAAACGCCTACTAGCAGAGTATTGCGATACGTTCGAGACTTTTCTTCTCTAGGAGGTAGTTATGCTACTACTATATAGATTATATAACTATAAAATCAAGCTAATACTAGGAAGTAAGCTCCTATTCTTAAGGAATAGACCGTTCTTACTAATAGAACTATATATAGTTAAGCGCTAGCTAGATAACTACCTAACGAAAGGCTTTATCTAACTATTAAAATCAAGTATAGGAGCGCCTCTACTATTTGCCTAGAAACTAGAAGGCGGAGTACGGATTTACACTAACTTCTAAGGTCTAAATAACGTTTTAATAAAGAGTCGATATCTAATACTACTAATTAAGGAAACACTCGATTCTATCTATAAAGCGCGGATCTTTACGAAGCTAGATGTTATCGCGGCGTTTAATAGAGTCCGAGTAGCAGAAGGCTACAAATAGTTAATAGCGTTTGTAACACGATTCGGCCTCTACGAATCGCTAGTTACGCCGTTTAGGCTATAGGGAGCGCCTACTACGTTTTAGTACTATATTAATAATACGCTATATAACATGCTAGACGTATACGCTATAGCGTACCTAGACGATATACTAATCTACTCTACGAATATAGTAGACTATGTTAAGCAAGTAAAGGAGGTACTAAAGAGACTACACTAGGTAGGGCTCTAGGTCGATATTAACAAGTGCGAATTCTATACTATAAGAACGAAATACCTAGGCCTAATCATTACGCTAGGCGGTATCGATATAGACAAAGAGAAGGTAGTAGCTATTGTATCCTAGGAACTACTAACAATAAGGTAGTAGCTATAACGGTTCTTAGGCTTCGCGAACTTCTACTAACGATTTATTAAGAACTTCTTAGGAGTAGTATAGCTACTTTATAACCTTACGAAGAAGATAATAAGCTAGGAATAGAATAGACTATACTATCTAGCTTTTAAATAACTAAAAACGTACTTCTTAACGGTACTAGCGCTAAGGATCTACAACTAGGACAAGCCTATAGTCGTTGAAACTAACGCTTTAGACTAGTTAGTAGGCGGAACGCTACTATAGCAAGACAATAATAGCGACTAGTACCTAGTAGCCTACTTTAGCGCAAAGCACTTAGTATAGGAATGTAATTACAATATCTATAACAAGGAGCTATTAGCGGTAATTAAGGCACTAGAGGAATAGCGACTAGAACTAGAGGGAGCAAACGGCTAGTTTAATATTATTACGGACTATAAGAACCTTTAGACCTTTGTAACGACGAAGCAACTATCCCTAAGGTATATATAGTAGTCCGAATTCCTATTACGATTTAACTTCTATATTATCTACTAGCCGGGATTAGCAAACGCGATGCTAGATACGCTAAGCTATAAGCTAGAACATATACTATAGGTTATAGAGGATAACCGACTCCGGAACTATAAGAGGCTACTAATTAACCCCGACTAGTTCGATCTAGAGACATTTAAACTACTGAGACTATATGACGAGGCGATTATAGTTAACTAGTTGGACCTGTCTAGGTATATCGACGATCTACTAAACGAGATATATATAAGCTTAGATCTGCTAAAGGCAACGCTTAAGGCGTTAGTAGACCCTAGAACTAGAGCGTAGCTAAAGGATATAAAAACGAAGCTTAAAGTGCTATACGCAGAGTGCTAAGCTATCGCAGGTAAAGCTTACTACTAGGGGAGGATACTTATCGACCTAGACAATAACGAAATATAGCTATAGCTAATCTACCGAACTTATGTATTAGGACCTAGGGGCTACCCTAGGAGGACTAAGACTATTGATCTAATAAACCGGAAATACTAGTGGACCGGGATAACCGGTACGATCCGCAACTACTATAACGCCTACTTGCTATATAACAAGATGAAAACGCTAAGGGCGCTACTAACGGGCTTTCTAAAGCCGCTGCTAGTACTACTCTTGCTATAGCAGGATATATCGGTGGATTATATTATACTACTTCCGCTATATACAAGGAGAAACTATACCTTTAACTATATTATAGTAGTAGTGGACCGACTAACAAAAATACGCTACTTTATCCCGATAGAGACTTTAGAAGTAGATAAGTTAACGGACCGCTTTGTAGAACGGGTCTATAGCCTATATAGCCTGCCCGAGACGATTATATTAGATAGAGGTATATAGTTTGTTTTAACGTTCTAGAGAATACTGTCGTTAAGATTAGTAGTAACTCTAAAACCATTATTTTTCGTTCTACCTATAAACAAACGGCTAGACTAAACGGATTAACGTAGAGTTAGAGTAGTATTTACGCCTTTTTATCAACTAGGCATAGGATAACTAGGCGGATTAGGTACCGCTTGTAGAGTTTGTAGGGAACAATATATCGTTAGAGACAACGGGAGTATCGCCCTTTTTCGCGAACTACGGTTTCTACCTACGTATAGGTATAGAACTAAGCAGACTATACCTACTAGAACTCTTAGAAGCTTAGAAAAGGGAGTTTTCCTAGGCGATAGAGATATCTATACGCTTTAAAGTAGTACTAGATATAGCGAAGGCACTAGCGAGGCAAGCGTAGGACCGTTACAAGATTAACACGAACGCTAAACGTAGTAACGCCCTAGTCTATAGAATCGGCGATAAGGTAATGCTTAATATATAGCATTATAAAATAGGGCGCCCGACAAAGAAGCTCGAACTACGCTAGGAGGGACTATTCGAAGTTACTAAAGTGGCGTTATACGCAGTAACGCTATACCTTCTAGCGAATATAAAGATATTCGATACGTTCTATATATTACTAGTTTGGCTATAGTAGGGTAAGTAGGGAATCCTAGGGTAAGCTAACGCGTAAAGAGATATAAGGGCGAACTATAGTAAGGAAGTAAGGCGCTAGGACGATAGCGTTAAAGTAGTTAAATAGAGATTTAAAGAGATTCGAGACTTTAGGAAGGTAGAGAACGGGAGGTAGTAATACCTAGTTAAGTAGGAGGGCTACGCCTAGCCGACTTAGTAGCTAGTAACGGATCTACGTAGCTACGATAATATTATTTATTTATTCGTACTCCGATATGCCTTACGGCGCGCCGGTCCTGCTACTGGTTTATATACAAAGGAAACCGTACCCCCTGAACAGGGGGCCGGGTAAAAACCCCTGCCTACGCTTCTGCTTCAGCGCTTTGAATCCATCATGCTACGTGTTAAAGGTAGCCCCTGTCTCCCTCAGCGGCTCGATTTGGCACTTCCTACACCCTCTCCGCTGCTCTTAGCCGCTTTCGCGGCTATCGCAGCTTCTAGTTACAGCCTACGAGCTACACTATACTCCGTTAGGCGCCCCGAATCTATCAACTAGCTAATAACTACCTTTGCTAAGCTCTTGTACGGCTATATAGCTCGTCGTAAGACAAGCTGCAGATCCCGTTGTAACTGTATTTATAACTCCTCTTAGGTTCTGTACTTTGGTGGATCTTTGCACTATACTACTAGGTATTCGATCGTTTCTTTTCCCTCGCTACACTTATAGTACGGCGTAGTAATCTCTAGGACGTTCACCCTGTTCAGGTACTCCTGGAGGCCGATGTCCCCACTACGCGCCTAGGCGAGCAGGGAGCTCTAAGCTTTGCTTAGACCCTCGTGTCTCTTAAGGGCAAGGTCTGTAAATAGTTATATCGGGGGGTCCTTGTCTGCCGAGCGGTATATAGGTCTTCTTGCTCTCGTTACAAGCGCAGCGCGCCTCTCCCGGGCCGCTATCTCGCGCTCCTGCCAGGCGAGTTCCACTACTCTATCTATATCGAGGGTCTTGTTCTTTAGCTTCCTTATCTTCCACTTTTGCTTAGCCTACTTATTTACTACAGCTACTGCTCTCTCGACCGCTATTAGCCCCTATAGGCCTAGCCTGGGCTTCCTCTCTCGCGTCCTCCCGCTCCTTTTCTAGAACCTCCTGAACAGCTTGGTATACGCCTCCTAGATTAAGCTCGCTGCTACGACCAGGGGGCGCCCTGGTCCCTCCCCTAACTAGAGGAGTGGTTCGTGTATCCTAGCTTCGAAGTTAGCTAGCCGCTTGTTCAGGTAGAGGTCTACCGGTAGGACCTAGGCCTCTGTCTCTAGGTACCTAATTAGCGTAGTTCTATAGCCTCCCGCTACTACGCGGAGGCCCCTGCTCTAGTCCTTCGCCAGCTTCTTAGCTATCCCCTTTAGCTCGCTCCCCTTACCGACCGTAGTTAGGACGTAGTAGCTCGCCGCTCTATATACTACTACGCTCCTTATACACTTTGTGTATACCTCCTAGGCCTTCGCAAGGCTCGGGCCCTACGTCTTCGCTACGATCCTCGTTAGCGCGAACTCCTAGGTAGCGAGCTTCTTCTTGACCGCGCCGCGGTGCGCTTGCTATAAGAGCTTCTAGTCTAGCTAAACCCCGAGGAACCTAGCGGACTTAACTGGTTTGATATCTATATACCTACCTCTATCCAGGAGGGCGAGCTTAGCTAGGTCTAGCTACTACCTTTAGTTCTTGTTAAAGTAGATTAGTTCGTACTTCTACGCTACGAACGCTATTCCCTACGTTCCCGCCTACTTTAAGCAGGTTCCCTACGCTCGCTCGAGCTAGCGGATATTTACCTCGGCCGACTTTCCAAACACTAGCAGGTTCGTGTTGTTAGCAAAGCCTACTATGCTAAGGTATAGGTGCTCTCTCCTTAGGTCCTTATATAGTAATATAATGTATAAGATAAATAGGACGGGCGATAGGGGGGACCTCTAGGGTACCCCCGCTATAACTAGGATGTCGTCTGTTGCCTTCCCGTCGAAGTAGAGGATCGCGACCCTATCCGTTAGCTATTCCTGTACCTAGAGTACTATCTACTTTAGGTAGCCGAGCTCCCGGAGCGTAGCTAGTAGTCTAACGTAGTTAACTATATCGAAGGCTCCGGCGATATCTAGTTATAGGAGGGATACTAAGGCGCCTTAGCGCTATACCTCCTAGACTTAGGCTACGACTAGTCGGACCGCTAGCTCGGTCGATCTACTTGCCCGGTTACCTATCTACTCGGTAGGGAGTAGCCTATAGACCTCCGCCGCCGCTATAATCCTTCTCGCCACTACTGCCTTGATCACCTTCCCTACGGTCAGGAGTAGCGCAATAGGGCGGTAACCTCCTAGGGTATAGTATATATCGGGTGTCTTTCCTAGCTTCTGTAGGACTACCGTCTTAGCTCTCTTGAACGTAGCTAGGAACTATACTAGCTATAGGCACCTTGTGGTCAGGGCCGTAAGGATCTGGCTTAGCGGTTGGCTATACGCCTTCAGGAATCCTATCGGGAGTATATCCTCCCCTAGGGCCTTCTACGGGCTCGCTTTGTCCTATGCCGCTTCTATCGCTAGGAAGCTTACGAGCTCCTGGACCTTGAACCCCTGTTCCTACTCCTCCTTGAGGTCCAGGTCCTAGATATTACTAAGGTCCGCCCCTAGGCTTAGGAAGAACTTCTTCGCGAGCGCCTCCGCCTTGTTCTAGTACGTTGTTAGATCTAGGCCGCTATCTAGGCCCTTTAGGGCCGGGAGTTTCGGTAGCTTAGGGGGGAGGAAGCTCCTAAGCCTTGCCTATCGCTCGAGCTACTATAGGGTCTCCTCCCTAGCTTCCTCGATCGTCTTCCTCTAGGAGCGCCTCTTTTCTTCCGCTATTTCCATTGCTAGCTCTCTTTGCTTCTCGTTAAGCTTCTCCTTATAGAACTACGTAAGGGTCCTCCAGAGCTCCCTCTCCGCCTTCTTCGCCGCCTTCGACGCCTCCTCTACTTTTCCTATCTACTATAGGGAGCTCCTCCCCCTTGATTCCTTCCTCCTAGGGGCTATCGTATAGGCGATAGCTATTAGCTCCGTAGCTAGCTCTTCGAACACCTCCTCTAGCCCCTTTCTCGTCCTGATCCTTGCCTTTAGCCCCTCCGGTCCTCCGTCGTCGAGCCGTATCCTTAGCGGCAAGTGCGCTGCCTCTACCTTTATTAGCTTCTCCGAGACCTTCTTCTAGTTCTACCCTTCTAGCGCCTTCCCCCTTAGGAATAGGCTATCGAGCTTTACTTCGAGTACCTACGGGTAGTAGTCCGACCTTCCCCTAATCTTCTTCCCTAAGTACGTTGTCGTTAGGTCTATTAAGGCCTAGATATAGTCGATCGTTAACGTCTTGCCCCTTTGCTCTCCTATAGGGGTTCTTGTAACTATACCCTATAGGGTTTATAGGCTTAGGTCCTACTTGTAAGCTAGCTCGAGGAGCTCCTTAGACTTCCTCTTGTATCGCCCGAACTTGTCCTAGACCAGGTTCTAGAGGTTAAAGTCTCCCGCTAGGATTATAGCGTAGGCCGGGCCCCGATAGGCCAGGAGGCTCTTCAGGATAGTCTTATCTACTATATAGTTATTATATACTAACCAGAGCTCCAGACCCCTCCTCCCTAGCTCTAGGAACTACACCCTATACTACTACGCGCTCGCCTCGTATTCCTACTATCCGATGTTGAACTTCTTATATATATATATCGCCGCTTTTCCCCATTGTGTATAAACCAGGTAGTACCGTAAGCTCCGGGGGCAGTAGGCTACCCCCTGCTTACTAAGCTATAGTTCCTAGACCGCGATTATATCGAACTCCGCCTCCTCTAGCAGAATCTCTATATTCTGCTTCACGCCTCTAGTGTTCTAGAGTATAGTTTTAAAGATTATCCTCTCCGCTGGTCATGCCTTCGTCCTCCGGCTCGTTTTAGGTCAGGGGGATAGTTGCCGCTGCTGGTAGACCCTGGGGCTGGGTGTTCTGTGTGCTTAGGACGCTAGTAGCCTGTGTGTCAGGCACTTCCTGGGCGCTCGGGGGTTCCGCCTGGGATCCTCGGGATCCCCGGCGCCATTGCTACGGTGGCGGCGGTCCCGACGCGAATAGGGCTATAGCCGGGCCGAACTGCAGTCGGCTCTGCGATATGTCCTTGCTCACTGCGGTAGGGCGACCTTTTGGTGTTGGGAACCTGGGCCTCTTCGCTCCGACCCTCTGGTATCCCTCCCCATCCTCCTCCTACGATAATACTATTTGGAAGTTCTACAATACTAATCCGAACAAGCCAGGGCCCCTAGCGTAGGTGCCAAGAAGGAACTAAAGCTACAATTCGAGCGTTCGAACCATAGGCTTGATTTGAAGAGGAGGCTTGTTTTAAGGGAGGGTAGTGTTACGGGTCTAGCTGTGACATATAGACGTATAGCCATTGCAAGCCGTATAGCCATTGTAGAGCGGTTGTGCGATATAGGGCCTGTAGAGCCTGTAGTATATAGAGCCCGCTACATAGGGCTTATCCCCGGCGGGCTACACCTACTATCTTGAGTTCCTTGTACAACCACATCGAATATATACGTACCCTAACATTGGGCATTTACCACCTGTGATACTATACCTTCGTCCTCTAGCTCGTTTTAGGTTAAGGGGATGGTTGTTGCTACCGGTAGACCCTAGGGCTAGGTGTTCTATATACTTAGGACACTAGTAGCCTATATATTAGGTACTTCCTAGGCGCTTAGGGGTTCCGCCTAGGATCCTCGGGATCCCTAGCGCTATTGCTACGGTAGCGGCGGTCCCGACGCAAATAGGGCTATAGCTAGGCCGAACTATAGTCGGCTCTATAATATATCCTTGCTTACTATAGTAGGGTAGCCTTTTAGTATTAGGAACCTAGGCCTCTTCGCTCCGACCCTCTAGTATCCTTCCCTATCCTCCTCCTCTACGCCTTAGCGTATAAACGCGAATAGTAGCTTCGCGAGCTCTAGTCTAGTAGGTTCGAATGTTCTAGGCCTATATTAGTACGCTTCCTTAGCCCCCTCCTACGCTCTTACCCTCTCCCTACACTCCTTCGACTACCTAGTATACTTTCCGCTATACGCTAGGTACCTTAGCGGGAAGTAGCCCTTGTAGGTAAGGCACTAGGCCTCCCCTTCCTTTCCTCCTACTTTATAGGCCCTTGCCCTATATCTTCTATATAGGGGTTCCTTCGGGCAGTACCTCTAGATATATCCCTACTTCTAGTACTTAAAGCACTGCTTCGGCTCGAGCGCTACCTAATACGGTTCGTAGTCTAGTACTTAGGCGTCCTAGATAACTCCGAAGTTATACGCCGCTCTTGCCTTGTCTTAGCTCTTGAAGGTTACTAGTACTATCGCTCTTATAAGCTCTGGCTTGCTAGGGATCCTAAACTTAACTATGTTCACCGTACGGAAATCCAGTCCCTAGGCGAACTCCGCTTTAGTAACTCCCTAGATCTCTAACCTCGTTAGACCTTTTAGGAGCACCGCGAAGGTTCTATAGGCTTCTTTCGCCTACTCTCCGAACGCTTAGTAGATCTACTAGTTATTCTTAGTATACTATTCCTTCGCTACTTTATCCCTAAAGGTAATAATAGTGTCCCTACTAGGGAGCTTCCTTATAGCGACTACTCCCTTCTATATAGACTAGTTATTAATCGCCTAGATAATCTCTAGGGGGGTTCTCTTTGTAAGGTTAGCCGGTAGGCCGTTACCTTGGACAAGGATTTCCTTAGCGATCCTTCGGGGGATCGCCTTTGCAGGTTGCGCTTAGGGCGCTAGGGCTCCTGCCGCAATCGTTGCCTAGGAGCAGTTAGGACCCTATCCTACGCTCGTAGTAGCTAGGGCGCTCGTAAGCGCGGCCCGCACTTCCTTAGCGACGATCTTCCTTATAGTCGTATAGTTAAGGCCTTCTAGGCCTCCTTTAGCGCTCTATAGCTAGTTAATAGCGCTCTATACCTAGGCTAGGATCTCTCTTGCTACTCCCTAGGTAATGTTCTTCTTGTTTAGGCTAACTAGGGCGACTATACTATTGAATATAGCCTTAATATCGCCTAATCTACGTTGTTCCTAGTAGGGGGGGGGTTAGTACTACTACTATTAGTATTAATAGGGGGGTTAGCGGTAGGTCTGCTAGTAGTTGCAGGGGCTACTTGGGGGCGCTCCGCGGGGGGGTTCGGGTCCGTTGTACCGGGACTCGGATAGGCCTCTTAGGGCAGGTAGGGTACTCCTAGTAGCAGGGGCAGGGGGGGGGAGGTTGCTATTAACCTCTATGCTAGGTCCGGTATAGGCTATTAGGGCTAGCGCCGGGTAGATCCGTTGTAGATCTAGGTTGTAGGTCTAGGCGGTGTAGAAGAAGATTTCTAGGAGCCGTACGTAGCTCGTTTTCCCTATCTTCCTACGCCTGTAGCACCTGCGTAGCGTCCCGCGCGTAGATTCACCCGGTATAGTTAGATAGAGCTCGTCGGGAGCTTTCTAGCAATATAGGTTTCGGCCGTTTTGGCGCGCTGCTGCACCAGTTAGTGCGGGCCTGTTTGCGAAGAAAGTTTTTTTTTGGCCCTAATATATATATCTAGTAGATAAGCTATAAATAGAGCTCTGTATTACCTAGGTTAACTATTAGCCTACTATAGTAGAACGCCCTACCTAAGACTAACTTACACTTAGCGAACGGTACTCTTAGCTCCTACTTGATCTTACTTAGCTAGGCACGTACCTCCTAGTTCCTAAGCGCCTTTACTATATCTACTATAAATAGCGAGGTTACGTAGCTCTCTATAATAAGGTCGTTAGCGTAGCGCGAAACGTCGAGGCTAAAGAGCTCTAGTGTCTCGCCTAGTAGCTTAGCGTCATATTTGCTACTAAATGTCTCTAGGTCGAACTTGCTTAGGTCGATCAGGGGGCGCCGCCTATTCTATAGCCTATTATCTTTAACGTCTTTTAGTATAAACTCTAGCTTCTTACTACGCGCGTCGGGGCGGCCGTTTACCGTACCTAGGCGGTAGATAATCTAGAAGTTAAAGCGTAACAAGAACTATAACTAGTGTATATAGCGTAGCGATAGCTGCTTCGTTATACTAAAGGTCTGTAGGTTCTTATAATCTATAATAATATCGAACCTTTTAGCTATACCTTCGAGCTTAGAGCGCTATTCCTTAAGCGCTTTAACGATCGTAAGGAGCTCCTTATTATAGATATTCTAGTTGCACTTAGCTATAGTATACTTCGCTAAGAAGTAAGTAACTAGATATAACTTGCTGTTATCCCCCTCCTATAGTAGCGCTCTACCTACTAACTAGTCTAACGTATTAACTTCTACTACCGCTTGCTTCTCCTAGTTATATATCCGTAGTGCTAGTGCTATAATAAAGCATACCTTTAGGCGCTAGAAAGCCGCCTTATACTATTTAGACTACTCCTAGTCTACTGTCTTTTTCGTAAGCTCGTATAGCGGCTATACGTAGCTCGAAAAACCTTGTATAAATCGGCGGTAGAAGTTCGCGAACCCTAAGAACCGCTAGAGGTACCTCCTTGTCTCTAGAGCCTCCTAATTACATACTGCTTCGACCTTGTCTAGGTCTATCTTAATGCCCCTAGGTGTAATAATAAGCCCTAGGTACTTCGTCCGCTTCGTATAGAATTCGCACTTGTTAATATCTACCTATAGGCCTATATCGATTATATACTTTAGTACCTCCCTAACTTGCTTAATATACTCCTTGAGTATACTAGAGTAGACTAGGATATTGTCTAAGTACGCTATTACGTAGTTATCTAGAGCGTCGTAGAGGATATTGTTTATATAATACTAGAAGGTAGTAGGCGCGCCCTATAGGCCGAACGGTGTAACTAGCGTCTTATATAGGCTAAATCTTGTAATAAACGCTATAAGCTACTTGTAGCCTAGCGCTATATACACTCGGTTAAACGCCGCGATTACATTAAGCTTCGTAAAGATCTTCGCCTTATAGATAGAGTCTAGGGTCTCCTGGATTAGTAGGATAGGGTACTAGCTCTTTAGCGTTGCGTTATTAATGCTATAGTAGTTAACGTAGATCCTAATGCCTCTGCCTAGCTTCTAGGCTATAAGGATAGGCAACGAGGCGCTTAAGCGTAAGGGCCGGATAAACCCCTTTGTAAGGTTATTGTCGAGCTAGCGCTTTAGTATATACAGCTCTATTAGCAATATTAGGCGATTCCTTAAGTATAGGACTATACTCCCTAGGAGCAGCTCGATCTTATAGTTATATATACGGTAGGGGGGCAAGATATTAGCGTCCTATAGGATAAAGGCAGCTACTAGGTCTTAGTATTCCTTTAGTAGGCGCGCCTTAATCTCGTCTAGAGTAGGCGCTAGTCTGTCCGCCTTATTAAAGAACTTCTTAGAATCCTCCTCTATAATCTTATTAAGCTTCTTATCCCCTTTAGTAAGCGCGTCGATAAAGCTATAGAACCTTACTAGGAGCATCGACTTCGTATACTCTAGTATACTTTCTTAACTTAGTAGGTCCTTAAAAAACTACTTAGGTAGAACTAGTATATAGTCTCTCTTCTTAGCCTTTACTACTCTCTCTAGCTTGCCTATTATAGTCTATATAACTACTACGCCCTTCTATTAGTATACCGCTAGGAAGCTCGCTCCGTTTAGGATCTTTACGTTATCCTAGCGGATCTTCCCCTACACTTAACTAAGTAGAGGTAGGGTATAGAGGGGGGAACAGGGTCTAGGGGGTAGTCTCCTAGTACTAGCCACTACCTCTACTAGCCTTGGTAATATAGGGGGCGGCGCTTCGACCGGTACGCCTATTGCTCCCGGTAGTACGAGCGTCCCCTATAGGTTAGCCTACGTGCCTCCCTAGGACGTAGATCTCTACCGTCTATAGGCCCGTCTCTGCCTATCGGACCGCCTAGCTCTCTTGTAGTTAGAGAGCTTGCTTGTAGCGATAGCGACCTTATTGTTGTTACTAAAGGTACTATAGTCGTTGTCTTCGGGTACGTCCTCTACCGTTATATAGTACCGCTCGCTATTCCTAGAGGGTAGGGGTACCTCTAGCTAGCCTACCTACCGAGCGACCTAGCTCCTAATATACTCTAGTAGGCACCTCCTATAGTAGTGCTCCGTAAATTCGAGCTATAGGGTCTCCTAGTCGATCCGTAGGTTATACTTCTATAGCTATAGGAGGCCTAAGATCACTAGGGTCTCCTTTACAAGCGTTATAACGAAGTATACTAGGGTCTCCTAGTAGTTGCTAACGACTAGCGTAAGCGCTACTAAGTGCTCGATCTAGCGTAAGAACCCTCCGTTAGCTAGAAATAGCGGCCGCTATACTACTAGCCTCTCTAGTAGTAGCCTATTCGCAACTATAAAGCTAAAATCCACGAACGCTAGACCTATATAACCTGAGTCTATAAGTACTACGTACTCTACATTGCGCCTACTAACCGCTAGGTACAATAATAAGAGAATAGATTTAGCGCTATTACCTATAGCACTAATAACTAAACTATCTCCCTATCCCTTCTATAGCTAGCGGTACCCCTCCTATAAGCAATAGTTTATAGGAGCTCCTTGTTTCCCTAGTCGTTATACAAGAAGCTAAAACTAGAGGGTTGCTCTATACTCTAGTAAGCGCTATAGTCCTCCTGCTCGTCTACCTCCCTAATAATCAAACCGCTCTAGTTAGGGGTGTCTGTAAAACGTATAGCGAGCCTACCTCGACCCCTCTAATAGGCCCTAGCGCGGCCGCTTACGCCGCTACAAGCTAGGAGGCCCCTAGAGGGAGCTTGACCGAAGCCTTACTAAGTAGGCTGCTACTATCCCTAAGGCTACTACTATCTCTACGCGCTACCGTGGCCCTACGCTCCGCTATAGCCCTACGCTCCGCCGTAGCCCTGCGCCCCGCTATGGCCTTACGCGCCGCCGTAGCCCTATACCCCGCCATAGCCCTACGCGCCGCCGTAGCCCTACACGCCTCCGCGCTATAGCTAGCCGCTGCGGCTACTACGGCCTCCTTGGCTAGCCCGGTAATACCTTAAGATATAGTCGCTAGCGCCGTACTTAAAGTATAGGCTGCTAGCCCTATAGCGCTCCTTGTCTTACGGTATAAGCGCAGCTAGGGTAACGGCGTCAATCTCTATAGCGTCGGGATCCTAGGCTCTCCTAGTACCCCCGCTATCGCTACTATAATATATAGCAAGCGTACCGTTACCGCTACAGATCTTCTTCCTAAAGTCCTCTATATCTAAGTTTGTAGATAGGGTCTGGGCTATCTCGGCCTACGCGTTGAAGTTATCCGACGCTAGTAGCCTAACCTATAATATAAACGCGGCCGAAAGGCGGGCCAAGATCCATTCTCTAAATATACAGACCTACGTTACGCTCTCGATATTAGCGGTATCGGCTAGGTTTAAGAACTCCGTTAGGAAGTCGTTAAAGTTCGCGAACTTATTCTCCTAGACGAGTATATAGAGCTAGTTCGTAGCTACTATAGCGACATTGTAGGTTAAATACCGCTTCTTAAGGTTATTTAGGAACTTAGTCCTAGTCTTCTAGTACTAGCGCCTATCGTCGTCTAGGTAGTTCTCGATCGTCTAGAGCTTCGCCTTAACCGCGCGGCTTGCGTTGCTACTAAGTATTGCCTTAGCGTATAGGATCTTCGTACGCTCGGTTAAGAACTTATAAGGGCGTATTCTCTAGCGCCCCCGGACCTTATCTAACTAGTCGTTAAATAGGGTAGTCCGCTTAATAGTATCCTTCTCCTCCTCTATAAATAGTATCGAGTAGGGGAGGGATATTGTAGCTAGGTCGTCCTTGTTATAGTGCTAGTATAACGGCTAGCTACTACCTCTACTGCCTCTAGCTAGCGTAG
>MU853410.1:250910-262488 GCA_033297235.1 Trichocladium antarcticum
AAGAACCCTCCGTTAGCTAGAAATAGCGGCCGCTATACTACTAGCCTCTCTAGTAGTAGCCTATTCGCAACTATAAAGCTAAAATCCACGAACGCTAGACCTATATAACCTGAGTCTATAAGTACTACGTACTCTACATTGCGCCTACTAACCGCTAGGTACAATAATAAGAGAATAGATTTAGCGCTATTACCTATAGCACTAATAACTAAACTATCTCCCTATCCCTTCTATAGCTAGCGGTACCCCTCCTATAAGCAATAGTTTATAGGAGCTCCTTGTTTCCCTAGTCGTTATACAAGAAGCTAAAACTAGAGGGTTGCTCTATACTCTAGTAAGCGCTATAGTCCTCCTGCTCGTCTACCTCCCTAATAATCAAACCGCTCTAGTTAGGGGTGTCTGTAAAACGTATAGCGAGCCTACCTCGACCCCTCTAATAGGCCCTAGCGCGGCCGCTTACGCCGCTACAAGCTAGGAGGCCCCTAGAGGGAGCTTGACCGAAGCCTTACTAAGTAGGCTGCTACTATCCCTAAGGCTACTACTATCTCTACGCGCTACCGTGGCCCTACGCTCCGCTATAGCCCTACGCTCCGCCGTAGCCCTGCGCCCCGCTATGGCCTTACGCGCCGCCGTAGCCCTATACCCCGCCATAGCCCTACGCGCCGCCGTAGCCCTACACGCCTCCGCGCTATAGCTAGCCGCTGCGGCTACTACGGCCTCCTTGGCTAGCCCGGTAATACCTTAAGATATAGTCGCTAGCGCCGTACTTAAAGTATAGGCTGCTAGCCCTATAGCGCTCCTTGTCTTACGGTATAAGCGCAGCTAGGGTAACGGCGTCAATCTCTATAGCGTCGGGATCCTAGGCTCTCCTAGTACCCCCGCTATCGCTACTATAATATATAGCAAGCGTACCGTTACCGCTACAGATCTTCTTCCTAAAGTCCTCTATATCTAAGTTTGTAGATAGGGTCTGGGCTATCTCGGCCTACGCGTTGAAGTTATCCGACGCTAGTAGCCTAACCTATAATATAAACGCGGCCGAAAGGCGGGCCAAGATCCATTCTCTAAATATACAGACCTACGTTACGCTCTCGATATTAGCGGTATCGGCTAGGTTTAAGAACTCCGTTAGGAAGTCGTTAAAGTTCGCGAACTTATTCTCCTAGACGAGTATATAGAGCTAGTTCGTAGCTACTATAGCGACATTGTAGGTTAAATACCGCTTCTTAAGGTTATTTAGGAACTTAGTCCTAGTCTTCTAGTACTAGCGCCTATCGTCGTCTAGGTAGTTCTCGATCGTCTAGAGCTTCGCCTTAACCGCGCGGCTTGCGTTGCTACTAAGTATTGCCTTAGCGTATAGGATCTTCGTACGCTCGGTTAAGAACTTATAAGGGCGTATTCTCTAGCGCCCCCGGACCTTATCTAACTAGTCGTTAAATAGGGTAGTCCGCTTAATAGTATCCTTCTCCTCCTCTATAAATAGTATCGAGTAGGGGAGGGATATTGTAGCTAGGTCGTCCTTGTTATAGTGCTAGTATAACGGCTAGCTACTACCTCTACTGCCTCTAGCTAGCGTAGCGCTCGTCGCCTCGAGCGCCTATAAGGTCATTAGTCTCTGCTCCTTAAGCATCTTCGAGATTACTACGTTCGTATACTTCTACGCCTCGAGCTATTCGTAGAGCGCCTTGCCCTTAGTAACTACGTTGTTAGCTATCGCCTAGGTATTAGCGAGCGTAGCGAGTGTCGCCTTCTACTCCGCTAGCGCGGCTCTTAGCTACTCGCGTATAATAGCAGTATATAACGGGCTAGCTTGCTCTAGCGCCTATATCGGTATATTGTTGCTATCTTCTACCCTATCTATTATCCTAGTTTATTAGGGTAGTTCTATAGGGGGTAGTCCTATACGTCGGATATCCTATATGTCGGACTGTAAATAGGGGTAGGGTGCTCGTTTTAACTTGTACTACGTAGTTAAGGTTAAACAAAGTCCGGTACGTTAGAAAAAAGAAGCGTTCTAGCTAGTCTAAGGTGTTCGATCTACCTCTAACGGTCTGACTAGCTACGCGCGCAAGTTAAAGGTGCAACCTACTATAACGGTTGTATATAACAAGGTTATATAACAGTGCAACCTTCGTGGGAGCTCGCGAGGGCTGAAGGCTCTGCGCGGCGAGCTCCACCTAGTGTAGAGCCACGCTCCTCTAGCTACAGGGTGCTCAGCCAACCATATAGTATGGCACATGATATGGCACATGACACAGGCTGTGCCTGTGACAGTTTCTCTTACTATGTATAAGACTATAGCGTTAAAACGCTTCTTCGCTAATATTTGGTTCGATCTTAGCGAACTATACTATATCTTCTATAATAATTAGCAAACTATCTGCCTTGTTACAGGAGATAACTAGCGTGTAGTTACTAAGCTTCGCTATATAGATATCTACAATATATAGGTGCGTTAGGAGTATACTAACGGGTTATTTAAGGTTAAGTACCTGCCTACGGCCGATATACCGGTAGATGGTCTTATAAAACGGCTGCTTTAGTAGGAATTCAAGTACTTCCGCGCTATGTTAAATCTTTAAGACATTCGCTATATTATTAAATAGAGTAAAACGGATCTTTGTAATTAAGAGGGTATCTAATACTAGGTATCTAGCCTAAAAGAGCAAAATAGTATATAAGAAAATCACCAAATGTAAAAATAAAGTAGCTATATATATATATACTCCTAGGCTTACTAGCCTAACTTCCTCCTCTTTAACTCTATATAATAGGTATCTATTGTAGCTAATGTATAGTATAAACTACTAATTATAGCTATCGATAATCTTAAAGCTAACGACGCCCTTACGTTATCCGACTCCCGAGCCTCCTTCGCTAATCTAGCTAACTTAGTAGCTAGAACGGCCGAAACGCTACTAGTAACTAGCCTAACAGGAGCGGGAGCCTCTCCCTAGTTAGTAACCTTGTAGTAGCTAATTACTACTAACCTATTATCTAAGGTAGCTATATCGGCGGTAGCTATAGTAGCGGTATACCTGTCCTTAGCCTTAGCCCTTAATATAGTAACTACCTTAGTAGCTGCCTTAGCCCGAGACTTAGTAATTGCCTTAGCCTAGACCTTAGTAGCCATATCCGCCGCTACCTTCTCCTTCTTCTCCTCCTATTCCATTAAGTGCTTTGCTACAAGGCGAACCTGTTGTAATTACTATACTATTATTAGTACGTAGCGATTAATAGGAACAGAGAAGGAACTTACGCTAGCTATAGCCTCGCTACTCTACTTTATAGAGAGGAACTCTATAGCTATCTCGACTATAAGTTCTAGCAACTTCTTATATAGATATCTAGTACGTAAGTACTAAACGTAGGCCTTGTCCTTACCCTTAGTATCTAGGTGAACTAAGCAAGCGCTACTTAATAACCTATATAGGGCCGAACGTAGGTAATAGCAGTAAACTATAGCGTAAGACATAAAGGTAGCAACATCCTTGTCACTATTATAACTAGGTATCTAAAAGTTAGCGCGTTAATTAATAAAAACGCTTTAATTAATAGTAACGCGATTAATATACCTAGGTATAGCAGGAACTATATCCCTCTTTCTTTTGTTTAGGGTCTTCGAAACCCTAGTTACGCTCTTTGAAATAGGAGCAGTATCGCTAGCGCCTATAGCAACAACCTCTTTTTCCTTCTCCTCTTCTTCTTCTTCTTTATATACTATATGTAGATTCGTATATCTAGCTACGCGGGCTTTCTCTAATAACGCTATACAGGCGACGGAAGCAGTAGCGCCCTAAGTGCTTAGAGCTATTGTTGTTTTTGTTATTATTATAGTTATAGTTAAAAATTTTTCTTCGCAAACAGGCCCGCACTAACTGGTGCAGCAGAGCGCCAAAGCGGCCGAAACCTACATCGCTAGAAAGCTCCCAACAAGCTCTATCTAACTATACTAGGTACATCTATACGCGAGACGCTACGCAGGTACTACAGGCGTAGGAAGATAGGGAAAACGAGCTACATATAGCTCCTAGAAATCTTCTTCTACACTACCTAGACCTATAACCTAGATCTATAGCGGATCTACCTAGCGCCGGCCCTAATAGCTTATACCGGACCTAGTATAGAGGTCGATAGCGACCTCCCCCCCCCTACCCCTGCTACTAGGAGCACCTTACCTGCCTTAAAAGGCCTATCTAAGTCCTAGTATAACGGACCCGACCCCCCCTACGGAGCGCCCCTAAGCGGCCCCTGTAACTACTAGTAGACCTACCGCTAACCCCCCTATTAATACTAATAGTAGTAATACTAACCCCCCCCCCGCTATAAATAACGCGGATTAGGCGATATTAAGGCTATACTTAATAGTATAGTCGCCCTAGTTAGCCTAAATAAGAAGAATATTGCCTAGGGAGTAGCAAGAGAGATCCTAGCTTAGGTATAGAGCGCTATTAACTAGCTATAGAGCGCTAAAGGAGGCCTAGAAGGCCTTAACTATATAACTATAAGGAAGATCGTCACTAAGGAAGTACAGGCTGCGCTTATAAGCGCCCTAGCTACTACAAGCGTAGGATAGGGTCCTAACTGCTCCTAGGTAACGATTGTAGTAGGAGCCCTAGCGCCTTTAGCGCAACCTATAAAGGCGATCCCTCGAAGGATCACTAAGGAAATCCTTATCCAAGGTAACGGCCTACTAGCTAACCTTACGAAGAGAACCCCCCTAGAGATTATCTAGGCGATTAATAACTAGTTTATATAAAAGGGAGTAGTCGCTATAAGGAAGCTCCCTAGTAGAGACACTATTATTACCTTTAGGGATAAAGTAGCGAAGGAATAGTATACTAAGAACAACTAGTAGATCTACTAAGCGTTTAGAGAGTAGGCGAAGGAAGCCTATAGAACCTTTATAGTACTTCTAAAGGGCCTAATAAGGTTAGAGATCTAGGGAGTTACCGAAGCGGAGTTCGCCTAGGGACTAGATTTCTATATAGTAAATATAGTTAAGGTTAGGATCCCTAATAAGCTAGAGCTTATAAGAGCGATAGTACTAGTAACCTTCGAGAGCTAAGATAAGGCGAGAGTAGCGTATAACTTCGGAGTTATCTAGGATACCTAAGTACTAGACTATAAACTATACTAGGTAGCGCTCGAGCTAAAGTAATGCTTTAAGTACTAGAAGTAGGGATATATCTAGAGGTACTACCTAAAGGAACCCCTATATAGAAGATATAAGGTAAGGGCCTATAGAGTAGGAGGAAAGGAAGGAGAGGCCTAGTGCCCTACCTACAAGGGCTACCTCCCGCTAAAGTGCCTAGCGTATAGCGGAAAGTATACTAGGTAGTCAAAGGAGTGTAAGGAGAGGGTAAGAGTATAGGAAGGGGCTAAAGAAGCGTACTAGTATAGACCTAGAACATTCGAACCTACTAGACCGGAGCCTATAAAGCTACTATTCGCGTTTATACGCTAAGGCGTAGAGGAAAAGGATAGGGAGGGGTACTAGAGGGTCGGAGCGAAGAGACCTAGGTTCCTAATACTAAAAGGCCGCCCTACTATAGTAAGCAAGGACATATTGTAGAGCTAACTATAGTTTAGCCTAGCTATAGCCCTATTCGCGTTAGGACCGCCGCTACTATAGCAATAGCGCTAGGGATCCTAAGGATCCTGGGCGGAACCCCTAAGCGCCTAGGAAGTGCCTAACATATAGGCTACTAGTGTCCTAAGTATATAGAATACCTAGCCCTAGGGCCTACTAGTAGCTACAACTATCCCTCTAACCTAAGACAAGCTAGAGGGCAAAGGTATATCTAGTAGGGAGGATAATCTTTAAAACTATACTCTAGAATACTAGAGGCGTGAAGTAGAATATAGAGATTCTACTAGAGAAGGCGGAGTTTAATATAATCGCGGTCTAGGAACTATAGCTTAGCAAGCAGGGGGTAGCCTACTACCCCTAGAGCTTATAGTACTACCTAGTCTATACGCAATAGGGAAAAGCGGCGATATATATATATAAGAAGTTAGGGGAGTGGTGTAATTGGAGTATATTGTACCTAGAAGCCGCAAGGCTGTCGGTTCGAATCCGGCCTCCCTCACCCTCTTTTCGGTTTTTTAGGATTAGTCCCCTGCAAATTCCAACGAGAGTTACACTAACTAAAGAAGGAAAACCCAAGGAATAGCCGTCGTCTTAGAGACTAGGATCTAGGCCCCTATGTTATACACCGATCGGTAAGAACCCTATATTACTTACTATAGGATAAAAACAATCTAGCTATAGTAGCTAGGGACTAGTAAACTACCTAGGGTAGAAGCTAAACTACCTAATAAAATACTACTAGGGGCCTCCCCTAGAAGAAACTAGACTTGAAGGAAGGAAGAGCGGAAGAAGGAGGAGATTATTAGCTACCCTAGAACTAATTACATCTAACAAAGGGGGCAGGTAGGGTTAGAGAAGGCTAGGGCATTACGTAGTATAAAGGAAATAGAAGCGGGGAGATTAAATCGAAGAGTAGAGGTTTTTATCCGGCCTAGCGAGGGTACGGTTTCCTGTACTAAACAAACCAGTAGAAGGACCGGCGCGCTGTAAGGCATATCGGTGTACGAATAAATAAATAAATATATATAAGAAGTTTAACATTAGATAGTAGGAATATAAGGCGAGGGTATAGTAGTATTGAGTATAGTCCCTAGAACTAGGGAGAAGGGGTCTAGAGCTCTAGTTAGTATATAATAACTATATAGTAGATAAGACTATCCTAAAGAGCCTCCTAGCCTACTAGGGCCTAGCCTACGCTATAATCCTAGTAGGAGACTTCAACCTCTAGAACCTAGTCTAGGACAAGTTTAGGCGATATAAGAGGAAGTCTAAAGAGCTCCTTAAGTTAGCTTATAAGTAGGACCTAGCCTATAAACCCTATAGGGTATGGTTACAAGAACCCCTATAGGAGAGCAAAGGGGTAAGACGTTAATAATCGACTATATCTAGGCCTTAATAAACCTAATAATAATATATTTAGGAAAGAAGATTAGAGAAGGGTTAGACTACTACCTATAGGTACTTAAAGTAAAGCTCGATAGCCTATTCCTAAAGGGGAAGGTACTAGAAGGGTAGAACTAGAAGAAGGTCTTAGAGAAGCTAATAAACGCGGAGATAGCGTACCTACCGCTAAGGATATAGCTTGATAATAGAGGACTAGAGGGACTAAAGGTAAAGATTAAGATAAGAAAGGGGCTAGAGGAGGTATTCGAAGAGCTAGCTATAGAGCTAATAGCTATTACCTACGTAATAGCCCCTAGGAGGAAGGAGTTAAGGGGGAGGAGCTCCTTATAGTAGACAGGCAAGGTAGAGGAGGCGTCGAAGGTAATAAAGGAGGTAGAGAGGGAGCTCCGGAGGACCCCTATATAGTTCTATAAGAAGAATCTTAATAAGAAGTAAAGAGAGCTAGTAACGGAAATAGCAGAGGAAAAGAGGCGCTTCTAGAAGAAGACGATCGAGGAAGCTAGGGAGTAGACCCTATAGTAGCTCGAGCGATATATAAGGCTTAGGAGCTTCCTCCCCCCTAAGCCGCCGAAACTCCTAGCCCTAAAGAGCCTAGATAGTAGCCTAGATCTAACGATATACTAGAACAAGGTAGAAGCGCTTATAAATAAGTTCTTCCTAAGCCTAAGGGCGGACTTTAGTAATATCTAGGACCTAGACCTTAAGGAGGAGTAAGAACAGGGGTTTAAGGTCTAGGAGCTTATAAGCTTCCTAGCGATAGAAGCGGTATAGGATAAAGCGAGCCTATAGAAAGCCCTAGAAGAGGATATACTCCTAATAAGATTCCTTAAAGTATATAGCTAACCGCTAAGCTAGATCCTTATAGCCCTAACTACAAGGTGCCTATAGCTAGCGTAGTTCCTAGCTATGTTTAAAAGAGCTAAAACAGTAGTCCTATAGAAGCTAGGAAAGATACCTAATATATACCGTACCCTAGGAGGTTACTACCCTATTACACTATTCCTAACTATAGGGAAGGTGATCTAGGCAGTAGTAGCGAGAAGGATTATAATAGTAGTAGAGGTCTATAGGCTACTCCCTACTAAGTAGATAGGTAACTAGGCAAGTAGATCGACCAAGCTAGCGGTCCGACTAGTTATAGCCTAGGTCTAGGAGGTATAGCGCTAAGGCGCCTTAGTATCCTTCCTATAACTAGATATCGCCGGAGCCTTCGATATAGTTAACTACATTAGGCTACTAGCTACGCTCTAGGAGCTTAGCTACTTAAAGTAGATAGTACTCTAGGTATAGGAATAGCTAACGGACAGGGTTACGATCCTCTACTTCGACAGGAAGGTAACAGACAATATCCTAGTTATAGTAGGGGTACCCTAGGGGTCCCCCCTATTACCTATCCTATTTATCTTATACATTGTATTACTATATAAGGACCTAAGGAGAGAGCACCTATACTTTAGTATAGCGGGCTTCGCTAATAATATAAACCTACTAGTATTTAGAAAGTTAGCTAAGGTAAACGTCCGCTAACTTAAGCGAGCGTAAGGAACCTACTTGAAGTAGGCGGGAACGTAGGGAATAGCGTTTATAGCGTAGAAGTATAAACTAATCCACTTTAATAAGAACTAAAGATAGTAGCTAGACCTAGCTAAGCTCGCCCTCCTAAATAGAGGTAGGTATATAGATATCAAACTAGTTAAGTCCGCTAGGTTCCTTAGGGTCTAGCTAGACTAGAAGCTCTTATAGCAAGCGCACTATAGCGCGGTTAAGAAGAAGCTCGCTACCTAGGAGTTCGCGCTAACGAGGATCGCGGCGAAGACGTAGGGCCTAAGCCTTGTAAAGGCCTAGGAGGTATATACAAAGTATATAAGGAGCGTAGTAGTATATAGAGCGGTAAGCTACTATATCCTAACTATAGTTAGTAAGGTATTACAGGTAGTAAATGCCCAATGTTAGGGTACGTATATATTCGATGGTGTTGTACAAGGAACTCAAGATCGTAGGTGTAGCCCGCCGGGGATATGCCCTGCGGCGGGCTCCACATACGCTGCAGGCTCTGCAGGCCCTACATCGCACAACCGCTCCACAATGGCTATACGGCCACATGTCAAGGCTAGACCCGTGACACTACCCTCCCTCAAAACAAGCCTCCGCTTTAAATCAAGCCTACGGTTCGAATCGTAGCTTTAGTTCCTCCTTAGCACCTACGCTAGGGGCCCTAGCTTGCTCGGATTAGCATTGTGGAACTTCCAAATCGTATTATCGTAGCTATATAGATCCGTTGCTAGCTGCTATATCGGCTAGTTATAGCCTTCCTATTTGACCAGGTATTACTACCTTCTATTATCTGCTTTTCTAAAGTCTTAAATCTCTTTAAACCTCTATTTAACTACTTCGAGGCTGTTATCTTAGCGCCTTACTTCCCTACTATAGTTTGCCCTTATATCTCTCTATACGTTAGCTTACCCTAGGATTCCCTACTTGCTACGCTATAGCCGAACTAGTATTATTATTATTATTTATTCGTATACCGATATACCTTACAGCGCGCCGGTCCTTCTACTAGTTTGTTTAGTATAGGAAACCGTACCCTCGCTAGGCCGGATAAAAACCTCTACTCCTCGATTTGATCTCCCCGCTTCTATTTCCTTTATACTACGTAATGCCCTAGCCTTCTCTAACCCTACCTACCCCCTTTATTAGATATAATTAGTTCTAGGGTAGCTAATAATCTCCTCCTTCTTCCGCTCTTCCTTCCTTTAAGTCTAGTTTCTTCTAGGGGGGGCCCCTAGTAGTATTTTATTAGGCAGTTTAGCTTCTACCCTAGGTAGTTTACTAGTCCCTAGCTACTATAGCTAGATTGTTTTTATCCTATAGCGAGTAACATAAGGTTCTTGCCAATCAGTATATAACGTAGGGGCCTAGATCCTAGTCTCCGAGACGACGGCTATTCCTCGGGTTTTCCTTCTTTAGTTAGTGTAACTCTCGTCAGAATTTGCAGGGGACTAATCCTGAAAAACCGAAAATAGGGTGAGGGAGGCCGGATTCGAACTGACAGCCTTGTAGCTTCTAGGTGCAACACACTCCAATTACACCACTCCCCCTAGCCGAACTAGTAATACGTAGAACGTGTCGAATATCTTTATATTCACTAGAAGGCGTAGCGTTACTATATGTAACGCCGCCTTAGTAACTTCGAATGGTCCTTCCTAGCGCGGTTCGAGCTTCTTCGTCGGGCGCCCTATCTTATAATACTATATATTAAGCATTACCTTGTTACCGATTCTATAGACCAGGGTGTTACTACGTTTAGCGTTCGCGTTAATCTCGTACTAGTCTTGCGCTTACCTCGCTAGTACCTTCGCTATATCTAGCACTGCTTTAAAGTATATAGATATCTCTATCGCCTAGAAAAACTCCCTCTTCTAAGCTTCTAAGAGTTTTAGTAGGTATAGCCTACTTGGCTCTACGCCTATTTGTAGGTAGAAACTATAGTTCGCGAAGAAGGGTAACACTCCCGTTGTCTCTAACTGTCACGGGTCTAGCCGTAACATATAGCTGTATGGCCATTGCGGGCCGTATGGCCATTGTGGAGCGGTTGTGCGATGTGGGGCCTGCAGAGCCTGCAGCATGTAGAGCCCGCTACGTAGGGCTTATCCCTGGCGGGCTACACCTACTATCTTAAGTTCCTTGTATAACTATATCGAATATATACGTACCCTAACATTAGGTAATTACTACCTGTAATAGTTGGTTGTACCTTCTGTTTGTATATATAGACCCTTGTCGATTAATTACGACGAATTTACGTTACGCGAACTAACCGAAATTACAATTTAACCGCCTCGAACCTAAGAAACTAATAAGATAGTTAGTCCTGAAACGACAAGACAGTCCTAAGAACTCGAACCTAAGAAACTAAACCCCTGAACCTAAGAAACTAAACCCCTAAACCTAAGAAACCTAAACAAAGAAGATAATAAGTACTATAGACGTTAACGTAAGCTCTATAGCCTAAGTGCCTATTCCTATTAAGGATATATATAGCAAGGCCGCTATAGCCCTAAAGGAAGAGATATACCCGAAGCTAAAGGGTTATTTCGAAGGATACTATAGGCTATTTATAGGTAATAACCTCCTACTTAAAGCGCTTAAAAGAGCTAGGAAAGACAATATAATAGAGAGGATAATAGCGAACCTTACTAAATATATCCTTAGAGGCGCGACTAAGGAAATCTAGAGATAGATAGTTAGGGCGAACAAGGCGAACAAGAAGGCTATAGTACTATAAGTAGAGAATAACGTTTTAACAAGGCTAATCGAGTCTAGGAAGCTAGGCGGCGGCGGCGGCGGTGCTAGAGAGGGTAGTATACTATATATATCTATATTCTCGGGCTCTAAGTAGGACTTAGCGAAGTAAACTATACAATTTAGAATATAGAAGACGCTAATTATAGCGCGATAGACTATAAGGCCGCTAGAATATACAACTAAGAAAGCGAAGATCCTCTATATAGCTTCGCTACTAGAGGGAATCGTAGCTATAGGAATTAGTAACTATATCGATACTATTGTTACGAATCT
>MU853410.1:262498-302529 GCA_033297235.1 Trichocladium antarcticum
TAACTCTCGTCAGAATTTGCAGGGGACTAATCCTGAAAAACCGAAAATAGGGTGAGGGAGGCCGGATTCGAACTGACAGCCTTGTAGCTTCTAGGTGCAACACACTCCAATTACACCACTCCCCCTAGCCGAACTAGTAATACGTAGAACGTGTCGAATATCTTTATATTCACTAGAAGGCGTAGCGTTACTATATGTAACGCCGCCTTAGTAACTTCGAATGGTCCTTCCTAGCGCGGTTCGAGCTTCTTCGTCGGGCGCCCTATCTTATAATACTATATATTAAGCATTACCTTGTTACCGATTCTATAGACCAGGGTGTTACTACGTTTAGCGTTCGCGTTAATCTCGTACTAGTCTTGCGCTTACCTCGCTAGTACCTTCGCTATATCTAGCACTGCTTTAAAGTATATAGATATCTCTATCGCCTAGAAAAACTCCCTCTTCTAAGCTTCTAAGAGTTTTAGTAGGTATAGCCTACTTGGCTCTACGCCTATTTGTAGGTAGAAACTATAGTTCGCGAAGAAGGGTAACACTCCCGTTGTCTCTAACTGTCACGGGTCTAGCCGTAACATATAGCTGTATGGCCATTGCGGGCCGTATGGCCATTGTGGAGCGGTTGTGCGATGTGGGGCCTGCAGAGCCTGCAGCATGTAGAGCCCGCTACGTAGGGCTTATCCCTGGCGGGCTACACCTACTATCTTAAGTTCCTTGTATAACTATATCGAATATATACGTACCCTAACATTAGGTAATTACTACCTGTAATAGTTGGTTGTACCTTCTGTTTGTATATATAGACCCTTGTCGATTAATTACGACGAATTTACGTTACGCGAACTAACCGAAATTACAATTTAACCGCCTCGAACCTAAGAAACTAATAAGATAGTTAGTCCTGAAACGACAAGACAGTCCTAAGAACTCGAACCTAAGAAACTAAACCCCTGAACCTAAGAAACTAAACCCCTAAACCTAAGAAACCTAAACAAAGAAGATAATAAGTACTATAGACGTTAACGTAAGCTCTATAGCCTAAGTGCCTATTCCTATTAAGGATATATATAGCAAGGCCGCTATAGCCCTAAAGGAAGAGATATACCCGAAGCTAAAGGGTTATTTCGAAGGATACTATAGGCTATTTATAGGTAATAACCTCCTACTTAAAGCGCTTAAAAGAGCTAGGAAAGACAATATAATAGAGAGGATAATAGCGAACCTTACTAAATATATCCTTAGAGGCGCGACTAAGGAAATCTAGAGATAGATAGTTAGGGCGAACAAGGCGAACAAGAAGGCTATAGTACTATAAGTAGAGAATAACGTTTTAACAAGGCTAATCGAGTCTAGGAAGCTAGGCGGCGGCGGCGGCGGTGCTAGAGAGGGTAGTATACTATATATATCTATATTCTCGGGCTCTAAGTAGGACTTAGCGAAGTAAACTATACAATTTAGAATATAGAAGACGCTAATTATAGCGCGATAGACTATAAGGCCGCTAGAATATACAACTAAGAAAGCGAAGATCCTCTATATAGCTTCGCTACTAGAGGGAATCGTAGCTATAGGAATTAGTAACTATATCGATACTATTGTTACGAATCTAGGCGATAAGTAAGCCTAGGTATAGACAACTACTAACGAGTTTATTAAGTTCCTTTTTAAAAAGTACGTAACGATAGATCTAGTAGCTAATGTAGAGAATATACTATATAAGATAGTATAGAAGAACAAGTACGCGAAGTTTATAGACTTTATTATAGAGTTCTCGAACCTTTATAACCTAAGTAACTAGGATAACGCTACCTACGTACGTGCGCTAAGAAAGAAGCTTTCGAAGCTAATATAGGACCTGATCCTACTATAGACGAACCTCCTAGCCTAGGATAACTTCTAGGGATAGGTTACTATAGCCTAGGCCTAGGCTAATAACCTTAAAATAGAGGAATACTTAAAGAAGACTAACGAGCCGAACTACTATAATAGCTACAATACTAAGAAGGAAGGTAAGGACCTGAACGCTATAGACATTAACTAGGTAACTACTACTAAGGACAAGGTAACTATCTTACAACTCTCTAACTTAGAGAGGGAGCAGTATATAGCTATAGGTCTCTATTTCCTCTATAGTATAAGGGGCTATATTATAGCGAAATATATAGAGAAAGGCAAGCAAGCCTAGAATAACCTAGGCGCTAGAGGTAGAGGGTAGCGAGGTGGCCGTAGTAACTACGGCGGATTTGGTAACAACGGCGGATTCGGCAATAACGGCGGATTCGGCAACAATAGCGGCCCGAACTAGAACAACAATAGCGGCCCGAACTAGAATAACTATAACGGCGGATTCGGAGGTAGCGGAGGCTGCGGCGGCGGCGGATACCTATATCGACAGAATAACAATAACTAGAACTTCGGCAATAACAACTAGAACTTTGGCAATAACAACTAGAACTTTAGCAATAACGGCGGAGGCTATAGCGTATACTACGTACGATTTATAGACTAAGGCTACGTTCTAGGAGAAGTCGATTACAACAATACTAAGTACTACAAACCTAAATAGAGTATAGAAGACCTAGAATAGTAACAATAGTACTAGGGAAATACCTAGCCTCTACGCGAAGACACACATAGGGGTATAGAGGCTATTATAGGGGAGGTAGTAGCGATTTAGTTATTAGCGCTATTGGTTAGATAGCTAATTTAATCCTATTATCCTCCTATATTATAATAAGCAAGCGTAAGATAGCGTATATAGCGCTTGTAGATTCAGGCTATATAGGTCTCGCCTTTATAGACTTTAGTTTTGTAGTATATAACGATATACTACTAAGTAGACTAGGAACGAGGAAGCTACTTTACTTAGCTAATAGTATACTAAAGTTATAGATCGAATAGAGTATAGTGCTAGAACTAAGGATTAGCTAGTATAGGGAGAAGCTTCGGTTCTATATTACTATACTAGCGAAAGACAATCCGATTATTCTAGGCCTTCTATAGCTAAGAAGATATAACCTAACAATTAACTAGGCGGACCTAAAGCTTACGTTTAGGGAGCGTTACTAAGAGCAACGTTACTTACTAGGATATATAACTAAGCTAATAGCACTATAAACGAAGCCTATAACTATAGAACCTATAACTATAGAACCTATAACTATAAAAAACACTACGAATTACTAAGCATTGGTTAAGGAAGTCCTAGATAAGGGGGAACTAGAGGATAGGGAGTATAACTAGGGTCTAGAGAACCTGTAGAAAAAGAGGAAGAGAAGGTTATCCCTATTGTAACGCTATTAGAGAGCGCTTAAGAACAGACTATAGTAGACCTTATCCCCGCTAGGATCGAGAGTAGTAGTTATTCTAAATAAGCTTATAAGGAGGCTATAACTAGCGAAAAAGGTAAATAGGTACAGGCACCTATAGGCGCTGCTACTACCGAAACAACTCCTGAAGCTACTACCGCGTAACAAGGCGATTAATAAGAACGATATTAAAATACTAAACGCGCTAAACTTTATACTTTTCTACCGCTAGAAGGGTATAACGGTAATATATATAACGGTCGACTAACTAGAATAAGTAATACTAAATAAGAAGAAGGATAAGGAGAGGGCTATACTCTATACCCTACTAGACGACTTTTATAAGCGGATATTAAACCGCGAGGGCTCGCTAGAGGACTATACTTTAGTACTCCTAGAACGGCACTACGAGTTTGTAAACGCCCTTTAGAGCGACGTAAAGACGATTTACAGGATTATAGAGGAGGACGCTTGGAAATTCTTTAAGAAGAGTAATAAACCCTAGCTAATAGTAGCGGATATCTTAAAACGCCTACTAGCGGAGTATCGCGATACGTTCAAGACTTCTTTTCCCTAGGAGGCGGATACGCTACTACTATATAGATTATATAACTATAAAATCGAGCTAATACTAGGAAGTAAGCTACCGTTCTTAAGGAATAGACTGTTCTTACTAATAGAACTATATATAGTTAAGCGCTAGCTAGATAACTACCTAACGAAAGGCTTTATCCGACTATTAAAATTAAGTATAGGAGCGCCTTTACTACTTGTCTAGAAGCTAGAAGGTAAAGTATAGATTTACGCTAACTTCTAAGGTCTAAATAACGTTTCGATAAAGAGTTAATATCTAATACTACTAATTAAGGAAACACTCGATTCTATCTATAGATCGCGGATCTTTATAAAGCTAGATGTTATTGCGGCGTTTAATAGAGTCTAAGTAGCGGAAGGCTACAAATAGTTAATAGCGTTTGTAATACGATTCGGCCTCTACGAATCGCTAGTTACGCCGTTCGGGCTATAGGGAGCGCCTGCTACGTTTTAGTACTATATTAATAACACGCTATATAATATACTAGACATATACGCTATAGCGTACCTAGACGATATACTAATCTACTCTACGAATATAGCAGACTATATTAAGCAAGTGAAAGAGGTACTAAAGAGACTATACTAGGTAGGGCTCTAGGTCGATATTACTAAGTACGAATTCTATACTATAAGAACGAAATACCTACGTCTAATCATTACGCTAGGTAGTATCGATATAGACAAAGAGAAGGTAGTAGCTATCGTATCCTAGGAAGTACTAACAACAAGGTAGTAGCTATAACGGTTCTTAGGCTTCGCGAACTTCTACCGACGATTTATTAAGAACTTCTTAGGAGTAGTATAGCTACTTTATAACCTTATAAAGAAGATAATAAGCTAGGAATAGAACAGACTATACTATCTAGCTTTCGAATAACTAAAAACGTGCTTCTTAACGGCACTAGCGCTAAGGATCTACAACTAGGATAAGCCTATAGTCGTCGAAACTAACGCTTTAGACTAGTTAGTAGGCGGAACGCTACTATAGCAAGACGATAACGGCGACTAGTACCTAGTAGCTTACTTTAGCGCGAAGTACTTAGTATAGGAATGTAATTACAACATCTATAACAAAGAGCTATTAGCGGTAATTAAGGCACTAGAGGAATAGCGACTAGAACTAGAGGGAGCAAACGGCTAGTTTAATATTATTATAGACTATAAGAACCTTCAGACCTTTATAACGACGAAGTAACTGTCCCTAAGGTATATATAGTAGTCCGAATTCCTATTACGATTTAACTTCTATATTATCTACTGGCTAGGATCGGCAAACGCAATGCTAGATGCACTAAGCCGTAAGCTAGAATATATGCTATAGGGCGTAGAGGATAACCGACTCTAGAACCGCAAGAGGCTACTAATCGACCCTGACCGGTTCGATCTAGAGATATTTAAACTGCTAAGACTATATAACAAGGCAATTACAGTTAACTAGTTGGACCTATCTAGGTATATCGACGATCTACTAAACGAGATCTATACAAGCTTAGATCTACTAAAGGCAACGCTTAAAGCGTTAGGAGACCCTAGAACTAGAGCGTAGCTAAAGGATATAAAAACGAAGCTTAAAGTACTATACGTAGAGTACTAAGCTATTGCAGGTAAGGCTTACTACTAGGGGAGGATACTTATCGACCTAGACAACGACGAAATATAGCTATAGCTAATCCACCGAACTTACGTATTAGGACCTAGGGGCTACCCTAGGAGGACTAAGACTATTGATCTAATAAACCGGAAGTACTAATAGACTAGGATAACCGGTACAATCTATAACTACTATAACGCCTACTTGCTATATAACAAGACGAAAACGCCGAGGGCGCTACTAACGGGCTTTCTGAAGCCGCTACTAGTACTACTTTCGCTATAGCGGGATATATTAGTAGATTATATTATACTACTTCCGCTATATACAAGGAGAAACCGTACCTTTAACTATATCGTAGTAGTAGTAGACCGATTAACGAAAATTCGCTACTTTATCCTAATAGAGACCTTAGAAGTAGATAAGTTAATAGACCGCTTTGTAGAACAGGTCTATAGCCTATATAGCCTGCCCGAGACGATTATATTAGACAAAGGTATATAGTTCGTTTTAACGTTCTAGAGAATACTATCGTCGAGATTAGCGGTAACTCTAAAACCATTATTAGCGTTCTACTTATAGACGAACGGCTAGACTAAACGGATTAACGTAGAGTTAGAGTAGTATTTGCGCCTTTTCGTTAACTAGGTATAAGATAACTAGGCGGATTAGGTACCGCTTGTAGAGTTTGTAGGGAATAATATATTGTTAGAGACAATAGGAGTATTGCCCTTCTTTACAAACTATAGTTTCTACCTACGTATAGGCGTAGAACCAAGCAGACTATACCTACTAGAACTCTTAGAAGCTTAGAAGAGGGAGTTTTTCTAGGCGATAGAGATATCTATACGCTTTAAAGCAGTACTAGATATAGCGAAGGTACTAGTAAGGCAAGTGTAGGACTATTATAAGATTAACGCGAACGCTAAACGTAGCGACGCCCTAGTCTATAGAATCGGCGATAAGGTAATGCTTAATATACGGTATTATAAGACAAGGCGCCTAACGAAGAAGCTCGAACTACACTAGGAGGGACTATTCGAAGTTATTAAAGTAGCGTTATATACGGTGACGCTATACCTTCTAGCAAATATAAAGATATTTAATACGTTCTACGTATTACTAGTTTAGCTATAGCAGGGTAAGTAGGGAATCCTAGGGCAAGCTAACGCGTAGAGAGATATAAGGGCAAACTATAGTAGGGAAGTAAGGCGCTAGGACAATAGCGTCGAAGTAGTTAAATAGAGATTTAAAGAGATTCGAGACTTTAGGAAGGTAGAGAATAGGAGGTAGTAATACCTAGTTAAGTAGGAGGGCTACACCTAGCTAACTTAGTAGCTAGCAACGGATCTACGTGGCTACGACGATGCTATTTAGAAGTTCTACAATGCTAATCCGAACAAGCTAGGGCCCCTAGTGTAGGTACTAAGAAGGAACTAAAGCTACGATTCGAGCGTTCGAACCGTAGGCTTGATTTAAAGAGGAGGCTTGTTTTAAGGGAGGGTAGTGTCACGGGTCTAGCCGTAACATATAGCCGTATGGCCATTGCGGGCCGTATAGCCATTGTAGAGCGGTTGTACGATGTAGGGCCTGTAGAGCCTGTAGCATGTGGAGCCCGCTACGCAGGGCTTATCCCCGGCGGGCCACACCTACCATCTTGAGTTCCTCGTATAACCACATCGAATATATACGTACCCTAACATTAGGCAATTACCACCCGTGATACTAACGATATATTATTCCCTACGAACTTTATAAGCGGTACCTAATCCGCCTAGTTATCCTATACCTAGTTGACGAAAAGGCGCAAATACTACTCTAACTCTACGTTAATCCGTTTAGTCTAGCCGTTCGTTTATAGGTAGAACGCTAATAATAGCTTCAGAGTTACCGCTAATCGTAATAACAGCGTTCTCTAGAACGTTAAAACGAACTACGTACCTCTATCTAATATAATCGTCTTAGGTAGGCTATAAAGGCTATAGACCTATTCTACAAATTGGTCCGTTAACCTATCTACTTCTAAGGTCTCTATTAGAATAAAGTAGCGTATTTTCGTTAGTCGGTCTACTACTACTATAATATAGTTAAAGGTCCGGTTTCTCCTTATATATAGCGGGAGTAGTATAATATAATCTACTAATATATCCTACTATAGCGAGAGTAGTACTAGTAGCAGCTTTAGAAAGCCCGTTAGTAGCGCCCTTGGCGTTTTCGTCTTATTATATAGTAAGTAGGCGTTATAGTAGTTATAGATCGTACCGGTTATCCCGGTCCACTAGTATTTCCGGTTTATTAGATTAATAGTCTTAGTCCTCCTAGGGTAGCCCCTAGGTCCTAATATATAAGTTCGGTAGATTAGCTATAGCTATATTTCGTCGTTGTCTAGGTCGATAAGTATCCTCCTACGGTAGTAAGCCTTGCCTGTAATAGCTTAGCACTCCGCGTATAGTACTTTAAGCTTTGTTTTTAAGTCCTTTAGCTACGCCCTAGTTCTAGGGTCTACTAACCCCTTGAGCGCTACCTTTAGTAGATCCAAGCTTGTATATATCTTATTTAGCAGATCGTCGATATACCTTAATAGGTCCAACTAGTTAACTATAATCGCCTCGTTATATAGTCTTAGTAGTTTAAATGTCTCTAGATCGAACTAGTTGGGGTCGATTAGTAGCCTCTTATAGTTCTAGAGTCGGTTATCCTCTATACCCTATAGTATATGTTCTAGCTTATAGCTAAGTGTATCTAGCATCGCGTTTGCTAATCCTAGCTAATAGATAATATATAAGTTAAATCGTAATAGGAATTCGGACTACTATATATACCTTAGGGATAGTTGTTTCGTTATTACAAAGGTCTAAAGGTTCTTATAGTCTATAATAATATTAAACTCGCCTAGCAGGAGCGCGAGATAGCGGCCTAGGAGAGGCGCGCCGCGCTTGTAACGAGAGCAAGAAGACCTACGTACCGCTTGGCAGACAAGGACCCCCCGGTACAACTATTTACAGACCTCGCCCTTAAGAGACACGAGGGTCTGAGCAAGGCTTAGAGCTCCCTGCTTACCTAGGCGCGTAGCGGGGATATCGGCCTCTGGGAGTACCTAAATAGGGTGAACGTCCTAGAGATTACTTGTAACGGTTGTATATAACAAGGTTGCACAATAGTGCAACCTTCGTGGGAGCTCGCGAGGGCTGAAGGCTCTGCGCGGCGAGCTCCACCTAGTGTGGAGCTACGCTCCTCTAGCTACAGGGTGCTCAGCTAACCATATAGCATGGCACATGACATGGTACATGATATAGGCTGTGCCTATGACACTACCCTCCCTCTCTAAACAAGCCCCCTATATAAAAATAGCCCCCTATCCCGGGTGCTCGTATCCGGAGTTAGAGTTACCTTAGCGCCTACCCTGGCGCTGCGCCTTCCTTCTCTGTGTCTACAATAGCGGGCCCGGAAGCTCGGGGTACGTATCGTGGAACTCCTAGATAGCGTTATTATAGCTACGTAGATCCGTTATAGGTTGCTAAGTCGGGTTGTTGTAACCTTCTTACTTAACTTGGTACTACTAGCGACCGTTCGCCGCCTTACTGAACCCTACGATCCTCTCGAACCTCTACTCTACTATGTCTTCGCCTTCGTTAGTCCGTGTAACTACGCGCCTGCGGTTAGCGCTTACATTGTCGTTAACCCTCTCTTAGCCGGCTAGCCCCTGCCCTAGGTAGCGCCTTACTCTCGAGACGTAGAACGTAGGGAAGATCGTTATATTCGCTAGGAGCTTTAGAGTTACTGCGTATAACGAGGCCTTTGTAACCTCGAACGGGCCCTCCTACCGCGGCGCGAGCTTTACGGTCGGCCTACTAGTCTTGTAGTTCTATATATCGAGCATCGCCCTATCGCTAACGCGGTACTATAGCGTATCCTCCCTATAGCGGTTCGCGTTCTGTTTATAGCGGTCCTGTAACTGCTTTGCTAGCGCCGTAACCTTCCTAAGGATCGCCCTAAAGCAGTCCGCGAGCTTAGATACCTAGAAAAACTCCCGCTTCTACTACTCTAAGATGTTCGGTAGGTATAGCTTCGACGGCTCTACGCCTATCCTAGGGTTAAAGCTGTAATTCGCGAAGAACAGTAACACGCCTGTTATCTTAGAGACTATATTGTTCTCTACAAACTCCGCTAGGGGGAGCTAGTTAACCTAGTTATCCTACGCCTAGTCGATATATAGCCGTAGGTACTGCTCTAGTTCTACGTTAATCCGCTCTATCTAGCTGTTTATCTAGGGGTAGAACGCCAATGAGGGTTTTAGGGTAATTGCAAGGCGCGCCGACAGCGCCCTCTAGAACCCTGAAACGAACTACGTGCCTCTGTCCGATATAATCGTCTCTAGTACGCTGTAGAGCGAGTACACGCGCTTAATAAACCGGTCAGCTAGCTCGTTAGCCTCTAGTGTCGCCGTCGCAATAAAGTAGCGTATCTTCGTAAGCCGGTTAACTACTACTACTATATACCTAAACTCCTGCCCCCTCCGTTTGTATAGTAGGAGCGGCGTAATATAGTCTACCGATATATCTCGCTACGGCGCTAACGGTAGCGGGAGCGGCTTAAGGAACCCTACGGGCTTCGAGCAGGGGTTCTTTATCTTAAAGCATAGCGTATAGGCTCCTACGAACGTCCTTACTAATACGCTTATCCCTAGCCACTAGTAGACCCTATTTATTAGGTCGAGCGTCTTCGTCCTCCCTAGGTGCCCGCTAGGCCCTGACGTGTATATCCGGTAGATAAGCTACAAATGGAGCTCCGTATCGCCTAGGTCGATTATTAGCCTACTACGGTAGAACGCCCTACCCGAGACTAACTTGCACTTAGCGAACAGCACTCTTAGCTCCCGCTTGATCTTACTTAGCTAGGCGCGTACCTCCTAGTCGCCAAGCGCCTCCACTACGTCTGCTATAAACGGCGAGGTCGCGTAGCTCTCTACGATAAGGTCGTTAGCGTAGCGCGAAACGTTAAGGCTAAAGAGCTCTAGTGTCTCGCCTAGTAGCTTAGCGTTGTATTTGCTACTAAAGGTCTCTAGGTTGAACTTGCTCGGGTTAATAAAGGGGCGCCGCCTATTCCGTAGCCTATTATCTTTAACGTCTTTTAGTATAAACTCTAGCTTCCTGCTAAGCGCGTTAGGGCGGCCGTTTGCTATACCCGGGCGGTAGATAATCTAGAAGTTAAAGCGCAATAAGAACTCCGACTAGCGTATATAGCGTAGCGACAGCTACTTCGTTATACCGAAGGTCTATAGGTTCTTATAATCCGTAATGATATCGAACCTCTTAGCTATACCTTCGAGCTTAGGGCGCTATTCCTTAAGCGCTTTAACGATCGCGAGGAGCTCCTTGTTATAGATGTTATAGTTACACTCGGCTACAGTATACTTCACCAAGAAGTAAGCAACCAGATGCAACTCGCCGTTATCCCCCTCCTATAGTAGCGCTCTACCTACCGACTAGTCTGACGTATTAACTTCTACTACCGCTCGCTTCTCCTAGTTATATATCCATAGTGCTAGTGCTATAATAAAGCATACCTTCAGGCGCTAGAAAGCTACCTCGTACTACTTGGACTACTCCTAGTCTACCGTCTTCTTCGTAAGCTTATATAGCGGCTGTACGTAGCTTGAAAAACCTCGTATAAATCGGTAGTAGAAGTTCGCGAACCCTAAGAACCGCTAGAGGTACCTCCTTGTCTCCAGAGCCTCCTAATTACGTACCGCTTCGACCTTGTCTAGGTCTATCTTAATGCCCCTAGGCGTAATAATAAGCCCTAGGTACTTCGTCCGCTTTATATAGAATTCGCACTTATTAATATCTACCTATAGGCCTATGTCGATTATACGCTTTAGCACCTCCCTAACTTGCTTAATATACTCCTCGAGCGTGCTAGAGTAGACTAGGATATTGTCTAGGTACGCCGTTACGTAGTTATCTAGAGCGTTATAGAGGATGTTGTTCACGTAATGCTAGAAGGTAGCGGGTGCGCCCTATAGGCCGAATGGCGTAACTAGCGTCTTATATAGGCCGAATCTCGTAATGAACGCCGTAAGCTACTTGTAGCCCGGCGCTACGCGTACTTAGTTGAACGCTACGATTACATCGAGCTTCGTGAAGATCTTCGCCTTGTAGATAGAGTCTAGGGTCTCCTAGATTAGCGGGATAGGGTACTAGCTCTTTAGCGTCGCGTTATTAATGCTACGGTAGTCGACGCAGATCCTAATGCCTCCGCCTAGCTTCTAGGCTATAAGGATAGGCGACGAGGCGCTCGAGCGTAAGGGCTGGATAAACCCCTTCGCGAGGTTGTTATCGAGCTAGCGCTTTAGTACGCGCAGCTCTATCGGCGACATCGGGCGATTCCTCGAGTACAGGACTACGCTCCCTAGGAGCAGCTCGATCCTATAGTTATACGTACAGTAGGGGGGTAAGATATTAGCGTCCTATAGGACGAAGGCGGCTACTAGGTTTTAGTATTCTTTTAGTAGGCGTACCTTGATCTCGTCTAGAGTAGGCGCTAGTCTATCCGCCTTATTGAAGAACTTCTTAGAATCCTCCTCTATAATCTTGTTAAGCTTCTTGTCCCCTTTGGCGAGCGCGTCGATAAAGCTATAGAACCTTGCTAAGAGTATCGACTTTGTATACTCTAGTGTACTCTCTCGACTTAGTAGGTCCTTAAAAAACTACTTAGGTAGAACTAGTATACAGTCTCTCTTCTTAGCCTCTACCGCTCTCTCTAGCTTGCCTATTATAGTCTATATAACTACTACGCCCTTCTGTCGGTACACCGCTAGGAAGCTCGCTCCGTTCAGGATCTTCGCGTTATCCTAGTAGATCTTCCCCTGCACTTAACTAAGCAGGGGCGGGGCGTAGGGGGGGGAACAGGGTCTAGGGGGTGGTCTCCTAGCGCCGGCTACTGCCTTTACTAGCCTCGGCGATGTAGGGGGCGGCGCTTCGACCGGCACGCCTATTGCTCCTAGCGGTACGAGCGTCCCCTGTAGGTCGGCCTACGCGCCTCCCTAGGACGCGGATCTCTACCGTCTACGGGCCTGTCTCCGCCTATCGGACCGCCTAGCTCTCTCGTAGTTAGAGAGCTTGCTCGTAGCGATAGCGACCTTGTCGTCGTTACTAGAGGTGCTATAGTCGTTATCTTCGGGTACGTCCTCTACCGTTACGTAGTACCGCTCGCTATTCCTAGGGGGTAGGGGTACCTCTAGCTAGCCTACCTACCAAGCGACCTAGCTCCTAATATACTCTAGTAGGTACCTCCCGCGGTAGTGCTCTATAAATTCAAGCTATAGGGTCTCCTAGTCGATCCGCAGGTTATACTTCTATAGCTACGGGAGGCCTAAGATCACTAGGGTCTCCTTTACAAGCGTCGTAAGGAAGCACACTAGGGTCTCCTAGTAGTCGCTAACGACTAGCGTAAGCGCCGCTAAGTGCTCGATCTAGCGCGAGAACCCTCTGTCGGCTAGAAATAGCGGCCGCTATACCGCTAGCTTCTCCAGTAGTAGCCTATTCGTAACCGCAAAGCTAAAATCCACGAACGCCAGACCTATATAACCTAAGTCTATAAGTACTACGTACTCTACATTGCACCTACTAACCGCTAGGTACGATAATAAGAGAATAGATTTAGCGCTACTACCTACGGTACTAATGACTAAACTATCTCCCTATCCCTTCTACGGCTAGCAGTACCCCTCCTATAAGCGACAGTTTATAGGAGCTCCTCGTTTCCCTAGTCGTTATACAAGAAGCCGAAACTAGGGGGTTGCTCTATACTCTAGTAAGCGCTATAGTCCTCCTGCTCGTCCACCTCCCTAACGACAAAACTGCTCTGGTTAGAGGCGTCCGCAAAACGTATAGCGAGCCTGCCTTAACCCCTCTAATAGGCCCTAGCGCGGCCGCTTACGCCGCTACGAGCTAGGAGGCCCCTAGAGGGGGCTTGACCGAAGCCTTACTAAGTAGGCTGCTGCTATCCCTAAGGCTGCTGCTATCTCTACGCGCCGCCGTAGCCCTACGCTCCGCTGTAGCCCTGCGCTCCGCTATAGCCCTACGCTCCGCCATAGCCCTACGCTCCGCTGTAGCCCTGCGCCCTGCTATAGCCTTGCGCGCCGCCGTAGCCCTATACCCTGCTATAGCCCTATATACCGCCGTAGCCCTACGCGCCTCCGCGCTATAGCTAGCCGCCGCGGCTACCACGGCCTCCTCGGCCAGCCCGGCAATACCTTGAGATATAGTCGCCGGCGCCGCACTTAAAGTACAGGCCGCTAGCCCTACGGCGCTCCTTTTCTTATAGTGTAAGCGCGGCTAGGGTGACGGCGTCGATCTCTATAGCGTCGGGATCCCGGGCTCTCCCGGTACCCCCGCTACCGCTGCCGTAATATATAGCGAGCGCGCCGTTGCTGCTACGGATCTTCTTCCTAAAGTCCTCCGTATCTAAGTTCGTAGATAGGGTCTGGGCTATCTCGGCCTATACGTCGAAGTCGTCCGACGCTAGTAGCCTAACCTATAACGTAAATATAGCCGAAAGGCGGGCCGAGATCTATTCTCTAAATATACGGACCTACGTCGCGCTCTTAATATTAGCGGTATCGGCTAGGTTCGAGAACTCCGTTAGGAAGTTGTTAAAGTTCGTAAACTTGTTCTCCTAGACGAGTATATAGAGCTAGTTCGCGGCCGCTATAGCGACGTTGTAGGTTATATACCGCTTCTCGAGGTCGTTTAGGAACTTAGTCCTAGTCTTCTAGTACTAGCGCCTATCGTCGTTTAGGTAGTTCTCGATCGTCTAGAGCTTCGACTTAACCGCGCAGCTCGCGTTGCTACCGAGCATCGCCTTAGCGTATAGGATCTTCGTACGCTTAGTCGAGAACTTGTAAGGGCGTGTTCTCTAGCGCCCCCGGACCTTATCCGACTAGTCGTTAAATAGGGTAGTCCGCTTAATAGTATCCTTCTCCTCCCCTATAAACGGTGTTAGGTAGGGGAGGGACATTGTAGCTAGGTCGTCCTTGTTATAGGGCTAGTATAACGGCTAGCTACTACCTCTACCGCCTCCGGCTAGTACGGCGCTCGTTGCCTCGAGCGCCTGTAGGGTTATTAGTCTCTGCTCCTCGAGCATCTTCGAGATTACCGCGTTCGTATGCTTCTACGCCTCGAGCTGTTTGTAGAGCGCCTTGCCCTCGGTAACTACGTTATTAGCTATCGCCTAGGTGTTAGCGAGCGTAGCGAGTATCGCCTTCTACTCCGCTAGCGCGGCTCTTAGCTGCTCGCGTATAATAGCGGCACGCGACGGGCTAGCTTGCTCTAGCGCCTACATCGGTATGTTGTTACTATCTTCTACCCTATCTATTATCCTAGTTCGTTAGGGTAGTTCTACAGGAGGTAGTCCTGTACGTCGGATATCCTATATATCGGACTATAAATAGGGGTAGGGTGCTCGTTTTAACTCGTACTATATAGTCGAGGTTAAACAAAGTCCGGTACGTCGGAAAAAAGAAGCGTTCTAGCTAGTCTAAGGTGTTCGATCTGCCTCTAACGGTCTAACTAGCTACGCGCGCGAGTTAAAGGTACAACCTACTGTAACGGTCGTATATAACAAGGTTGTACAATAGTGTAACCTTCGTAGGAGCTCGCGAGGGCTAAAGGCTCTGCGCGGCGAGCTCCACCTAGTGTGGAGCTACGCTCCTCTAGCTATAGGGTGCTCAGCCAACCATATGGTATGGCACATGACATGGCACATGACATAGGCTGTGCCTGTGACATTACTATACTATACTACGAGTGTAGCGAGGGCAAAGAAACGATCGAACACCTGGTAGTGTAGTGTAAAGATCTACCGAAGTATAGAACCTAGGAAGAGTTACAAATATAGTTATAACGGGATCTGTAGCTTGTCTTACGACGAGCTATATAGCTATATAGGAGCTTGGTAAAGGTGGTTATTAGCTAGTTGATAGATTCGGGGCGCCTAACGGAGTATAGCGTAGCTCGTAGGCTATAACTAGAAGCTACAATAGCTACGAAAGCGGCTAAGAGTAGCGGAGAGGGTGTAGGAAGTGCCGAATCGAGCCGCTAAGGGAGACAGGGGCTACCTTTTATACGTAGTATAATAGATTCAAAGCGCTAAAGCAGAAGCGTAGGTAGGGGTTTTTACCTGGCCCTCTGTTCAGGGGGTACGGTTTCCTTTGTATATAAACTAGTAGCAGGACCGGCGCGCCGTAAGGCATATCGGAGTACGAATAAATAATAATAATTGCATTCCTATACTAAGTACTTCGCGCTAAAGTAGGCTACTAGGTGCTAGTCGCTATTGTCGTCTTGTTATAGTAGCGTTCTACCTACTAACTAGTCTAAAGCGTTAGTTTCGATAACTACAGGCTTATCCTAGTTATAGATCCTTAGCGCTAGTACTATCGAAAAGTATGTTTTTAGTTATTTGAAAGTAAATTAGTATAGTCTACTCTATTCCTAGCTTGTTATCTTCTTTGTCAAGTTATAAAGTAGCCTCGCTACTCCTAAGAAGTTCTTAATAAATCGTTAGTAGAAGTTCACGAAGCCTAGGAAGCGTTATAACTACTATCTCGTCGTTAGCGGCTCCTAAGATACAATCGCTACTACCTTCTCTTTATCTATATCGATACCGCCTAGTGTAATAATTAGGCCTAGGTATTTCGTTCTTATAGTATAGAATTCGCACTTGTTAATATCGACCTAGAGGCCTGCCTAGTATAGTCTCTTTAGCACCTCTTTTACTTGCTTAACGTAGTCTACTATATTGGTAGAGTAGATTAGTATATTATCTAAGTAAGCTGTAGTATATACGTCTAGTATATTGTATAGCATGTTATTAATATAGTGCTAAAACGTAGCAGGCGCTCCCTATAGCCTAAACGGTATAGCTAGCGATTTATAGAGGCTAAATCGTGTTACAAACGCTATTAACTATTCGTGGCCTTCCGCTACTCGGACTCTGTTAAACGCCGCGATAATATCTAGCTTTATAAAGATCCGCGCTTTGTAGATGGAATCGAGTGTTTCCTTGATTAGTAGTATTAGATATTAACTCTTTATCGAAACGTTGTTTAAACCTTAGAAGTTAGCGCAAATCCGTACTCCGCCTCCTAGCTTCTAGGCAAGTAGTAAAGGTACTCCTATACTCAATTTCGATAGTTAGATAAAGCCTTTCGTTAGGCAGTTATCTAGCTAGCGCTTAACTACGCGTAGTTCTATTAGTAAGAATAGTCTATTCCTTAAGAATAGTAGCTTGCTTCCTAGTATTAGCTCGATTTTATAGTTGTATAATCTATATAGTAGTAGCGTATCCGCCTCCTAGGGAAGAAAAGTCTCGAACGTATCGCGATACTCTACTAGCAGGCGTTTTAAGATATCCGCCGCTATTAGCTAGGGTTTGTTACTCTTCTGAAAGAATTTCCAAGCGTCCTCCTTTATAATCCTATAAATCGTCTCTATATCGCTCTAGAGGGCGTTTACAAACTTATAGTATCGATCTAGAAGTACTAAAGTATAGTCCTCTAGCAAGCCTTTATAGTTTAGTATCTACTTATAAAAGTCGTCTAGTAGGGTATAGAGCGTAGCCCTCTCCTTATCCTTCTTCTTATTTAGTATTGCTTGTTCTAGTTAATCGACCGTTATATATATTACCGTTATACCCTTCTAGTAGTAGAAAAGTATAAAGTTCGGCGCGTTTAGTAGCTTAATGTCGTTTCTATTAATCGCTTCGTTATACGGTAGTAGCTTTAGGAGTCGTTTCGGTAGTAACGGCGCCTATAGGTGCCTACGCCCGTCTACCTTTTTCGCTAGTTATAGCCTTTTTATAGGCGCATTAGGAATAACTACTGCTCTCGATCCTAGCGGGGATAAGGTCTACCGAGGTCCGTTCTTAAGTACCCTCTAGTAGCGCTATAATAGGGATAGCCTTCTCTTCATCTTCCTCTTTTATAGGTTCTCTAGACCTTAGTTATACTCCCTATCCTCTGGTTCTCCCTTATCTAGGACTTCCTTAACCGATGCTTAGTATTTCGCGGTGTTTTTTATAGTTGTAGGTTCTGTAGTTGTAGGTTCCGTAGTTATAGGTTTCGCTTACGGTACTATTAGCTCGGTTATATATTCTAGTAAGTAGCGTTACTCCTGGCAACGCTCCCTAAACGTAAGCTTTAGGTCTACCTAGTTAACTATTAGGTTGTGTCTTCTTAGCTATAGGAGGCCTAGAATAATCGGATTATCTTTCGCTAGTATAGTAATAAAGAACCGGAGCTTCTCTTTATACTAGCCAATCCTTAGTTCTAGTACTATACTCTATTCGATCTATAACTTTAGTACGCTATTAGCTAAGTAGAGTAGCTTCCTTGTTTCTAGTCTACTTAGTAGTATATCGTTACGTACCGCGAAACTAAAGTCTATAAAGGCGAGACCTATATAGCCTGAATCTACAAGCGCTATATACGCTATCTTACGCTTGCTTATTACAATATAGGAGGATAATAGGATTAAATTAGCTATCTGACCGATAGCGCTAATAACTAAATCGCTACTACCTCCCCTATAATAGCCTCCGTACCTCTACGTACGTCTTCGCGTAAAGGCTAGGCATTTCCCTAGTACTATTGTTACTATTCTAGGTCTTCTATACTCTATCTGGGTTTGTAGTACTTAGTATCGTTATAATTGACTTCTCCTAGAACGCGGCCTTAGTCTATAAATCGTACGTAGTATACGCCGCGGCCTCCGCCGCTATTACCGAAGTTCTAGTTGTTATTGTTCTATCGATATAGGTATCCGCTGCTGCCGCGGCCTCCGCTACCTCCGAATCCGCCGTTGTTACCGAATCTACCGTTATTACCGAATCCGCCGTTGTTACCGAATCTACCGTTATTGCTAAATCCGCCGTTGTTGTTACCGAATCCGCCGTTATAGTTGTTCTAGTTTAGGCCGCTATTATTGTTCTAGTTCGGGGCGCTACTATTGTTGCTAAATCCGCTATAGTTGCTATAGCTACCCCGCTACCCTCTACCTCTAGCGCCTTAGTTATTCTAGGCTTACTTACCTTTCTCTATATATTTCGCCGCGATATAGCCCCTTATACTATAGAGGAAATAGAGACCTATAGCTATATACTGCTCCTTCTCTAAGTTAGAGAGTTATAAGATAGTCGCCTTGTTCTTAGTAGTAGTTACCTAGTTAACGTCTATAGCGTTTAGGTCTTTACCTTCCTTCTTAGCGTTATAGCCGTTATAGTAGTTCGGCTCGTTAGCCTTCTTTAAGTATTCCTCCATTTTAAGGTTATTAGCCTAGGCCTAGGCTATAGTAACCTATCCCTAGAAGTTATCTCGGGCTAGAAGGCTCGTCTATAGTAGGATCAGGTCCTACATTAGCTTCGAAAGCTTCTCTCTTAGCGCGTATACGTAGGTAGCGTCGTCCTAGTTACTTAGGTTATAGAGGTTCAAGAACTCTATAATAAAGTCTATAAACTTCGTGTACTTGTCCTTCTACGCTATTTTACGTAGCTTGTTCTCTACGTTAGCTACTAGGTCTATCGTTACGTACTTCTTAAAGAGGGATTTAATAAACTCGTTAGTAGTTGCTTATACCTAGGTCTAATTATCGCCTAGGTTCGCGATAATAGTATCGATCTAGTTACTAATCCCTATAGCTACGATTCCCTCTAGTAGCGACGCTATATAGAGGATCTTTGCTTTCTCGGTCGCGTATTCTAGCGGCCTTATAGCCTATCGCGCTATAATTAGCGTTTTCTATATTCTAAATTATATAGTTCGCTTCGCTAAGTCCTACTTAGACCCTAAGAACGTAGAGGCGTATAGTATACTACCTTCCCTAGCGCCGCCGCTGCCTAGCTTCCTAGACTCGATTAGCCTTATTAAAACGTTATTCTCTGCTTATAGTACTATAGCCTTCTCGTTTACCTTGTTCGCCTTAACTATCTACCTTTAGATTTCCTTAGTTACGCCCCTAAGGATATATTCGGCAAGGTTCGCTATTATCCTCTCCGGTATATTGTCCTTTCTAGCTCTCTTAAGCGCTTTAAGCAGGAGGTTGTTACCTATAAACGACCTATAGTATCCTTCGAAATAACCCTTTAGTTTCGGGTATATCTCTTCCTTTAGGGCTATAATAGCCTCGCTATATATATCCTTAATAGGAATAGGCACTTAGGCCGTAGAGCTTGCGTTAACGTCTATAGTGCTTAGGTATCATAATCTAGGTTCTTAGGTTCGGGTTCTTAGGTTCGGGTTCTTAGTTTCTTCGTTTCAGGGACGACTATCTTGTTGGTTTCTTAGGTTCAGGGCGAGTCGGTCTTTGAATTGTGATTTTGGTTGGTTCGCGCAACGTAAATTCGTCGTAATTAATCGACGAAGGTCTACGTACACGAACAGAAGGTACAACCAACTATCACAGGTAGTAAATACCCAATGTTAGGGTACGTATATATTCGATGTGGTTGTACAAGGAACTTAAGATCGTAGGTATAGCCCGCTGGGGATATGCCCTACGGCAGGCTCTACATACGCTGCAGGCTCTGCAGGCCCTACATCGCATAACCGCTCCACAATGGCCATACGGCCACATGTCACGGCTAGACCCGTGACATAAGGGGAGCGAGCTAAAGGGGATAGCTAAGAAGCTAGCGAAGGACTAGAGTAGGGGCCTCCGCGTAGTAGCAGGAGGCTATAGAACTACGCTAATTAGGTACCTAGAGATAGAGGCCTAGGTCCTACTAGTAGACCTCTACCTAAACAAGCGGCTAGCTAACTTCGAAGCTAAGATATACGAACTACTCCTCTAGTTAGGGGAGGGACTAGGGCGCCCCCTAGTTATAGTAGCGAGCTTAATCTAGAAGGTATATACTAAGCTATTTAGAAGGTTCTAGAAGAAGAGTAAGATAATATAAAGGAGGAAGCCTAGGTTAGGCCTATAGGGGCTAATAGTAGTTAAGAGAGTAGTAGCTATAGTAAATAAGTAGGCTAAGTAAAAGTAGAAGATAGAGAAGCTAAAGAACAAGACCCTCGATATAGATAAAGTAGTAGAACTTACCTAGTAGGAGCGTAAAATAGTAGCCTAGGAGGGGCGCACTATGCTTGTAACAAGAGCAAGAAGACCTATATACCGCTCGGCAGACAAGGACCCCCTAATATAACTATTTATAGACCTTACCCTTAAGAGATACAAGGGTCTAAGTAAGGCTTAGAGCTCCTTGCTTGCCTAGGCACGTAGCGGGGACATTAGCCTCTAGGAGTACCTAAATAGAGTAAACGTCCTAGAGATTACTATACTATACTATAAGTATAGCAAGGGTAAAGAAATGATCGAATACCTAATAGTATAGTATAAAGATCCACCAAAGTATAGAACCTAGGAGGAGTTACAAATATAGTTATATTAGGATCTATAGCTCGTCTTACAACGAGCTATATAGTTATATAAGAGCTTAGTAAAGGTAGTTATTAGCTGGTTAATAGATTCGCGGCGCCTAACGGAGTATAGCGTAGCTTATAGGCTATAACTAGAAGCTACAAGGGCTGTAAAAGCAGCTAAGAGTAGCGGAGAGGGTATAGGAAGTGTTGAACCGAGCTGCTAGGGGAGACAGGGGCTATCTTTTATATATAGTATAATGGATTTAAAGCGCTAAAGCAGAAGCGTAGATAGGGGTTTTTACCCGGCCCTCTATTCAGGGGGTACGGTTTCCTTTATATATAAAGCAGTAGCAGGACCGGCGCGCTATAAGGTATATTGGAGTACGAATAAATAAATAGTTATAGTTAGAGGGGTTAGTAGCGGATTGTTTGTTTTTTATTATTGTAGGACGGTTCGGATTTAACTCTGTAAAATAGGTAACTAAAGATCGTATACGACTAACCGATACAACTACGTTCTAATTAGCTAGGATCTACATTAGTATATCTTCGATTTTATATAACGCGACGCTAGGTTATATATTAACAATAAGGATTCTTTAGCTATTAACCCCACTCTAGTAATTCGAGCCTTCGACCTCCTATTTTCAGCATCTCGCCGCCGCTAGCTAGCTAGGTGTTCTCTTTCAGCTGCTTCGTATCTAGGGGGTATGTCACGACCTAGCTAGCCCTATCTCTATAGTCCGCTCTAATTGGCTGCTTCGTACCCACTTAGCGCCCCGTTTTCCATTTCCTGTTATATATATAGCTATGTTCTTATATACTCTCTTTCCTCTGTCTCTTCCTTCGTTATATAATAATCAATGTAACATATCTCTCCTACATGCTCTTCTAGTGCTACTATAAGCCTATGCAAGAACTAACACCGCTATATAGTAGTTCTATTTTATATAAACAACTACCTTATATTCTACTATAGAGACTACGCTAATAAGGTAAACTAGATTATAGATACGCTAGCTATAAAGTACAAAGTATATAGCTAGGGCAACGTCTTATAGTTCCTTAGCATTTAGGTCTTAAGAAGCTATATAGACTATATAGTCTATCTAGTGTATAATTAGTATATTAAGTAGATCGCTAAGCGCTTTAATCTTAACAAGGAGACTCGCTTCCTATATATCCCCCTAGAATATAACCTTTACCTATTTAAAGGTCTTACTCCGTTTAAAGATATTAAGTAGTTCTAGGAACTTGTTGGCTCTATTCTATATATAGCTATTATAATCCGTCCTAATATAGCCTTCGCTATATTATAGCGCTCTTAGTTCTTAAAGAATCCTAGCCCTACTTATATCGAGGCTATAGAATACATTATCGTTTACCTCTTCGGTACCTAATTTTTAGCTATTTAGTATAGCATCGCCTTTAGGATATATATCCTACTTATCGCTAGTAACGTCTTATTTGTAGATATCGAGAAAACGCGCTACTTATCCTAGAGGTATATTATAATGCTATATAGTAGGGTTATTGATTAGAAAGGGGACTAGGGCGCCCCCTAGTTATAGCAGCGAGCTTGATCTAGGAGGTATATACCAAGCTATTTAGGAGGTTCTAGAAGAGGAGCGGGAGGACACAAGGGAGGAAGCCTAGGCTAGGCCTATAGGGGCTAATAGTAGTTAAGAGAGTAGTAGCTATAGTAAACGAGTAGGCTAAGTAAAAGTAGAAGATAGGGAAGCTAAAGAACAAGACCCTCGATATAGATAGAGTAGTAGCACTCGCCTAGTAGGAGCGCGAAATAGCGGCCCGGGAAGGGCGCGCCACGCTTATAACGAGAGCAAGAAGACCTACGTACCGCTTAGTAGATAAGGACCCCCCAATATAACTATTTACAGACCTTGCCCTTAAAAGATATAAGGGTCTAAGTAAGGCTTAGAGCTCCTCGCTCGCCTAGGCGTATAGTAGGGACATTGGCCTCTAGGAGTACCTAAATAGGGTAAACGTCCTAGAGATTACTACGCTATACTATAAGTATAGTAAGGGCAAAGAAACGATCGAACACCTAGTAGTATAGTATAAAGATCTACTAAAGTATAGAACCTAGGAAGAGTTATTAATATAGTTACAATAGGATCTATAGCTTGTCTTACAACGAGCTATATAGCTATATAAGAGCTTAGTAAAGGTAGTTATTAGCTAGTTAATGGATTCGGGGCGCCTAATAGAGTATAGTGTAGCTTATAGGCTATAACTAGAATCTATAAAGGCTTTAAAAGCGGCTAAGAGTAGCGGAGAGGGTATAGGAAGTGCCAAATCGAGCTACTAAGGGAAACCAAGGCTATCTTTTATATATAGTATAATAGATTCAAAGCGCTAAAGCAGAAGCATAGGTAGGGGTTTTTACCCGGCCCCCTGTTCAGGGGGTATAGTTTCCTTTGTATATAAACCAGTAGCAGGACCGGCGCGCTATAAGGTATATCGGAGTACAAATAAATAATAAATAATTAGAAAGGAAAAACTTTCTTCGTAAACAGGCCCGCACTAACTAGTGCAGCAGCGCGCTAAAACGGCCGAAACCTACATCGCTAGAAAGCTCCCGACGAGCTCTATCTAGCTATACCGGGTATATCTACGCGCGAGACGCTACGCAGGTGCTACAGGCGTAGGAAGATAGGGAAAACGAGCTGCGTACAGCTCCTAGAAATCCTCTTCTATACCGCCTAGACCTATAACCTAGATCTATAGCGGATCTACCTAGCGCCGGCCCTAATAGCTTACACTAGACCTAGTATAGAGGTTAATAGCGATCTCCCCCCCCCTGCCCCTACTACTAGGAGCACCCTACCTGCACTAAGAGGCCTATCCGAGTCCTAGTACAACGGACCTAAACCCCCCTACGGAGCGCCCCCGAGCGGCCCCTATAACTACTAGCAGACCTACCGCTAACCCCCCTGTTAATACTAATAGTAGTAGTACTAACCCCCCGCCAACTAGGAACAACGCGGATTAGGCGATATTAAGGCTATACTCGATAGTATAGTCGCCTTAGTTAGCCTAAACAAGAAGAATATCGCCTAGGGAGTAGCGAGAGAGATCCTAGCTTAGGTATAGAGCGCTATTAACTAGCTGTAAAGCGCTCAAGGAGGCCCAGAAGGCCTTAACTATACGACTATAAGGAAGATCGTCGCTAAGGAAGTATAGGCTATACTTATAAGCGCCCTAGCTACTACAAGCGTAGGATAGGGTCCTAACCGCTCCTAGGTAACGATCGTAGCAAGAGCCCTAGCGCCCTAAGCGCAACCTATAAAGGTAATCCCCTAAAGGATCGCTAAGGAAATCCTTATCTAAGGTAATAGCCTACTAGCTAACCTTATAAAGAGAACCTCCCTAGAGATTATCTAGGCGATTAATAACTAGTCTATATAGAAAGGAGTAGTTACTATAAGGAAGCTCCCTAGCGGGGACACTATTATTACCTTTAGGGATAAAGCAGCGAAGGAATAGTATACTAAGAATAACTAGTGGATCTACTAAGCGTTTAGAGAGTAGGCAAAGGAAGCCTGTAGAACCTTCGTAGTACTCCTAAAGGGCCTAATAAGGTTAGAGATCTAGGGAGTTACTAAAGCGGAGTTAGGGCTTAGGGTTAGAGCGGCGGAAGCGTTTAAGCAGGAAGATAAGACCTTTTAATTCTCTCTTAGTAGCATTGTAACGGCGTTTAGCGTTTAACTAGATTCTGCTCTCGAAGCGATAGGGGTACTATTTGCCGTTAGGACCTATCTACTCGATAACTCCGCCCTAGCTATTAAGGCTAGCGTCTATTATAAGGAATACTATACTATACCTTAGGTTATCGTAGATTAGGGGGGCGAGGATAGGGGCATTAGTAATCTAGTACTAGAGATACTTAATATACTATTACTATACCTTAGTCTACTCCTACTTAGCGTCCTTCTTTATTAGCTTATAGAGCGGCCAAGCGATAATAGCGAAATAGCGAATCTAGATCCAATAGTAGCCTATAAGGCTAAGGAAAGACTATACGTCTTTAAGTTCGTAGCACAGGCCCTATTTAACGATTTTCTTGATCTTTACATCGTCTAGGCGGCGGCTATTAGGGGTATAGAGATACCTAAGCAGTATAGCCTCGATCTAGTACTATTGCGATTTAACTACTGCGATGGTTGCTCCGGCTAACTCAGCTTGTAACAGGACCTAGTTAATGTTATAAAGATAGTTAGTAACAAACTAGCGTACTCCTAGGGAGAACAGGCGGCTATCGAGGTTGCTACGTAGTCCTTTGATATAGATATCGTCTAAGTAGGGCCGGCAGACGTAAGGGATAAGGTCCTAGAAGATACAGGTTATAGCGCGCTAGAACTATACCACCGAGTTAGTACCTCCTATAGGGAGCGTATATATCCGAAGGAGGCTAATAGGGGTCTAGAAGGTAGTAATATCCCGGCTCTTCTTATTAAGGCTAATCTAGCTATATCCTAAGAACAAGTCGAGGAGGGAGATTATTTTATATCCGCCGAAGTCTTCGCTAAATTCTTCCGCGGTAGGGGGGATAAAGGCATCGCGTAGTATAACGGTGTTATACTTCTACGTATCGTTAATTAGGCGGAGACTACTATCCTTTTTAAGGACTAGGAACTAGTTATTATAGTAGCTATTGTAACTTTCCTCGATAATACCTTACTATAGGCGCTCCTTAAGTAGGTTAATAACCTTTAGGACTATTAGCTTTAGGATCAGGATGCTCTTCCCTTGCTATACTTTGTAAGGTACTGTCTTAACGTATTAGGGGGGGAATACCTTAGGGTCGATCTGGCTATACTCTATAAAATCCTACGCTAGGGCTGCTTCCTAGTTTAAAAGGATCTTAACGAAGATCGCTACCTCCTATTTAGTAAGGGTTATCTCGACCTTGCTAATTATAGCCTCTAGTTGCTCTACTATTAGTCTCGCCCCTCTAGCTAACTCTATAAACCGTAGCGTAATAAGGTCGCCTAATCTAGTCCCTGCCTATATTTTCTCTTTAGCCTTGCTCTTCCGCTTCTCGAGCTAATATAGGTCACCTTCTAGGACTATAGGGCGTACCTTATTAGCTATAGTCTTCCTTAATATAAAGGTAGCTACTTGCTCCTTTAGACGTCTAAACGTATCCTTCTACTTCCTATTAATATAAAAGATCCTTCTTTATAACAACTAGGGTAATCCTAACAAGCTAGTATTCCTTGTTTCGCTTATATAAATAGGGGGAGAGGGTAGTATAAATAGTATAGGGGGGTCTATAGTGTCCGAAGCTAAGGTAAACAAGGTATTTAAAAGGGGTAAAGAAGATAAACGTAAAATAAAATTGAAAATCTCGTTACCTAGATCTCGATCTAGGTAACCTAGTAGCATCTCTCCCTCTATAAGATCTACCTAATTAGGGACTATCTCCTCCTGTTCTCGTCGTACTAGTCTATAGAATATAGACGCACTCTCGTAGAGTCAATTCGCTATCTCCTTACTACTTAGCTTAGGGCGCTTCGCTAGCTTTTTAGAGACTATATAGGCCTTAAAAATAAGACTATCTATTGTAACATTTATAGTAACTAGGCGGCTATCCTTAAAGTTAAATGTTAGGTTAGTATCCTTAAAGAATAGTATACTAAGGAGTATATTGTACCCTCCTATATTATCCGAATGTATATAGAAATAGACTAGAACGCTCCTTCCTACTAAGAATATATAGGCCTAGGTCTCTCCTTTGAATCTTTTAGACTAATAGAGACCTTTAGAGACTATATTAGTGTTTTAGATAGCTAGACTATAATTCTATACTATCTAAAGCGATAGAGCGTTATACTTAGAGCTAGAATCTAACAACGCGAATTCCTTATCTAAGAGCCTATTCTCGAAATTATAGTATAACGAAGGTAGGGTATATATTTATATAATAACCCTAAGTTCTACCTTCTGCTTTAGCGATAGTAGGTAGATAGGTGTCTTTATTAACTTGACCGCCTGTTCTTACGGAGGAGTAGGTAGCTTGTTAAGAAGGAGGCGCTCCTAGAATCTACTAGTAGCAACACCGTACTCCCTATCCCTAGTAACTCTAAATATAGTAGGGATAGTCTTACGCCCTTTATTCTAGGAGCTTAGGACTATATTAAGATTTATACAAACGTAACAAGGAGCGGCGTTACCTTCCTTAGGCGCGGTATAAGCTATATCTTTACTTAAGGTACTAGATCCTTTATAATCGATAATATCTAGGCTACTAGTTAGCTAGGTAATATAGGTAACAAGGGCTTCGCGGTACTTAGGGGAGACGCGAACAAGGTCCTCTATAGTAATAGGGGCTTTAACGCCTATAGATTTCTCGATAAGGTAGCGGAGTTCTAAGACGGTAGTGTCCTTAGACTTAGGCTCTAGGGTCTTTAGATCGCTTAAAGGCTTCTAAGGGGCGGTAATCTTAAAGGTCTAGGGTACCGCGGCTAACTATTCAGGGGAGGGTCTCTTTAGGAGGGTTAGCTAGAGGATATAACAGTCGTCTAGGCAAGGTACGAAGCCGCTACTTATAGCCTAGTCGCTATCTTTAATAGGTTATTTAGCTTTAAAGCGGACGTACTTTCTAAGTACTTCCTAGGCGAATATAGAGGTAGCTTCCTTATTAGCTATCTGTTTAGGGGTCTTCCGAGATAAGCGCTAAACGTAACTCTCTATATTACATTAGTCTATAAAGAAGTTAAGATCCCTAGCCTCGGTATAGTCGTATACTAAGCGCTTAGTATCCGCGGTCCAGACGCTAAGACGATTAACGGAAGTACGTACGGTCTTGTTCTAGTATTAACTAAAGATAGAGACGTCCTTAATCAAGCTAAGGTTAGGCTTGTAGGTTGCGCTGGCACGCTACTCGTAGGCGCGGGCCTAGTTAAGGTATACCTTATAGCACTTATAGCCTAGTATTATAGAGGCGTAAGCGCGGATTAAGTTACCTATCTAGCTAGTATTCTAAGCTATAACTAGATCTAATTAACTAATAGTAAAGTAAGGGGGGGGACTCTCCTTATAGCCTATATACTATTTATTCTTAACCCGCTAGAATAGGCTAGCTTAGTAGTCTATCTTATTAGAAGGATAGTCGAATAACACGTAGCTATTGCGCTAGCTATAGTAGTAGCACTATAAGAAGTTGTTTAGGTTGCTACAGGCGTCCTTATCGAAGGTAACTCGACTAGGGTTGCTACTATAGCCGCAGCGCTAGCCGCTAGCGTTACTAAAGCTATTAGCGCCGTAGGTCTAGAGGTAAGTATAAACCTCCTTAAGCTCCTAGGAGTTCAAGCGTATAGAACGACCTAACTTAAGGCTCTTAAACTTCTAGCGGATAGGCTCGCGAAGAGCCTACTTCCTAATTGTAAGCTCGGCTATCTATTTAATAAGGTCGGAGAGGTTATCTATAGTCTCCTTACCGTTATCTTAGTTAGTATCCCTGTCCTTGTTGTTGTAAATAATCTTGTTATTATAAATAGTAACGATGTTAGAAGCCTTAGCCTTCTAGACCTTGCTATAGATAACAAAGCCCTCCTTATAGACAGAGAGGAGCTACTCGTAGAAGTCGTTATACGCTATATTCTTAGCAAGGACCTTCTTGAACTACCGGCACTAGAGTTTAACTTAGAGCGGCTTAGGAAACTTACCCTAGAAGTTATAGGGGGCGGCATCCTAGTAGGACTTATGATTAGTGGCTAGGAGGCGGGTAATAAGGTACTCTATATAGCTAAAGGCCTCTAGGATAGCGACTATAGTATACTCGATCTTGTTATAGTAGAAGTTCTACAACTCCGTCTGAACAGTCTTATCCTAGCAGGGGTCGAGATACTTCTATTACTTATAACACTTCTTCTAGAAGGTATCCTAAGACTTACAGTTACTAGCTAGGAAGCTCTTAATAATCTAGCAGGTAGGGTTATTGCACTAACGCTAGAAGCGACGAATCTAGTTATCGATAATAGTAACGTCCTCCTTAAGGCAGGTATTATAGAAGGCCTTGGTATAGAGGGAGACGTTACGTCCTATAAAGGTACTAGGGAGGCTAAAGTCCTTAGGACCTAGGAAAGGGACGTATCTTCTAGTAGCTATCTTAAGCAGAGGTTCGACAGTAGTCTCTATATATTTAGATAGAGGCGTAAGGCTAGCTAAGGTATCTAAGGATATATTAGGGTATAGAGAGGTTAGAAAAGATAATAACGAAGAGGTAGATAGTAATATTAGAGGCTTTTTAAGATTTCTCGAGCGTTTGCTAGATATTAGTTCTTCGTGCTATTTTTCTAATTATATAAGCGGATGTATCTAGGGTAATGAACTGACTTTCTCCCCCCTATATTCGGATAAAGCCCTAGCTATTTTCTAGACTCTGATTCCTTTCGAGTACGCTTTCTAAACGCTAAGGTTAGTAGCCCCGATCCTATTAGCTACCCTTACTTACGTCTAGACTACTCCAAATGCGCCTGCTCTAATAATAGCTATAGCGGTAAAGGCTAATGTTCTAATAAACTATATTAAATTAATATTAGTAACCCCCTGTTCTTACAAAGCCTAGGCGCTTATAGCAAATAGGGGGAGTCCAGCGCCTATAGAGGCTAAGATCTTATTTTCTAATAGTATCGTATATCCCTAGTATATCTAAGCAGGTTACTAAGGACCCTTACCCTTGTTCCGATAAAGTCCTAGCGTATATCTAGGTATACCTACCCTAATAATAGCTATAGCGGTAAAGACAAATGTTATAACCCCCTGTTCTTACAAAGCCTAGGCGCTTATAGCAAACAGGGGGAGTCTTACGTCTAGGGAGATCGTATTTCCGATTATATTATATATCCCTAGTATAGGTAAGCAAATCGTAAAGGAACCTATATAGCTAAACGTAGGAGCCCTCTAGTTCGACGGCGAAGCCGCTATAACCGTTGCTGTCTGAACAGGCGGTAAGGAGGGTTTATTGTCTGTCAAATAGCGCGTACTAACGATATAAGGACCTCTTACGCCTCTGATTCTATAATGTCTTAGCGGTAGATGTTATGTTCCTATATATATAAGAGCAGTGCTTAGATCTTTAAGTCTAGTTTAGATATAAAGTAGAGCTTCTCCCTAGTTAAGCCCCTATTTAAACTAGAGCAAACTATAAACCAAGCTACTAGCTACAAGAAGAGCAAGACGTAGTAGTAATAGACAAGTAGCGAGCGTCTAAGGTTGCTGACGTATCTTCGGGCTTTAATTACGTCTGATCAGATCAAGATATCGCCGCCCTCTGGACATATGTCTCCCCCTGTTCAGAGGAAGGCGAATAAGATCACTATAAAAACATATACCTAGAGGTAGCGGGAAGGCCTGGAGCTAAAAGTGTTAGATTTAGGGGGGGAGTTTTAATATCCTAGGAGTATTGTTATATCCCTAAGTAGGTGCTCTAACTAGCTATATATATAACTGCAAAGCAACATATAGCGCTGTAAGCAGCTAAAAAACAAAGAATCCACTATACACGTACCCCTGTTCTAGCTAAGAACTGTCTGCCCCGGTTCAATAGCTCGTTGTAAGACAAGCTATAGATCCTATTATAACTATATTTATAACTCTTCCTAGGTTCTATACTTTAGTAGATCTTTATACTATATTACTAGGTGTTCGATCGTTTCTTTGCCCTTACTTTACTTATAGTATAGCGTAGTAATCTCTAGGACGTTTACTCTATTTAGGTAATCCTAGAGGCTAATGTCCCTACTATACGCCTAGGTAAGCAGGGAGCTCTAAGCCCTACTTAGACCCTTATATCTTTAAAGGGCAAGGTCTATAAATAGTTATATCGGGGGGTCCTTGTCTGCTAAGCGGTACGTAGGTCTTCTTACTCTTGTTACAAGCGTAGCGCGCCCCTCCGAGGCCGCTATCTTACGCTCCTACTAGGCGAGCTCTACTGCTTTATCTATATTAAAGGTCTTGTTCTTTAGCTTCCCTATCTTCTACTTTTACTTAGCCTACTCGTTTACTATAGCTACTACTCTCTTAACTACTATTAGCCCCTATAGGCCTAGCCTAGGCTTCCTCCCTTACGTCCTCCCGCTCCTCTTCTAGAACCTCCTAAATAGCTTAGTATATACCTTCTAGATTAAGCTCGCTACTATAACTAAGGGGCGCCCTAGTCCCTCCTCTAACTAGAGGAGTAGTTTATATATTCTAGCTTCGAAGTTAGCCAGCCGCCTGTTTAGGTAGAGGTCTACTAGTAGGACCTAGGCCTCTATCTCTAGGTACCTAATTAGTATAGTTCTATAGCCTCCTGCTACTACGTAGAGGCCCCTGCTCTAGTCCTTTACTAGCTTCTTAGCTATCCCCTTTAGCTTACTCCCTTCACTAACTATAGTTAGGACGTAGTAGCTTGCTACTCTATATACTACTATACTCCTTATACACTTTGTATATACCTCCTAGGCCTTCGCGAGGCTCAGGCCCTACGTCTTCGCTACGATCCTCGTTAGCGCGAACTCCTAGGTAGCGAGCTTCTTCTTAACCGCGCTATAGTACGCTTACTATAAGAGCTTCTAGTCTAGCTAGACCCTAAGGAACCTAGCGGACTTAACTAGTTTAATATCTATATACCTACCTTTGTCTAGGAGGGCGAGCTTAGCTAGGTCTAGCTACTACCTCTAGTTCTTGTTAAAGTGGATTAGTTTATACTTCTACGCTATAAACGCTATTCCCTACGTTCCTGCCTGCTTTAGGTAGGTTCCCTACGCTTGCTCGAGTTAGTAGATATTTACCTTAGCCGACTTTCTAAATACTAGTAGGTTCGTATCGTTAGTAAAGCCTGCTATACTAAGGTATAGGTACTCTTTCCTTAGGTCCTTATATAGTAATATAATATATAAGATAAATAGGATAGGTAATAGGGAGGACCCCTAGGGTACCCCCGCTATAACTAGGATGTTATCTATTACCTTCCTATTAAAGTAGAGGATCGCGACCCTATCTATTAGCTATTCCTATATCTAGAGTACTATCTACCTTAGGTAGCTAAGCTCCTAGAGCGTAGCTAGTAGCCTAACGTAGTTAACTATATTGAAGGCTCTAGTAATATCTAGTTATAGGAGGGATACTAAGGCGCCTTAGCGCTATATCTCTAAGACCTAGGCTATAACTAGTCGGACCGCTAGCTCGGTCAATCTACTTGCCTAGTTACCTATCTACTTAGTAGGGAGTAGCCTATAGACCTCCGCTACTGTTATAATCCTTCTCGCTACTATTACCTTAATTACCTTCTCTATAGTTAGGAGTAGCGTAATAGGGTAGTAACCTCCTAGGGTATAGTATATATTAGATGTCTTTCCTAGCTTCTATAGGACTACTGTTTTAGCTCTTTTAAACGTAGCTAGGAACTACGCTAGCTATAGGTACCTTGTAGTTAGAGCCGCGAGGATCTAGCTTAGCAGTTAGCTATATACCTTTAGGAATCCTATTAGGAGTATATCCTCCTCTAGGGCCTTCTATAGGCTTGCTTTATCCTATACTACTTCTATCGCTAGGAAGCTTATAAGCTCCTAGACCTTAAACCCCTATTCCTACTTCTCCTTAAGGTCTAGGTCCTAGATATTACTAAGGTCTACCCCTAGGCTTAGGAAGAACTTCTTTATAAGCGCTTCTACCTTATTCTAGTACGTTATTAGATCTAGGCTACTATCTAGGCCCTTTAGGGCCGGGAGTTTCAGCAGCTTAGAGAGGAGGAAGCTCCTAAGCCTTACCTATCGCTCGAGCTACTATAGGGTCTCCTCTTTAGCTTCCTCAATCGTCTTCCTCTAGAAGCGCCTCTTTTCCTCCGCTATTTCTATTACTAGCTCTCTTTGCTTCCTATTAAGCTTCTCTATATAGAACTATATAAGGGTCCTCTAGAGCTCCCTCTCTATCTCCTTTACTACCTTCGACGCCTCCTTTACTTTATTTATCTACTATAGGGAGCTCCTCCCCTTTAACTCCTTCCTCCTAGGGGCTATTACGTAGGTAATAGCTATTAGCTCCGTAGCTAGCCCTTCGAATACCTCCTCTAGCCCCTTTCTCGTCTTAATCCTTACCTTTAGTCCCTCTAGTCCTTTATTGTTACGCTATATCCTTAGTAGTAAGTACGCTACCTCTACCTTTATTAGCTTCTCTAAGACCTTCTTCTAGTTCTACCCTTCTAGCGCCTTCCCCCTTAGGAATAGGCTATTAAGCTTTACTTTAAGTACCTATAGATAGTAGTCTAACCCTCCCCTAATCTCCTTTCCTAAATATATTATCGTTAGGACTATTAAGGCCTAAATATAGTCGATCGTTAACGTCTTGCCCCTTTGCTCTCCTATAGAGGTTCTTATAACTATACCCTATAGGGTTTATAGGCTTAGGTCCTACTTATAAGCTAACTTAAGGAGCTTCTTAGACTTCCTCTTATATCGCCCGAACTTGTCCTAGACTAGGTTCTAGAGGTTAAAGTCTCCTACTAGGATTATAGCGTAGGCTAGGCCCTAATAGGCTAGGAGGCTCTTTAGGATAGTCTTATTTACTATATAGTTATTATATACTAACTAGAGCTCTAGACCCCTTTTCCCTAGCTCTAGGAACTATACCCTATACTACTACGCTCTCGCCTTATATTCCTACTATCTAATATTAAACTTCTTATATATATATATCGCCGCTTTTCCCTATTACGTATAAACTAGGTAGTACCGTAAGCTCTAGGGGTAGTAGGCTACCCCCTACTTACTAAGCTATAGTTCCTAGACTGCGATTATATCGAACTCTACCTCCTCTAGTAGAATCTCTATATTCTACTTTATACCTCTAGTATTCTAGAGTATAGTTTTAAAGATTATTCTCTCCGCTAGATATACCTTCGTCCTCTAGCTTGTTTTAGGTTAGGGGGATAGTTATAGCTACTAGTAGGCCCTAGGGCTAGGTATTCTATATACTTAGGGTACTAGTAGCCTATATGTTAGGCACTTCCTAGGCGCTTAGGGGTTCCGCCTAGGATCCTTAGGATCAGTAGCGCTATTACTATAGTAGCGGCGGTCCCGACGCAAATAGGGCTATAGCTAGGCCGAACTATAGTCGGCTCTACAATATATCCTTACTTACTATAGTAGGGCGGCCTTTTACTATTAGGAACCTAGGTCTCCTCGCTCCGACCCTCTAGTACCCCTCCCTATCCTCTTTCTCTACGCCTTAGCGTATAAACGCGAACAGTAGCTTCGTAGGCTCCGGTCTAGTAGGTTTGAATATTCTAGGCCTATACTAGTACGCTTCTTTAGCCCCTTCCTATACTCTTACCCTCTCCCTACACTACTTCGACTACCTAATGTACTTTCCGCTATACGCTAGGCACCTTAGTAGGAGGTAGGCCTTATAGGTAGGGTACTAGGCTTCTCCTTCCTTTCTTCCTACTCTATAGGCCCTTACCCTATATCTTCTATATAGGGGTTCCTTTAGGTAGTACCTCTAGATATATCCCTACTTCTAGTACTTAAAGCACTGCTTTAGCTCGAGGGCTACCTAGTACAGTTCGTAGTCTAGTACTTAGGCGTCCTAGATAACTCCGAAGTTATACGCTACTCTTGCCTTGTCTTAGCTCTTAAAGGTTACTAGTACCGTCGCTCTTATAAGCTCTAGCTTACTAGGGATCTAAAACTTAACTATATTTACTATATAGAAATCTAGTCCCTAGGTAAACTCCACTTTAGTAACTCCCTAGATCTCTAACCTCGTTAGGCCCTTTTAGAGTACTACGAAGGTTCTATAGGCTTCCTTCGCCTACTCCCTAAACGCTTAGTAGATCCACTAGTTATTCTTAGTATACTATTCCTTCGCTGCTTTATCCCTAAAGGTAATAATAGTATCCCCGCTAGGGAGCTTCCTTATAGTAACTACTCCTTTCTATATAGACTAGTTATTAATCGCGTAGATAATCTCTAGGGAGGTTCTCTTTATAAGGTTAGCTAGTAGGCTATTACCTTGGATAAGGATTTCCTTAGCGATCCTTTAGGGGATTATCTTTGTAGGTTGCGCTTAGGGCGCTAGGGCTCCTGCTACGATCGTTACCTAGGAGCGGTTAGGACCCTATCCTACGCTTATAGTAGCTAGGGCGCTTATAAGCGCGGCCTATACTTCCTTAGCGACGATCTTCCTTATAGTCGTATAGTTAAAGCCTTCTAGGCCTCCTTTAACGCTCTACAGCTAGTTAATAGCGCTCTATACCTAAGCTAGGATCTCTCTCGCTACTCCCTAGGCGATATTCTTCTTGTTTAGGCTAACTAGGGCGACTATACTATCGAGTATAGCCTTAATATCGCCTAATCTACGTTGTTCCTAGTAGGGGGGGGGTTAGTGCTACTACTATTAGTATTAACAGGGGGGTTAGCGGTAGGTCTACTAGTAGTTATAGGGGCCGCTTAAAGGCGCTCCGTAGGGGGGTTCGGGTCCATTATACCGGGACTCGGATAGGCCTCTTAGGGCAGGTAAGGTGCTCCTAGTAGCGGGGGCAGGGGGGGGGAGGTCGCTATCGACCTCTATACTAGGTCCGGTATAGGCTATTAGGGCTAGCGCTAGGTAGATCCGCTATAGATCTAGGTTATAGGTCTAGGCGGTATAGAAGAAGATTTCTAGGAGCTATATGTAGCTCGTTTTCCCTATCTTCCTTCGCCTATAGTACCTGCGTAGCGTCTCGCGCGTGGATGCACCCGGTATAGTTAGATAGAGCTCGTCGGGAGCTTTATAGCAATGTAGGTTTCGGCCGTTTTAGCGCGCTGCTGCACTAGTTAGTGCGGGCCTATTTGCGAAGAAAGTTCCCTATAGTTAGTAAGGGGAGTAAGCTAAGGGGAATAGCTAAGAAGCTAGCGAAAGACTAGAGTAAGGGCTTCTACGTAGTAGTAAGAGGCTATAGAACTACGCTAATTAGGTACCTAGAGATAGAGGCCTAGGTCCTACTAGTAGGTTTCTACCTAAATACATAGCTAGCTAACTTCGAAGCTAGGATATATAGACTACTCCTCTAGTTAGAGGAGGGACTAGGGATCTAGAAGGTATAGCGGTATAGCGGAACGGGCAGAGAGTAGCGCTAAAGAGCGGCTTAACTTATACGTAGGTAGGGCGACTTTAAAGGACTTCGCAGAACGGCTATATAAGAGCGGTTTAAGCGGAAAACGAAGGAAGCTATATAAGGGCTCCCGGCCCCCTGTTCAGGGGGTACGGTTTCCTTTGTATATAAACCAGTAGCAGGACCGGCGCGCCGTAAGGCATATCGGAGTACGAATAAATATATAAGGGCTTTTAGCAATCGCGAAGAACAAGGCGGTAAGACTTATAAGAATAGTAAAACGAGTTATAAGGATTGTAGAATCACAATACTTCTAAGCTATAACGGGTTTAGCTACTATATAAAGGGAAACAAGCACTAGGCTTATAACTCTTACGTAGGCTTATAGTAGTACTAGAAGAGTATATAGGAGAGATACGTTATATTAATTGTTATATATTAAAGGAAGAGACAGAGGAAAGAGAGTATGTAAGAACATAGCTATATATATAACAGGAAATGGAAAACGAGGCGCTAAGTAGCTACGAAGCAGCCAATCAGAGCGGACTATAGAGACAGGGCTAGCTAGGTTGTAACATATACTTTTCTCTCTCCCTCTACTACCCTCTATAATACTAGGAGTTCGAATTTCGCTAGCTATAGAGATATTACTAGGGTATAATTTTCTATCCCTATCTTCTTTAGAAGTACTCTTATAAATAAGGCTTGTAAGATATAGATAGTCTTGTTAGGTCTATCGCGTAGGATGTTAAATCCTAAGAACCTCTTAACCTTACTAAGTTCTTTAATCTTAAACTTAGCTCTTAAACCGTCGTATACCTAGTCGACTATAGCTATATTCTTTGCTACGACTAAAAGGTTGTTGACGTAGGGAGCTATTTATTTATTCGTACTCTAATATACCTTACGGTGCGCCGGTCCTACTACTAGTTCATATACAAAGGAGACGATACCCCCTGAACAGGGGGCTAGGTGAAAGCCCCTGTCTACGCTTCTGCTTTAGCGCTTTGAATACATTATACTAGGTATAAAAGATAGCCCCTGTCTCCCTTAGCGGCTTAGTTCGGCACTTCCTATATCCTCTCCACTACTCTCGGCCGCTTTTATAGCCTTCGTAGCTTCTAGTTATAGCCTATAAGTAACGCTATACTCTATTAGGCGCCTCGAATCTATTAACTACCTAATAACTACCTTTACTAAGCTCTTATATAGCTATATAGCTTACTATAAGACAGGCTATAGATCTTGTTATAACTATATTTACAATTCCTCCTAGGTTCTATACTTTAGTAGATCTTTATACTATACTACTAGGTGCTCGATCGTTTCTTTGCCCTTGCTATACTTATAGTATAGCGTAGTAATCTCTAGGACGTTTACCCTATTTAGGTACTCCTAGAGGCTAATATCCCTACTATATACCTAGGCAAGTAGGGAGCTCTAAGCTGTACTTAGACCCTTATACCTCTTAAGGGTAAGGTCTATAAATAGTTACATCGGGGGGTCCTTGTCTGCTAAGCGGTATATAGGTCTTCTTGTTCTCGTTACAAGCGTAGCGCGCCCCTCCTAGGCCGCTATCTTACGCTCCTACTAGGCTAGTTCTACTACCTTATCTATATTAAGGGTCTTGTTCTTTAGCTTCTCTATCTTCTACTTTTACTTAGCCTACTCGTTCGCTATAGCTACTACTCTCTTAACTACTATTAGCCCTTATAGGCCTAGCTTAGGCTTCCTCCTTTACGTTCTCCCGCTTCTCTTCTAGAACCTCCTAAATAGCTTTGTATATACCTCCTAGATTAAGCTCGCTACTATAACTAAGGGGCGCCCTAGTCCCTCCTCTAACTAGAGGAGTAGTTTATATATCCTAGCTTCGAAGTTAGCTAGCCGCTTATTTAGGTAGAGGTCTACTAGTAGAACCTAGGCCTCTGTTTCTAGGTACCTAATTAGCGTAGTTCTATAGCCTCCTATTACTATATAGAGGCCCCTACTCTAGTCCTTTTCTAGCTTCTTAGCTATCCCCTTTAGCTCACTCCTCGTACTAACTATAGTTAGGATATAGTAGCTCGCCGCTCTATACGCTACTACGCTTCTTATATACTTTGTATATACCTTCTAGGCCTTTATAAGGCTCGGACCCTACGTCTTCGCTATAATCCTCGTTAGCGCGAACTCCTAGGTAGCGAGCTTCTTCTTGACTATACCGTAGTACACTTGCTATAAGAGCTTCTAGTCTAGCTAGACCCTAAGGAACCTAGCGGACTTAACTAGTTCGATATCTATATACCTACCTCTATCTAGGAGGGCGAGCTTAGCTAGGTCTAGCTACTACCTTTTGTTCTTATTAAAGTAGATTAGTTTGTACTTCTACGCTATAAACGCTATTCCCTACGTTCCTACCTACTTTAGGTAGGTTCCCTATACTTACTCGAGTTAGCGAACGTTTACCTTAGCCGATTTTCTAAACACTAGTAGGTTTATATTATTAGCGAAGCCTACTATACTAAGGTATAGGTACTCTCTCTTTAGGTCCTTATATAGTATTGTAATATATAAGATAAATAGGATAGGTAATAGGAGGGACCCCTAGGGTACCCCTACTATAACTAGGATATTATCTATTACCTTCCTATTAAAGTAGAGGATCGCGACCCTATCTATTAGCTATTCCTATACCTAGAGTACTATCTACTTTAGGTAGCCAAGCTCCTAGAGCGTAGCTAGTAGCCTAATATAGTTAACTATATCGAAGGCTCTAGCGATATCTAGCTATAGGAGGGATACTAAGGCGCCTTAGCGCTATACCTCCTAGACCTAGGCTATAACTAGTTAGACCGCTAGCTTAGTTAACCTACTTGCCTAGTTACCTATCTACTTAGTAGGGAGTAGTATATATTTATTCGTACTCCGATATACCTTACGGCGCGCCGGTCCTGCTACTGGTTTATATATAAAGGAAACCATACCCCCTGAATAGAGGGCCGGGTAAAAACCCCTGCCTACGCTTCTGCTTTAGCGCTTTGAATCTATTATACTACGTGTAAAAGGTAGCCCCTATCTCCCTTAGCGGCTCGATTCGGCACTTCCCGTACCCTCTCTGCTACTCTTAGCCGCTTTCGTAGCTATCGTAGCTTCTAGTTATAGCCTACGAGCTACACTATACTCCGTCAGGCGCCCCGAATCTATTAACTAGCTAATAACTACCTTTACTAAGCTCTTATATAGCTATATAGCTCGTTATAAGACGAGCTACAGATCCTATTGTAACTATATTTGTAACTCTTCCTAGGTTCTATACTTCGGTGGATCTTTGTACTATACTACTAGGTGTTCGATCGTTTCTTTGCCCTTGCTATACTCGCAGTATAGCGTAGTAATCTCTAGGACGTTCACCCTGTTTAGGTACTCCTAGAGGCCGATGTCCCTGCTACGCGCCTAGGCGAGCAGGGAGCTCTAAGCCTTGCTTAGACCCTTGTATCTCTTAAGGGCAAGGTCTGTAAATAGTTATATCGGGGGGTCCTTGTCTACTAAGCGGTACGTAGGTCTTCTTGCTCTTATTACGAGCGTAGCGCGCCTCTCCCGGGCCGCTATCTCGCGCTCCTACTAGGCGAGTTCTACTACTTTATCTATATTAAGGGTCTTGTTCTTTAGCTTCTTTATCTTCTACTTTTACTTAGCCTACTCGTTTGCTATAGCTACTGCTCTCTCGACCGCTATTAGCCCCTATAGGCCTAGCCTAGGCTTCCTCCCTTATATCCTCCCGCTCCTCTTCTAGAACCTCCTAAATAGCTTAGTATATACCTCCTAGATTAAGCTCACTACTATAACTAGGGGGCGCCCTAGTCCCTCCCCTAACTAGAGGAGTAGTTCATATATCCTAGCTTCGAAGTTAGCTAGCTGCTTGTTTAGGTAGAGGTCTACCGGTAGGACCTAGGCCTCTGTCTCTAGGTACCTAATTAGCGTAGTTCTATAGCCTCCTGCTACTATACGGAGGCCCCTGCTCTAGTCCTTCGCTAGCTTCTT
>MU853410.1:302654-382021 GCA_033297235.1 Trichocladium antarcticum
CCTAGGTAGCGAGCTTCTTCTTAACCGCGCCGTAGTACGCTTACTATAAGAGCTTCTAGTCTAGCTAGACCCTAAGGAACCTAGCGGACTTAACTAGTCTAATATCTATATACCTACCTCTATCTAGGAAGGCGAGCTTAGCTAGGTCTAGCTACTACCTTCGGTTCTTATTAAAGTAGATTAGTTTGTACTTCTACGCTACGAACGCTATTCCCTACGTTCCCGCCTACTTTAAGTAGGTTCCCTACGCTCGCTTAAGTTAGCGGATATTCACCTCGGCCGACTTTCTAAATACTAGTAGGTTCGTATCGTTAGCGAAGCCTGCTATACTAAGGTATAGGTACTCTCTCCTTAGGTCCTTATATAGTAATATAATATATAAGATAAATAGGATAGGTAATAGGGGGGACCTCTAGGGTACCCTTACTATAACTAGGATATTATCTATTACCTTCTTGTCGAAGTAAAGGATCGTAACCCTATCTATTAGCTATTCCTATACCTAGAGTACTATCTACTTCAGGTAGCTAAGCTCCTAGAGCGTAGCTAGTAGTCTAACGTAGTTAACTATATCGAAGGCTCCGGCGATATCTAGTTATAGGAGAGATACTAAGGCGCCTTAGCGCTATACCTCCTAGACCTAGGCTACAACTAGTCGGACCGCTAGCTCGGTCGATCTACTTGCCTAGTTACCTATCTGCTCGGTAGGGAGTAGCCTATAGACCTCTACCGCCGCTATAATCCTTCTCGCTACTACTGCCTCGATCACCTTCCCTATAGTTAGGAGCAGCGTAATAAGGCGGTAAACTCCTAGGGTACGGTATATATCAGGTGTCTTTCCTAGCTTCTATAGGACTACCGTCTTAGCTCTTTTAAACGTAGCTAGGAACTATACTAGCTATAGGCACCTTATAGTTAGGGCCGTAAGGATCTAGCTTAGTAGTTAGCTATACGCCTTCAGGAATCCTATCGGGAGTATATCCTCCCCTAGGGCCTTCTACAGGCTTGCTTTATCCTATACTGCTTCTATCGTTAGGAAGCTTATAAGCTCCTAGACCTTAAACCCCTGTTCCTACTTCTCCTTAAGGTCCGGGTCCTAGATATCGCTAAGGTCTACCCCTAGGCTTAGGAAGAACTTCTTCGTAAGCGCCTCTACCTTATTCTAGTACGTTGTTAGATCTAGGCTACCGTCTAGGCCCTTTAGGCCCGGGAGTTTCGGTAGCTTAGGGGGGAGGAAGCTCCTAAGCCTTGTCTAACGTTCGAGCTACTATAGGGTCTCCTCCCTAGCTTCTTCGATTATCTTCCTCTAGAAGCGCCTCTTTTCCTCCGCTATTTCCGTTACTAGCTCTCTTTACTTCTCGTTCAGCTTCTCCTTATAAAACTACGTAAGGGTCCTCCGGAGCTCCCTCTCTACTTTCTTCGCCGCCTTTAACGCCTCCTCTACCTTACCCGTCTACTATAGGGAGCTCCTCCCCTTTGATTCCTTCCTCCTAGGGGCTATCGCGTAGGCGATAGCTATTAGCTCTATAGCTAGCTCTTCGAACACCTCCTCTAGCCCCTTTCTCGTCTTAATCCTTGCCTTTAGCCCCTCTAGTCCTCCGTTATTAAGCTATATCCTTAGCGGCAAGTACGCTACCTCTACCTTTATTAGCTTCTCTAAGACCTTCTTCTAGTTCTACCCTTCTAGTGCCTTCCCCCTTAGGAATAGGCCATCGAGCTTTACTTCGAGTACCTATAGGTAGTAGTCTAACCCTCCCCTAATCTTCTTCCCTAAATACATTGTCGTTAGGTCTATTAAGGCCTAGATATAGTTAATCGTTAACGTCTTACCCTTTTGCTCTCCTATAGGGGTTCTTGTAACTATACCCTATAGGGTTTATAGGCTTAGGTCCTACTTGTAAGCTAGCTTAAGGAGCTCCTTGGACTTCCTTTTATATCGCCCGAACTTATCCTAGACCGGGTTCTAGAGGTTAAAGTCTCTCGCTAGGATTATAGCGTAGGCCAGGCCCTAATAGGCTAGGAGGCTCTTTAGGATAGTCTTATCTACTATATAGTTATTATATACTAACTAGAGCTCTAGACCCCTCCTCCCTAGCTCCAGGAACTATACCCTACACTACTATACGCTCGCCTTATATTCCTACTATCCAATGTTAAACTTCTTATATATATTTATTATTTATTCGTACTCCGATATACCTTATAGCGCGCCGGTCCTGCTACTAGTTTATATACAAAGGAAACTGTACCCCCTGAACAGGGGGCCGGGTAAAAACCCCTGCCTACGCTTCTGCTTTAGCGCTTTGAATCTATTATACTACGTGTTAAAGGTAGCCCCTGTCTCCCTTAGCGGCTCGATTCGGCACTTCCCGCACCTTCTCCGCTACTCTTAGCCGCTTTCGCGGCTATTGTAGCTTCTAGTTGCAGCCTACAAGCTACGCTATACTCCGTCAGGCGCCCCGAATCTATTAACCAGCTAATAACTACCTTTATTAAGCTCTTATACGGCTATATAGCTCGTTGTAAGATAAGCTATAGATCCCGTTGTAACTATATTTATAACTCCTCCTAGGTTCTATACTTCGGTAGATCTTTGTACTATACTACTAGGTGTTCGATCGTTTCTTTGCCCTCGCCGTACTTATAGTATAGCGTAGTAATCTCTAGGACGTTTACCCTATTCAGGTACTCCTAGAGGCCGATGTCCCTGCTATACGCCTAGGCGAGCAGGGAGCTCTAAGCCTTGCTTAGACCCTCGTGTCTCTTAAGGGCAAGGTCTGTAAATAGTTATATCGGGGGGTCCTTGTCTGCTAAGCGGTATATAGGTCTTCTTACTCTCGTTACAAGCGTAGCGCGCCTCTCCTAGGCCGCTATCTCACGCTCCTGCCAGGCGAGTTCTACTACTCTATCCGTGTCGAGGGTCTTGTTCTTCAGCTTCCCTATCTTCTACTTTTGCTTAGCCTACTTGTTTGCTACGGCTGCTGCTCTCTCGACCGCTATTAGCCCCTATAGGCCTAGCCTAGGTTTCCTCCCTTCTTATATATAGATATCGCCGCTTTTCCCTATTGTATATGAACCAGGTAGTACCGTAAGCTCCAGGGGCAGTAGGCTACCCCCTGCTTACTAAGCTATAGTTCCTAGACCGCGATTATATCAAACTCCGCTTCCTCTAGTAGAATCTCTATATTCTACTTCACGCCTCTAGTGTTCTAGAGTATAGTTTTAAAGATTATCCTCTCCGCTAGCTATACCTTTGTCCTCCGGCTCGTTTTAGGTCGGGGGGATAGTTGCCGCTACTAGTAGACCCTAGGGCTAGGTGTTCTATATACTTAGGACACTAGTAGCCTGTGTATCAGGCACTTCCTAGGCGCTCGGGGGTTCCGCCTAGGATCCTCGGGATCCCCAGCGCCATTGCTACAGTAGCGGCGGTCCCAACGCGAATAGGGCTGTAGCCGGGCCGAACTGCAGTCGGCTCTACAACATGTCCTTGCTCACTACGGTAGGGCGGCCTTTTGGTGTTAGGAACCTAGGCCTCTTCGCTCCGACCCTCTGGTATCCCTCCCTATCCTCCTCCTCTGCGCCTTGGCGTATGAATGCGAACAGTGGCTTCGCGGGCTCCGGTCTAGTGGGTTCGAATGTTCTGGGCCTGTGTTGGTACGCTTCCTTAGCCCCTAGGGAGTAGTATATAGACCTCCGCCGCTACTATAATCCTTCTTGCTAGTACTACCTCGATTACCTTCCCTATAGTTAGGAGTAGCGTAATAGGGTAGTAACCTCCTAGGGTATAGTATATATTAGGTGTCTTCCCTAGCTTCTATAGGACTACCGTTTTCGCTCTTTTAAACGTAGCTAGGAACTACGCTAGCTATAGGCACCTTATAGTTAGGGCTATAAGGATCTAGCTTAGCAGTTAGCTATACGCCTTTAGGAATCCTATTAGGAGTATATCCTCCTTTAGGGCCTTCTATAGGCTCGCTTTATCCTATACCGCTTCTATCGCTAGGAAGCTTATAAGCTCCTAGACCTTAAACCTTTACTCCTACTCCTCCTTAAGGTCTAGGTCCTAGATATTACTAAAGTCTACCCCTAGGTTTAGGAATAACTTCTTTATAAGCGCTTCTACCTTATTCTAGTACGTTGTTAGATCTAGGCTACTATCTAGGCCCTTTAGGGCTAGGAGTTTTAGTTACTTAAGGAGGAGGAAGCTCCTAAGCCTTATCTAACCCTGAAGCTACTATAGGGTCTTATCCCTAGCTTCCTTAATTATCTTCCTCTAAAAGCGCCTCTTTTCCTCTACTCTCTTTATTACTAGCTCTCTTTACTTCTTGTTAAGCTTCTCCTTATAAAACTACGTAGAGGTCCTCTAGAGCTCCCTCTCTACCTTCTTCGCTGCCTTTAACGCCTCCTCTACATTATCTATCTACTATAAGGAGCTCCTCCCCCTTAACTCCTTCCTCCTAGGGGCTATCGCGTAGGCGATAGCTATTAGCTCTATAGATAGCTCTTCGAACACCTCCTCTAGCCCCTCTCGTGTCTTAATCCTTGTCTTTAGTCCCTCTAGTCCTCTGTTATTAAGTTATATCCTTAGTAGTAAGTACGCTACCTCTACCTTTATTAGCTTCTCTAAAACCTTCTTCTAGTTCTACCCTTCTAGCGCCTTCCCCTTAAGGAATAAGCCATCGAGCTTTACTTTAAGTACCTATAGGTAGTAGTCCGACCCTCCCCTAATCTTCTTTCCTAAATATATTATCGTTAGGCCTATTAAGGCCTAGATATAGTTAATTATAGACGTCTTGCCCCTTTATTCTCCTATAAGGGTTCTTATAACTATATCCTATAGGGATTATAGGCTTAGGTCCTACTTATAAGCTAACTTAAGGAGCTCCTTAGACTTTCTTTTATATCGCCCGAACTTATCCTAGACTAGGTTCTAGAGGTTAAAGTCTCCCGCTAGGATTATAGCGTAGGCTAGGCCCCGATAGGCTAGAAGGCTCTTTAGGATAGTCTTATCTACTATATAGTTATTATGTCGCACTGACAGAAGGCTTGGCGGAGGGCAGGTAGCAAGTTCGAATAGATAGAAAGGGATGATCCATTCAGAGAAAGAAGTGCTCTAATAGAGCCTATATATATAAGAGAAGAGTATGCGTAAGCCTTGTACTAGAGGTACCAGGTTCCACTATACTAAGGCGCTAAGCCCTACCTTACAATATACCCCCTAGTTACGAAACGCCAGTAAGTAACTGCTTACACAAGTCAAATCCAACCAGTTGATATACCTATAGCGCGCTATAGTGCCGTTTTATAGTGCTAAATAAGCTGCCTATTAAGCCCGGTAGTATAGTGTTAATAGTTACTACGGTAACGGCCCTACGCTATAAGCTCCTTCCTAGAAGGTATACCTAGCCCTACTTTTCTTCTAGCGGCTATAGTGACTATTTTCCTCTAATCGTTAGCGACATTCTCGATCGCCTCTTTTCTCTTAATAATATAAAAAATCGCTATAGCTTCTAGGGCTACTAATTCTCCGCGCTCTTTAGCGCACCCTAGTCGCTCGGCTTCGGCTTGCCGCTGCCGCCTCCTATCGCGCGGCTCGCGCCGCCGCTACTATTAGTACTATTTCAGTAGTCGCTAAGCCCGTCGTTTCTAACGACGAAAACAACGATACTATTATAGTATCCGATTCTCCCGCCGCTACGCCTAGTACCGCTAAGCTAGCTTCTCCTACGCCTTGCGCCTCCTCCCTAGCCTCGTTAGTCTCTTAGGAGTCTTCGTCGTCGTCGGAGGCCTCGTCGTTAGATATTATAGCTTTGGCTATACTGTCACAGGCACAGCCTATGTCATGTGCCATGTCATGTGCCATGCTATGTGGTTGGCTGAGCACTCTGTAGCTAGAGGAGCGTAGCTCTACACTAGGTAGAGCTCGCCGCGCAGAGCCTTCAGCCCTCGCGAGCTCCCACGAAGGTTGCACTGTTGTATAACCTTGTTGTATACGACTATTATAGTAGGTTGTACCTTCAACTCGCGCGCGTAGCTAGTTAGACCGTTAGAGGCAGATCGAACACCTTAGACTAGCTAGAACGCTTCTTTTTTCCGACGTACCGGACTTTATTTAACCTTAACTATATAGTACAAGTTAAAACAAGCACCCTACCCCTATTCACAGTCTAACGTATAGGATATCCGACATATAGGACTACCCCCTATAGAACTACCCTAACGAACTAGGATAATAGATAGGGTAGAAGATAGCAATAACATACTAATATAGGCGCTAGAGCAAGCTAGCCTATTATATGCCGCTATTATACGCGAGTAGCTAAGAGCTACGCTAGCGGAGTAGAAGGCGACACTCGCCGCGCTCGCTAATACCTAGGCGATAGCTAATAACGCGGTTACTAAGGGCAAGGCGCTCTACGAATAGCTCGAGGCGTAGAAACATACGAACGTAGTAATCTCGAAGATGCTTGAGGAGCAGAGGCTAATAACCCTATAGGCGCTCGAGGCGACGAGCGCCGCGCTAGCTAGAGGCGGTAGAGGTAGTAGCTAGCTGTTATACTAGCCCTATAACGAGGATAACCTAGCTACGATGTCCCTCCCCTACCTAATACCATTTATAGGGGAGGAGAAGGATACTATTAAGCGGACTACCCTATTTAACGACTAGTCGGATAAGGTCTAGGGGCGCTAGAGAATATACCTTCGCGAGTTCTCGACCGAGCGTACGAAAATCCTATATACTAAGGCGATGCTCGGTAGTAACGTAAGCCGCGTAGTTAAGTCGAAGCTCTAGACAATCAAGAACTACCTAAACGACGATAGGCGCTAGTACTAGAAGACTAGGACTAAGTTCCTAAACGACCTCGAGAAGTGGTATACGACCTACGACGTTGCTATAGTAGCTACGAACTAGCTCTATATACTCGTTTAGGAGAATAAGTTCGCGAACTTCAACGACTTCCTAACGGAGTTCTCGAACCTAGCTAATACCGCTAATATCAAGAGCGCAACGTAGGTCCGTATATTCAGAGAACGGATCTTAGCCCGCCTCTTGGCTACGTTTACATTGTAGGTTAGGCTACTAGTGTCGGACGACTTTAACGTATAGGCTAAGATAGCCTAGACCCTATCTACAAACTTAGATATAGAGGACTTTAGGAAGAAGATCCGTAGCGGCAACGGCGCGCTTGCTATATATTATAGTAGCAGTAGCGGGGGTACCGGGAGAGCCTAGGATCCCGACGCTATAGAGATCGATGCCGTTACCCTAGCTGCGCTTATACCGTAAGAAAAGGAGCGCCGTAGGGCTAGCGGCCTATACTTTAAGTACGGCGCCGGCGACTATATCTTAAGGTATTGCTAGGCCGGCCGAGGAGGCTGTAGTAGCCGTAGCGGCTAGCCGTAGCGCGGAGGCGTATAGGGCTATAGCGGCGCGTAGGGCTATAGCGGGGCATAGGGCTACGGCGGCGCGTAAGGCTATAGCGGGGCGTAGGGCTACGGCGGAGCGTAGGGCTATAGCGGAGCGTAGGGCTACGGCGGCGCGCAAAGATAGCAGTAGCCTTAGGGATAGTAGCAGCCTACTTAGCAAGGCTTTGGTTAAGCCCCCTCTAGGGGCCTCCTAGCTCGCGGCGGCGTAAGCGGCTACGCTAGGGCCTATTAGAGGGGTCGAGACGGGCTCGCTGTACGTTTTGCGGACGCCCCTAACTAGAGCGGTTTTGTTATTAGGGAGGTAGACGAGTAGGAGGACTACGGCGCTTACTAGAGTATAGAGTAACCCCCTAGTTTCGGCTTCTTATATAACAACTAGGGAAACGAGGAGCTCCTATAAACTATCGCTTATAGGAGGGGTACCGTTAGCCGTAGGAGGGATAGGGAGATAGTTTAGTTATTAGTGCTATAGGTAGTAGCGCTAAATCTATTCTCTTATTATTGTACCTAGCGGTTAGTAGGCGCAATGTAGAGTATGTAGCACTTGTAGACTCGGGTTATATAGGTCTAGCGTTCGTGGATTTTAGCTTTACGGTTGCGAATAGGCTACTACTAGAGAGGCTAGCGGTATAGCGGCTGCTATTTCTAGCCGACGGAGGGTTCTTACGCTAGATCGAGCACTTAGTAGCGTTTACGCTAGTTGTTAGCGACTACTAGGAGACCCTAGTATACTTTATTACGATGCTTATAAAGGAGACCCTAGTGATCTTAGGCCTCCTATAGCTATAGAAGTATAACCTATAGATCGACTAGGAGACCCTATAGCTTGAATTTACAGAGTACTACTATAGGAGGTGCCTACTAGAGTATATTAGGAGCTAGGTCGCTCGGTAGGTAGGCTAGCTAGAGGTACCCTTACCCCCTAGGAATAGCGAGCGGTACTATATAACGGTAGAGGACGTACCTAAAGACAACGACTATAGTACCTTTAGTAATAACAATAAGGTCGCTATCGCTACGAGCAAGCTCTTTAACTATAAGAGAGCTAGGTAGTCCGACAGGCGGAGACGGGCCTATAGACGGTAGAGATCCGTGTCCTAGGGAGGCGCGTAGGCCGACCTACGAGGGACGCTCGTACCGCTAGGAGCGATAGGCGTACCGGTTAAAGCGCCGCCCCTTATATTACCGAGGCTAGTAGAGGCAGTAGCTAGCGCTAGGAGACTACCCCCTAGACCCTATTCCCCCCTTTACGCCCTACCTTTACTTAGTTAAGTATAGGGGAAGATCCGCTAGGATAACGTAAAGATCCTAAATGGAGCGAGCTTCCTAGCGGTATACTAATAGAAGGGTATAGTAGTTATACGGACTATAATAGGCAAGCTAAAGAGAGCGGTAGAGGCTAAGAAGAGAGACTATATACTAGTTCTACCTAAGTAGTTTTTTAAGGACCTGCTAAGTTAAGAGAGTATACTAGAGTACGCGAAGTCGATGCTCCTAGTAAGGTTCTATAGCTTTATCGATGCGCTTGCCAAAGGGGACGAGAAGCTTAATAAGATTATAGAGGAGGATTCTAAGAAGTTCTTTAATAAGGCGGATAGACTAGCGCTTACTCTAGACGAGATTAAGGCGCGTCTACCGAAGGAATACTAAGACCTAGTAGCTGCCTTTATCCTATAGGACGCTAATATCTTACCCCCCTACTATATATATAACTATAGGATCGAGCTGCTCCTAGGGAGTATAGTCCTATACTTGAGGAATCGCCCGATATTGCTAATAGAGCTATATATACTAAAGTGCTAGCTCGATAATAACCTTACGAAGGGGTTTATCCGGCCCTTACGCTCGAGCGCCTTATCGCCTATCCTTATAGCCTAGAAGCTGGGCGGAGGTATTAGGATCTACGTTAACTACTATAGTATTAACAATACGACGCTAAAGAGCTAGTACCCTATCCTGCTAATCCGGGAGACCCTAGACTCTATCTACAAGGCGAAGATCTTTACGAAGCTTAACGTAATCGCGGCGTTCAACCGAGTGCGCGTAGCGCCGGGCTATAAGTAGCTTATAGCGTTTATTACGAGATTCGGCCTATATAAGACGCTAGTTACGCCGTTCGGCCTATAGGGCGCGCCTGCTACCTTCTAGCATTACGTGAACAATATCCTCTATAATGCTCTAGATAACTATATAATAGCGTACCTGGACGATATCCTAGTCTACTCTAGCACGCTCGAGGAGTATATTAAGTAAGTTAGTAAGGTGCTAAAGCGTATGATCGACGTAGGCCTATAGGTGGATATCGATAAGTACGAATTCTATACGAAGCGGACGAAGTACCTAGGGCTTATTATTACGCCTAGGGGTATTGAGATAGACCTAGATAAGGTCGAAGCGGTACGTAATTAGGAGGCTCTAGAGACAAGGAGGTACCTCTAGCGGTTCTTAGGGTTCGCGAACTTCTACCGCCGATTTATATAAGGTTTTTCGAGCTACGTACAGCCGCTATACGAGCTTACGAAGAAGACGGTGGACTAGGAGTGGTCCGAGTAATACAAGGTGGCTTTCTAGCGCCTAAAGGTGTGCTTTATTATAGCACCGGTACTGTAGATATATAACTAGGAGAAGCGAGCGGTAGTGGAAGTTAATACGTTAGACTAGTCGGCGGGTAGAGCGCTACTATAGGAGGGGGATAACGGCGAGTTATATCTAGTTGCTTACTTCTTAGCGAAGTATACCGCGGCCGAGTATAACTATAATATCTATAATAAGGAGCTCCTTACGATCGTTAAAGCGCTCGAGGAATAGCGCCCCGAGCTCGAAGGTACGGCTAAGAGGTTCGATATTATTACGGATTATAAGAACCTATAGACCTTCGGTATAACGAAGTAGCTGTCGCTACGCTATATACACTAGTTGGAGTTCTTGTTACGCTTTAACTTCTAGATTATCTACCGCCTAGGCACGGTAAACGGCCACCCTAACGCGCTTAGTAGGAAGCTAGAGTTTATACCGAAAGACGTTAAAGATAATAGGCTATAGAATAGGCGGCGCCCTCTGATCGACCCGAGCAAGTTTAACCTAGAGACTTTTAGTAGCAAATACGACGCTAAGCTACTAGGTAAGATACTAGAGCTCTTTGGCCTTAACGTTTTGCGCTACGCTAACGACCTTATCGCGGAGAGCTACGTGACCTTGCCGTTTATAGTAGACGTAGTAGAGGCGCGTAGCGACTAGGAGGTACGTACTTAGCTAAGTAAAATTAAGCAGGAGCTAAGAGTGCCGTTCGCTAAGTGTAAGTTAGTCTTAGGTAGGGCGTTCTACTATAGTAGGCTAATAATCGACCTAGGCGATCCGGAGCTCTATTTGTAGCTTATCTACTAGATATACGGTTTAGGGCCTAGCAGGTACCTAGGGAGGACGAAGACGCTCGACCTAATAAATAGGGTCTACTAGTAGCTAGGGATAAGCGTATTAGTAAGGACGTTCGTAGGAGCCTATACGCTATACTTTAAGACGAAGAACCCTTGCTCGAAGCCTATAGGGTTCCTTAAGCCGCTCCTATTGCCGTTAGCGCCGTAGCGAGATATATCGGTAGACTATATTACGCCGCTCCCGCTATATAAACAGAGGGGGTAGGAGTTTAGGTACGTAGTAGTAGTAGTTAACTAGCTTATAAAGATACGCCACTTTATTACAACGGCGATACTAGAGGCTAACGAGCTAGCTAACCGGTTTATTAAGTGTATATACTTACTCTATAGCGTACTAGAGACGATTATATTAGATAGAGGTACGTAGTTCGTTTTAGGGTTCTAGAAGGCGCTATCGGCGCGCCTTACGATTACCCTAAAACCCTTATTAGCGTTCTACCCCTAGATAAACGGCCAGATAGAGCGGATTAACGTAGAACTAGAGCAGTACCTACGGCTATATATCAACTAGGCGTAGGATAACTAGGTTAACTAGCTCCCCCTAGTAGAGTTTATAGGGAATAATATAGTCTCCGAGACAACGGGAGTATTACCGTTCTTCGCGAATTATAGCTTTAACCTTAGGATAGGCGTAGAGCCGTCGAAGCTATACCTACCGAATATCTTAGAGTAGTAGAAGCGGGAGTTCTTCTAGGTATTAGAGCTCGCGGACCGCTTTAGGTCGATCCTTAGGAAGGTTATAGCGCTAGTAAAGCAGTTATAGGACCGCTACAAATAGAACGCGAACCGCTATAGGGAGGATACACTATAGTACTGCGTTAGCAATAGGGCAATACTCGATATATAGAACTATAAGACTAGTAGGCCGACTATAAAGCTCGCGCTATAGTAGGAGGGCCCGTTCGAGGTTACAAAGGCCTTGTTATACGCGGTAACTCTAAAGCTCCTAGCGAATATAACGATCTTCCCTACATTCTACGTCTCGAGAGTAAGGCGCTACCTAGGTAAGGGGCTAGCCAGCTAAGAGAGGGCTAATAACGATATAAGCGCTAACTGTAGGCGCGTAGTTACACGGACTAACGAAGGCGAAGACGTAGTAGAGTAGAGGTTCGAGAGGATCGTAGGGTTCGGTAAGGCGGCGAACGGTCGCTAGTAGTACCAAGTTAAGTAGGAAGGTTACAACAACCCGACTTAGTAACCCGCAACGGATCTACATAGCTATAATAACGCTATCTAGAAGTTCTACGATACGTACCCTAAACTTCCGGGCCTACTATTGTAGACGCGGAGAAGGAAGGCGTAGCGCTAGGGTAGGCGCTAAGATAACTCTAACTCCGGATGCAAGCACCTAGGATAGGGGGCTACTTTTGTATAGGGGGCTTGTTTAGAGAGGGAGGGTAGTGTCACAGGTATAGCCTGTGTTATATACTATGTTATATGCTATACTATATGGTTAGCTGAGCACTCTGTAGCTAGAGGAGCGTGGCTCTACACTAGGTGGAGCTCGCCGCGCAGAGCCTTTAGCCCTTGCGAGCTCCCACGAAGGTTGCACTGTTGTGCAACCTTGTTGTATACGACCGTTACATATACCTACTCTAGTTTATACTTCGGCGCCTACTACTACTACTCCTAGCTTAGCGTTTGTTAATCCGTTTCTCTTTATATATGCTCTTAGCTAACTCTTATCGAGTAGAAGAGCGCCTGTTAAGGCCGATATACGTACAGTTCTATATACTAGGTACGTCGCTTCGGCGATATCTAGACGCTCCTTAGGGGAGTGTTTTAACGTTATCGGGCGCGGCACCTGCTACTACCGCTATACCTGTAGGTATAAGTGCGAGCAGCTATAAGTTCTCTACGTTCTAGATTTTTAAGTTGCTTTAAACTAACTAAATAGATTAGTAGGCTTCCTTCCGTTATACCGTAGGTATAGCGCCTCCTCCGCTCCCTCGCTAAGGGATGGCCGTAGTTAGTCAGTTCCGCTCACTATATATATTGACGATATAGCTAACTATGTCGCGTAGCAAATTGCTAACAATCGCACTACCGTCCGCGTCGCTACGCTCGTGGCGTAAGAGAATAGGGAGGTTCTAGGTAGGATAGCTATAAGTGTCGGGGAGATCGCGCTCTACGAGCGCGTTTTCGATAGTATCGCGAACGCTCGTCGCGACCTTATAGTTCTAGTATAGTCAATCTTTCCTAGCCTATGATATACTACCTCGAACGACCCTTTACTATACTTTTAGTGTAGCTAGAGGTTATAGATGTCTATATAACGTAGACAAGTACTAATACGCTCTTTCTTGCCTACTACTAGCCGAATAGTCTGCTAATTGTTATAGAAAACCCTCTAGGGCTTACCTAGATCTAACTTAATATCCCGAAACAAGCGCTTAAGCGCTATTGTCTCGCGCCTAAGCGTCGATAGTACTAAGAGCCTAGCCTCTATAGACGAAGTCGTTATAGTATCCTAACGTATAGCCTTCTAGTTAATTAGGCCGCCAAATAGAGAGATGATATATCCTTATAATAAGCGCCGCGTCTCTATGTCGTCGCTATATAAGGAGTCTCCTATAGTAACGAGCATCTAAGTACTAGGGGCTTACGCCCTACCGTACTTAATATAGACGAACTAGGTGCTATATAGATACTGAATAACGCGCTTAGCTACGTTGGTATACTTAGGGCCGGGATTAGTAAGAAACTAAGACAGCTTTGAAGCCGCGAAGGCTACGTCTGGCCGGGTTATAATTACTAAATATAGGATTAAGCCGACGAGCTCCTAATACTCCTTGATTTACGTTGGCGTCGCCTCTCTAGCGAATAACCTAAGCTCCTTAGAGAGTATAGGAGTACTAGGAAAGCTTATACTATTAGCTAGACTATACTTCTTCGTAATCTTCTTAATATACTAATTGTAATAGAGCTAGACTTTGCCCTTAGTACAATCCTAAAGTATACGAATACCTAGAAACTACTTAATCTTACCCTACTTATATATATCGTACCTTGCTTTAATGCCGTTAATAATACGTTACGTAAGGTACGTATCCTTAGGGCGGTTGAACACTAGAAAGTTATCGACGTAGAACATTACTATTATACGCTGCTCTTTGTCGAAAAAGAGGTATAGCTCCTTGCCCGAGGCTATTATCCCGAGCTTGCCTAGGGTTAAGGTAAACTCTTAGTACTGGAGGAGAGGTAAGTCCTTTAGCCTATATAGAGCCTTGTCTAGCTCTATATAGAAACCCGGCTCCTTGTAGCTATTAGGGAGCTTATACTATATAGACTCCCTAGTCTAGGACGCGTTGAGAAATGCCTAGGCTATATTAAACTACTAGCAATCTAAGCTAAACTTTACTATAACTGCTATTATTATATAGAAAAAGCGCGTAGCTAAAGTAGCGGCGTATATACTCTAAAGATTACTTATATTCTACAAATCTCCTTGTATATAGATACAAGCATTGTACTTCTTAAGAAAACTGTCCTTGTTAAACTTATAGGTAAAGACCTATTTAAAAGGTAATAGGCGGTTCTATATAGCTTCACGTTTAGCTTTCCGCTAGGTTTAATAGGTTATTAGGTTACTTATCTTACTATTAGCTACCTCTTTAAACCGCTTGCTATACTTATAGGTATTAAGGTCTTACTACCTTATTAGGAGTTTTAGAAGGTTATCTTAATAACTCCGGGTAATACTCGGTGTTACACCTAGCCTTCCGCTATTATTCTAGAGCACTGCTACTACAATAATAATATATAGTATCGCGGATTCTAGGCTTAGAAAGTACATACTGTAGAAATCCTGCTATAACTTGGGAGTACCTACGAAATTAACTCTAGCTAGGCCCTATATATTATCGAACCGCCTTAGTAGCTTCCGAATCCGTTCGCTCCGGTACGTCGTAGACGGGTATATAGTCCGCTACTAACGTGCCGATACGCTTGGCTTAGGATACTCCGGCTTAGTTGCTTTAGGGGCTAGTAGAGTACCCTAGGAAGATGTTACACCCTCTATAAGTTCGCTGCTTATAACGATCTTGCTTCGGATACTTACTAAGCTTTTAAAGTCTGATCTTTATACTCTAAAATCCCTACCTATACTCTCGATGTCCTCGCTAACTTCGAGAGCAAACCCCCTATTACTATCTACGCCCTAACCTATATAGGTTAACTAGGTAATACTCCCTTCTATACTAGCTATAGCTAGCTTAGGAATTCCTTTAGGGGTTAGGAGTCCTTCGTGCGTCTTTTACGCTCTACCTACCCCTAAGTCCTAACTAGACTCCTAAGGCACTATAGTAGGTAGTACTATAGTCTTAGCAGCGGGTTTAGCCTACTTACTAAGAGGTTACGTAGCGACCTTAAGGGACTTTAAAAGCACTTCCTCCTTATTAACCTATATATCTAAAATACTAGCGTCCTAGCTCTTCTCCCCCTTGTTAAGAAGATTAGCAAGCCTATTAATAATCCTAACAGGTAGCTTTTCCTGCTCCTTACAAATAGGGTCGAAGAAAGTTTCCTTATTAAAGGTAACATTCTAGGTAACGATAACGCGCTTTAACACTAGTACCTAGATCCTATAAATGTTAGTACTATAGTACCTAACTAGGTATCCGATATACCCTTAAGGTATTACTTTAAATGCTCGCCTCGAACGCTTTACCTCTTACTCCTTGTTAAGTAGGTAGGTATAGTAACTATACGCTATAATGCTACTCTAATCCAGTTAGAGGTCCGTAGTAAGCTTCTTAATTATACTCGGAGTATACTAGCGAAAGTACTACTAAAACTATAACAATAGTATTTCGTTAGGAGACTACTAGTAGTGCGCCTTATTAGGGCTTATATTATACAATAGTGTAGCTATAGGCGTTATCTTGCTCTAGAGGTTCTTAGAGAGGCTGACGTAAAAGCCTATCTTAATAGCCTTGTTAATGATCTCTTAGCCTACGCGCTTAGTACCTCCGTTTAGCTCTAAGGTATACGTTAGGGACGTCTTAATGTTAATACCTTCCTCCTTTACCTATATCTTATAATAGGTAAAGCCTTTAAAGGCTATTACCGCCGCCTTGTTGTCCGACCGAATCTTATAAATAGAGAGGCTATATTACCTTCTTACCTACGCCTCGAACGTAGATAGCGTGTTGAAAAGCTCGGCTTACGTCTTAGTTACTAAATAAAAAACAAAGAGTTTGCTACTATACTCGTCCTTGATTATAAGAAGCTAGTTCTTACTATTAAAGCTTATAAGGTAATTGAACAGGTCCTACAAGATCCTCTAGAACAGTCTTATAGAGGCGTTGTCTAAAGGACGTCTCGAGATTACTTAGTATATATATGTTTAAGCGTAGCTTGTATATTTAAGTCGCGTAATGCCCTTGATCCGAACTCCTCTAACATTTTAGACAAGTACCTATAGCGCTTCTAGACCTAGATAACTAGATCTAGCGTACTAGAGCGTATCCGAATCCTCTTTTAGGCGCTATAGATCCTTCGACCGCTATACGGTAGTAGCCTTTACGCGCCTAAACACTTTTTCTATCGTTAATGTAATCACTATAGTCCCTACGAAGCTCCTTAGGATATAGCTAGGAATCGTCAAGCAGAGGGTAAGAGGAATGTATTCGAGGAAGACAAGATTGTATATACGTAATAGCTTCTTAACTAGGGTGTTCCTCTCGAGTATACTATAGCGTAGCGAGTAGTCTAAACCTAGATACTAGAGCCCTACCTTATATAGAGCTACTTTAGCGATAATATTAATATAGAATCCCTTAACTATAGCTACATTCTCTAATACTAGGTCCTTAGTAGCAGGTCTATAGCGGCTGTCGATTATATTCTTAATAATGCGCCGGCTAGTGCCTATAATCGGGCAAGCAGATGTACTAGCCTCTACGTACTTATTTCCTTTAGCCTTAACGAAAGTACTAGGGACAAGCAGATCCTTGCTATTAATAATGTAAATAGTACTATAGTTATTAACTAGAGTGCTTTTAAAGAGCGGGTACTTAGAAAAGGAGAGAGTGGAGAATACGCTAAGGGGTCCTATAATCGATGGATTAATTATAGTAGCGTTGATCGAACTAGGGTATCTACCCGAACCGCTTAATAAGGATTTATCGACCTAACTACGTTCCGCTACGGTAGTACGTACCTCCTTCTAGCGGGGCTCCTTTAGCCAAGCAAGGATCTTAGCCCGCTCTATATTAGGTAGCTGCCCAAACTTACTAGGGACCCTAGTTACTACTATCTCAAGCGTGAAATAGCGATTAGGCTTCTAACTATACTTGTTGTTAGGCTAGTAGGGGCAGGGGTTCTACTTAGTCGAGGGGCCGCTACTAGTCTTAGCTTTAGGCGCGCGGCTACCCCCTAATTAGCCCTGACCGAGCGTTAGGAAAGTAGTAAATAGGCTCGGGCCTTTAGCGGTAGTAACGCTAATCTCCTTATTAACCAGAGTAGTAAATATCCTCTTGTATTCGTTAAAGGAGGGTACTAGTCGGCCTAGACTATCTACCTCGAGTAAATTAGTTACTTTCTAGCCTGCCTAGTCTAGAGCGATCTTCGCCTAGAGTATATTAAGAAAATCTTTTACTATAAGTATACCCTTAACGTCTAGGATATCGTACGCCTAAGCGTTCTAGTAGGCTCTAGTCTAGTCTTAGAGCTAGACTATAGGGTCGATCTTACTAATCCTAGCGCGCTCGAGCACCCGACGGTATTCCTAGGTAACCGTTATTAAGACCAAGGTGTTAGTAGGAGACACGAGCTTACGAAGGGAGACTATAAGCGCGTAGGTTCTAACCTTCCCCTCCCTATAGTTCTAAGTAAGGGCCGTAGTCCGTGGACCGCTATCGACCGTTAACTCGAGCTAGGCGTTAAGGGTAGTAATATATACTATAAGCTTATCCTAATTAGTACGCTCCGCCTTATAGTCCTTACGTTCGATAAGGAGTTAGGCGTATACTGTCTTAGGGGTCGGATCCGCCACGAGCTTTAGCCTGGATTTAGGAGTTTGTTCTTCCGCGTCCTGGCGTTTCTAGTCCGCTATAGCTATATTATAGTAGATACAGTTAACTTGTTAGAAGTCCTTTAGGACGCTCTATATAGTAGGAGCCTTAGGCTCCTTAGGCTCTAGAATGCTAGTTGTCTCGGGGTTAACGTACTTCTAGACTTTATAAACATCTTTAGCCTAGTAGCGGAACTGTATGAACTACGTAGGGTAGCTAGCGCGATCCGTGAGCTTAACGGAGGTAATCTTAGATTCCGATATAATAGGTTCTAGCGGGGTTGGCGATATACAATCGGAAAAACGTATAGAGAAAAGTGTTCTAAATAGAAAGATAAAGAAAATACACTTCTATAGTATAATAGGGGTAGCTACGTACGACGTTCAGAGCACTGGGGTTATAACTGTCGCACTAATAGAAGGCTTAGCGGAGGGCAGGTAGCAAGTTCGAATAGATAGAAAGGGATGATCTATTCAGAGAAAGAAGTGCTCTGATAGAGCCTATATATATAAGAGAAGAGTGTACGTGAGCCTTGTACTAGAGGTACCAGGTTCCACTATGCCAAGGCGCTAAGCCCTACCTCACGACATATTATATACTAACTAGAGCTCTAGACCCCTTCTCCCTAGCTCTAGGAACTATACCCTATACTACTATGCTCTTATCTTATATTCCTATTATCTAATGTTAAACTTCTTATATATATATATTGCTGCTTTTCCTTACTACGTATAAACTAGGTAGTACCGTAAGCTCTAGGGGTAGTAGGCTACCCTCTATTTACTAAGCTATAGTTCCTAGACCGCGATTATATCGAACTCCGCCTCCTCTAGTAGAATCTCTATATTCTACTTTATACCTCTAGTATTCTAGAGTATAGTTTTAAAGATTATCCTCTCTACTAGATATATTTATTTATTCGTACACCGATATACCTTATAGCGCGCTAGTCCTTCTACTAGTTTGTTTAGTACAGGAAACTATACCCTCGCTAGGCTAGATAAAAACCTCTACTCTTCGATTTAATCTCCCCGCTTCTGTTTCCTTTATACTATATAATACCCTAGCCTTCTCCAACCCTACCTACCTCCTTTGTTAGATATAATTAGTTCTAGGGTAGCTAATAATCTCCTCTTTCTTCCGCTCTTCCTTCCTTTAGTCTAGTTTCTTCTAGGGGGGGCCCTTAGTAGTATTTTATTAGGCAGTTGAGCTTCTACCCTAGGTCGTTTACTAGTCCCTAGCTACTATAGCTAGATTGTTTTTTATCCTATAGCAAGTACTATAGGGTTCTTACTAATTAGTATATAACGTAGGGGCCTAGATCCTAGTCTCTAAGATAACAGCTATTCCTTAGGTTTTCCTTCTTTAGTTAGTGTAACTCTTGTTGGAATTTACAGGGGACTAATCCTAAAAGACCGAAAAGAGGGTAAGGGAGGCCAGATTCGAACCGACAGCCTTGCGGCTTCTAGGTGCAACATACTCTAATTATACCACTCCCCCTCTCCGCTAGATATATTATTTATTCGTACTCCGATATACCTTATGGCGCGCCGGTCCTGCTACTGGTTTATATACAAAGGAAACCGTACCCTCTGAATAGGGGTCCGGGTGAAAACCCCTGCCTACGCTTCTGCTTTAGCGCTTTGAATCCATTATACTACGTGTAAAAGATAGCCCCTGTCTCCCTTAGCGGCTCGGTTTGGCACTTCCTATACCCTCTCCGCTACTCTTAGCCGCCTTTGCGGCCTTTATAGCTTCTAGTTATAGCCTACAAGCTACGCTATACTCCGTTAGGCGCCCCGAATCTATTAACTAGCTAATAACTACCTTTGCTAAGCTCTTATATAGCTATATAGCTTGTTGTAAGACAAGCTACAGATCCCGTTGTAACTATATTTATAACTCTTCCTAGGTTCTATACTTTAGTAGATCTTTGTACTATACTACTAGGTGTTCGATCGTTTCTTTGCCCTCGCTATACTCGTAGTATAGCGTAGTAATCTCTAGGACGTTTACTCTATTTAGGTACTCCTAGAGGCTAATGTCCCTACTACGCGCCTAGGCAAGTAGGGAGCTCTAAGCCTTACTTAGACTCTTATATCTCTTAAGGGCAAGGTCTATAAATAGTTATATCGGGGGGTCCTTATCTACTAAGCGGTACGTAGGTCTTCTTGCTCTTATTACAAGCGTAGTACGCCCCTCCTAGGCCGCTATTTCGCGCTCCTACTAGGCGAGTTCTGTCACGTCGAGCAAAAGACATCCTTGCCCTGCGAAGGCTAGGGGCAACCTATATAAGCGGGACAGCGCGACACACCCCCTAGATCGCGAAGAGAGATTGATCGATAGGGAGCGGGCTATCCCTATAATAGGTATGCCCTAAATGATCCATGTTTTCCCGGTCTTTTTCTTTAGTGTACCGCAACCTAGGAGTAGGTCCCATGAGGCAGGGGCGGCTACCGCAACCTAGGAGTAGGTCCCATGAGGCAGGGGCGGCTACCGCAACCTAGGAGTAGGTCCCATAAGGCAGGGGCGGCGTAGAAAAGAACTCGGTCTGGATACGATTCGAACTCTAGACCTTCGCGCAACGTGACTGTAAATCGCAGGGAATTGTAGTATGCGAGTGCAAACCACTGCGCTACCGGGCTCATAACTGTCACGTCGAGCAAAAGACATCCTTGCCCTGCGAAGGCTAGGGGCAACCTATATAAGCGGGACAGCGCAACAGGTTCTACTACTCTATCTATATTAAGGGTCTTATTCTTTAGCTTCCCTATCTTCTACTTTTACTTAGCCTACTTGTTTACTATAGCTACTAATCTCTTAACTACTATTAGCCCCTATAGGCCTAGCCTAGGCTTCCTCCCTTATATCCTCCTACTCCTTTTCTAGAACCTTCTAAATAGCTTAGTATATACCTTCTAGATTAAGCTCGCTACTATAACTAGGGGGTACCCTAGTCCCTCCTCTAACTAAAGGAGTAGTTTATATATCCTAGCTTCGAAGTTAGCTAGCTGCTTGTTTAGGTAAAGGTCTACTAGTAGGACCTAGGCCTCTGTCTCTAGGTACCTAATTAGTATAGTTCTATAGCCTCCTGCTACTATATAGAGGCCCTTGCTCTAGTCCTTCGCTAGCTTCTTAGCTATCCCCTTTAGCTCGCTCCCCTTACTAACTATAGTTAGGACGTAGTAGCTCGCCGCTCTATATACTACTATACTCCTTATATACTTTGTATATACCTCCTAGGCCTTCGTAAGGCTTAGGCCCTACGTCTTCGCCGCGATCCTTATTAGCGCGAACTCCTAGGTAGCGAGCTTCTTCTTAACCGCGCCGCGGTACGCTTGCTATAGGAGCTTCTAGTCTAGCTAGACCCTAAGGAACCTAGCGGACTTAACTAGTTTAATATCTATATACCTACCTTTATCTAGGAGAGCGAGCTTAGCTAGATCTAGCTACTATCTTCGGTTCTTATTAAAGTAGATTAGTTTATACTTCTACGTTACAAACGCTATTCCCTACGTTCCTGCCTACTTTAGGCAGGTTCCTTACGCTCGCTCGAGTTAGCGGACATTTACCTTAGCTAACTTTCCAAATACTAGTAGGTTCGTATCGTTAGTAAAGCCCGCTATACTAAGGTATAGGTACTCTCTCTTTAGGTCCTTATATAGTAATACAATATATAAGATAAATAGGATAGGTAATAGGGGGGACCCCTAGGGCACCCTCGCTATAACTAGGATATTATCTATTACCTTCCTGTTAAAGTAGAGGATTACAACCCTATCCGTTAGCTATTCCTATACCTAAAGTACTATCTACTTCGAGTAGCTAAGCTCCTAGAGCGTAGCTAGTAGCCTAATGTAGTTAACTATATCGAAGGCTCTAGTAATATCTAGTTATAGGAGGGATACTAAGGCGCCTTAGCGCTATACCTCCTAGACCTAGGCTATAACTAGTCGGACTGCTAGCTTGGTTAATCTACTCGCCTAGTTACCTATCTACTTGGTAGGGTGTAGCCTATAGACCTCCGCTACTACTATAATCCTTCTTACTACTACTGCCTTAATTACCTTCCCTATAGTTAGGAGCAGCGTAATAGGGTAGTAACCTCCTAGGGTATAGTATATATCGGGTATCTTTCCTAGCTTCTATATAACTACCGTTTTAGCTCTCTTAAACGTAGCTAGGAACTACACTAGCTATAGGCACCTTGTAGTTAGGGCCGTAAGGATCTAGCCTAGTAGTTAGCTATACGCCTTAAGGAATCCTATTAGGAGTATATCCTTCCCTAGGGCCTTCTATAGGCTTGCTTTATCCTATACTGCTTCTATCGCTAGGAAGCTTATAAGCTTCTAGACCTCGAACCTCTGTTCCTACTCCTCCTTAAGGTCTAGATCCTAGATATTACTAAGGTCCGCCCCTAGGCTTAGGAAGAACTTCTTTATAAGCGCTTCCGCCTTATTCTAGTACGTTATTAGATCTAGGCTACTATCTAGGCCCTTTAGGGCTAGGAGTTTTAGCGGCTTAGGGGGGAGGAAGCTCCTAAGCCTTACCTATCGCTTAAGATACTATAGGGTCTCCTCCCTAGCTTCCTCGATCGTCTTCCTCTAGGAGCGCCTCTTTTCCTCTGCTATTTCTATTACTAGCTCTCTTTACTTCTTATTAAGCTTCTCCTTATAGAACTATATAGAGGTCCTCTAGAGCTCCCTCTCTACTTCCTTCGCTACCTTCGATACCTCCTCTACCTTGCCCGTCTACTATAGGGAGCTCCTCCCCCTTAACTCCTTCCTCCTAGGGGCTATTGTATAGGCGATAGCTATTAGCTCCGTAGCTAGCTCTTTAAATACCTCCTCTAGCCCCTTTCTTATCTTAATCCTTGCCTTTAGTCCCTCTAGTCCTCTATCGTTAAGCTATATCCTTAGTAGTAGGTACGCTACCTCCGCCTTTATTAGCTTCTCTAAGACCTTCTTCTAGTTCTACCCTTCTAGCGCCTTCCCCTTTAGGAATAGGCTATCGAGCTTTACTTCCAGTACCTATAGGTAGTAGTCAAACCCTCCTTTAATCTTCTTTCTTAAATACATTGTTATTAGGTCTATTAAGGCCTAGATATAGTCGATCGTTAACGTCTTACCCCTTTACTCTCCTATAGGGGTTCTTATAACTATACCCTATAGGGTTTATAGGCTTAGGTCCTACTTATAAGCTAACTCAAGGAGCTCCTTAGACTTCCTCTTATATCACCCGAACTCGTCCTAGACTAGGTTCTAGAGGTTAAAGTCTCCCGCTAGGATTATAGCGTAGGCTAGGCCCTAATAGGCTAGGAGGCTCTTTAGGATAGTCTTATCTACCGTATAGTTATTATATACTAACTAGAGCTCTAGACCCCTTTTCCCTAGCTCTAGGAACTATACTCTATACTACTATAGTCTCGCCTTATATTCCTACTATCTAATGTTAAACTTCTTATATATATATATCGCCGCTTTTCCCTAGTATATATAGACTAGGTAGTACTATAAGCTCTAGGGGTAGTAGGCTACCCCCTGCTTACTAAGCTATAGTTCCTAGACCGCGATTATATCGCACTCCGCCTCCTTTAGTAGAATCTCTATTTTCTACTTTACGCCTCTAGTGTTCTAGAGTATAGTTTTAAAGATTATCCTCCTTGCTAGATATACCTTTGTCCTCTAGCTCGTTTTAGGTTAGGGGGATAGTTATAGCTACTAGTAGGCCCTAGGGCTAGGTATTCTATATACTTAGGACACTAGTAGCCTATATATTAGGCACAGGGGTGCCCTAGGGGTCCCCCCTATCACCCGTCCTGTTCATCTTATATATCGTATCACTATACAAGGACCTAAGGAGAGAGTACCTACACCTTAGTATAGCAGGCTTCGCTGACGATACGAACCTACTAGTGTTTAGAAAGTCGGCCGAGGTGAACATCCGCTAACTCGAGCGAGCGTAGGGAACCTGCTTGAAGTAGGCAGGAACATAGGGAATAGCGTTTGTAGCGTAGAAGTACGAACTAATCCACTTTAACAAGAACCAAAGGTAGTAGCTAGACCTAGCTAAGCTCGCCCTCCTAGATAAAGGTAGGTATATAGATATTAAACCAGTTAAGTCCGCTAGGTTCCTTAGGGTCTAGCTAGACTAGAAGCTCTTATAGTAAGCGCACTACGGCGCGGTCAAGAAAAAGCTTACTACCTAGGAGTTCGCGCTAACGAGGATCGCGGCGAAGACGTAGGGCCTAAGCCTCGCGAAGGCCTAGGAGGTATATACAAAGTGTATAAGGAGCGTAGTAGTATATAGAGCGGCGAGCTACTACGTCCTAACTACGGTTAGTAAAGGGAGCGAGCTAAAGGGGATAGCCGAGAAGCTAGCGAAGGACTAGAGCAAGGGCCTCTACGTAGTAGTAGGAGGCTATAGAACTATACTAATTAGGTACCTAGAGACGGAGGCCTAGGTCCTACTAGTAGACCTCTACCTAAACAAGCGGCTAGCTAACTTCGAAGCTAGGATATATAAACTACTCCTTTAGTTAGGGGAGAGACTAGGGCGCCCCCTAGTTATAGTAGCGAGCTTAATCTAGAAGGCGTATACTAAGCTATTTAGGAGGTTCTAGAAGAGGAGTAGGAGGATATAAGGGAGGAAGCCTAGGCTAGGCCTATAGGGGCTAATAGCAGTCGAGAGAGTAGTAGCTATAGTAAACGAGTAGGCTAAGCAAAAGTAGAAGATAGAGAAGCTAAAGAACAAGACCCTTAATACGGATAGAGTAGTAGAACTCGCCTAGTAGAAGCGTAAGATAGTAGCCTAGAAGAGGCGCGCTACGCTTGTAACAAGAGTAAGAAGACCTACGTACTACTTAGTAGATAAGGACCCTCTAATATAACTATTTATAGACCTTGCCTTTAAGAGATACAAGGGTCTAAGCAAGGCTTAGAGCTCCCTGCTCGCCTAAGCGTATAGCAGGGACATCGGCCTCCGGGAGTACCTAAATAGGGTAAACGTCCTAGAGATTACTACGCTATACTACGAGTATAGCGAGGGCAAAGAAACGATCGAACACCTAGTAGTATAGTACAAAGATCTACCAAAGTATAGAACCTAGGAAGAGTTACAAATATAGTTACAACGGGATCTATAGCTCGTCTTACAACGAGCTATATAGCCGTACAAGAGCTTAGTAAAGGTAGTTATTAGCTAGTTAATAGATTCAGGGCGCCTAACGGAGTATAGCGTAGCTCGTAGGCTATAACTAGAAGCTGCGATAGCTGTAAAAGCGGCTAAGAGCAGCGGAGAGGGTACAGGAAGTGCCGAATCGAGCCGCTAAGGGAGACAGGGGCTACCTTTTACACGTAGTTCGATAGATTCAAAGTGCTAAAGCAGAAGCGTAGGCAGGGGTTTTTACTCAGCCCCCTGTTCAGGGGGTACAGTTTCCTTTGTATATAAACCAGTAGCAGGACCGGCGCGCTGTAAGGTATATCGGAGTACGAATAAATAATAATATATATTAGGCACTTCCTAGGCGCTTAGAGGTTCCGCCTAGGATCCTTAGGATCCCTAGCGCTATTGCTATAGTAGCGGCGGTCCTAACGTAAATAGGGCTATAGCTAGGCTAAACTATAGTTAGCTCTATATTATGTCCTTGCTTACTATAGTAGGGCGGCCTTTTAGTATTAGGAACCTAGGTCTCTTCGCTCCGATCCTCTAGTACCCCTCTCTATCCTCTTCCTCTACGCCTTAGCGTATAAACGTAAACAGTAGCTTCGCGGGCTCTAGTCTAGGAGGTTCGAATGTTATAGGCCTATACTAGTACGCTTCCTTAGCCCCCTCCTATACTCTTACCCTCTCCTTATACTCCTTTAACTACCTAGTGTACTTTCCGCTATACGCTAGGCACCTTAGCAAGAGGTAGCCTTTATAGGTAAGGTACTAGGCCTCTCCTTCCTTTACTCCTATTCTATAGGCCCTTACTCTATATCTTCTATATAGGGGTTCCTTTAGGTAGTACCTCTAGATATATCCCTACTTCTAGTACTTAAAGCATTGCTTCGGCTCGAGCGCTACCTAGTATAGTTTATAGTCTAGTACTTAGGTATCCTAGATAGCTCCGAAGTTATACGCCGCTCTCGCCTTGTCTTAGCTCTCGAAGGTTACTAGTACCGTCGCTCTTATAAGCTCTAGCTTACTAGGGATCCTAAACTTAACTATATTTACTATATAGAAATCTAGTCCCTAGGCGAACTTTACTTTAGTAACTCCCTAGATCTCTAACCTTATTAGGCCCTTTAGGAGCACTATAAAGGTTCTATAGGCTTCTTTCGCCTACTCCCTAAACGCTTAGTGGATCTACTAGTTGTTCTTAATATACTATTCCTTCGCTACTTTATCCCTAAAGGTAATAATAGTGTCCCTACTAGGGAGCTTCCTTATAGTAACTACTCCCTTTTATATAGACTAGTTATTAATCGCTTAGATAATCTCTAGGGGGGTTCTCTTTATAAGGTTAGCTAGTAGGCCGTTACCTTAGACAAGGATTTCCTTAGCGATCCTTCGGGGGATCGCCTTTATAGGTTACGCTTAGGGCGCTAGGGCTCCTGCTACGATCGTTACCTAGGAGCGGTTAGGACCCTATCCTACGCTCGTAGTAGCTAGGGCGCTTGTAAGCGCGGCCTGCACTTCCTTAGCGACGATCTTCCTTATAGTTATATAGTTAAGGCCTTCTAGGCCTCCTTTAGCGCTCTATAGCTAGTTAATAGCGCTCTATACCTAAGCTAGGATCTCTCTCGCTACTCCCTAGGCGATGTTCTTCTTGTTTAGGCTAACTAGGGCGACTATACTATCGAGTATAGCCTTAATATCGCCTAATCCGCGTTGTTCCTAGTAGGGGGGGGGTTAGTACTACTACTATTAGTGTTAACAGGGGGGTTAGCGGTAGGTCTGCTAGTAGTTACAGGGGCCGCTTAGGGGCGCTCCGTAGGGGGGTTCGGGTCCATTATACTAGGACTTAGATAGGCCTCTTAGGGTAGGTAGGGTGCTCCTAGTAGTAGGGGCCAGGGGGGGGAGGTCGCTATTAACCTCTATACGAGGTCCGGTATAAGCTATTAGGGCTAGCGCTAGGTAGATCCGCTATCGATCCGGGTTATAGGTCTAGGCGGTGTAGAAGAAGATTTCTAGAAGCTATACGTAGCTTGTTTTCCCTATCTTCCTACGCCTATAGTACCTACGTAGCGTCTCGCGCGTAGATGCACCTAGTATAGTTAGATAGAGCTCGTCGGGAGCTTTCTAGCGATGTAGGTTTCGGCCGTTCTAGCGCGCTACTGCACTAGTTAGTGCGGGCCTGTTTGCGAAGAAAGTTTAAACGATTCTCCGCTAGATATACCTTCTTCCTCTAGCTCGTTTTAGGTTAGGGGGATAGTTGTAGCTACTAGTAAGCCCTAGGGCTAGGTGTTCTATATGCTTAGAACACTAGTAGCCTATATATTAGGTACTTCCTAGGCGCTTAGGGGTTCTGCCTAGGATCCTTATGATCCCTAGTGCTATTGCTACGGTAGTAGCAGTCCCAACGTAAATAGGGCTATAGCTAGGCCAAACTATAGTTAGCTCTACGATATATCCTTACTTACTATAGTAGGGCGGCCTTTTAGTATTAGGAACCTAGGTCTCTTTGCTCTGACCCTGTAGTACCCCTCCTTATCCTCTTCCTCTACGCCTTAGCGTATAAACGCAAATAGTAGCTTCGTTAGCTCCGGTCTAGTAGGTTCGAATGTTCTAGGCCTATACTAGTACGCTTCCTTAGCCTCCTCCTATGCTCTTACCCTCTCTCTATACTCCTTTAACTACCTAGTGTACTTTCCGCTATACGCTAGGTACCTTAGCAGGAGGTAGCCCTTATAGGTAAGGTACTAGGCCTCTCTTTCCTTTCCTCCTACTCTATAGGCCCTTACCTTGTATCTTCTATATAGAGGTTCCTTCGGGTAGTACCTCTAGATATATCCCTACTTCTAGTACTTAAAGCACTACTTTAGCTCGAGCGCTACCTAGTATAGTTCGTAGTCTAGTACTTAGGCGTCCTAGATAACTCTAAAGTTATACGCTACTCTCGCTTTGTCTTAGCTCTTAAAGGTTACTAGTACCGTCGCTCTTATAAGCTCTAGCTTACTAGGGATCCTAAACTTAACTGTATTTACTATATAGAAATCTAGTCCCTAGGCGAACTCCGCTTTAGTAACTCCCTAGATCTCTAATCTTATTAGGCCCTTTAGGAGTACTACGAAGGTTCTATAGGCTTCTTTCGCCTACTTACTAAACGCTTAGTAGATCTACTAGTTGTTCTTAGTATACTATTCCTTCGCTGCTTTATCCCTAAAGGTAATAATAGTATCCTTACTTAGGAGCTTCCTTATAGCAACTACTCCTTTCTATATAGACTAGTTATTAATCGCCTAGATAATCTCTAGGGGGGTTCTCTTTATACAGATAGCTAGTAGGCTATTACCTTAGACAAGGATTTCCTTAGTAATCCTTTAGGGGATTGCTTTTATAGGTTGTACTTAGGGCGCTAGGGCTCCTGCTACGATCGTTACCTAGGAGCGGTTAGGACCCTGTCCTACACTCGTAGTAGCTAGGGCGCTCGTAAGCGCGGCCTGCACTTCCTTAGTGACGATCTTCCTTATAGTTATATAGTTAAGGCCCTCTAGGCCCTTTTTGGCGCTCTGCGGCTAGTTGATAGCGCTCTGTACCTAGGCTAGGATCTCTCTCGCTGCTCCCCTAGGCGATATCTAACCAAGCCGAATACCTACTAATAGGTAAGCGTTGTTGTTCTTTGATCTTAGATACCTTTTAATAGGCGAAGGTCTAGTACTACTAAGTAGCTACAAATAGGCAAAGTCTAGCGTAACCGAAGGACCTTTAAGTTAGTAATAGATTAGCGTTGCTAAATACCTACTAATAGCAAGGTCTAGCTTCTGCTAGATAGCCTCTAATAGCTAAGGTCTAGCCCTGCTAGCTAGCCTCTGATGGCTAAGGTCTAGCGTAGCCGAATGCCCTTTAAATATTATTATTTATTCGTACTCCGATATGCCTTACGGCGCGCCGGTCCTGCTACTAGTTTATGTACAAAGGAAACCGTACCCCCTGAACAAGGGGCCGGGTGAAAACCCCTGTCTACGCTTCTGCTTCAGCGCTTTGAATCCATCATACTATATGTAGTGCCCTTTAAATAGGCGATAGTTAGCGTGCTAAATACCTGCTAACGGCAAGGTCTAGCACTACCGAAGGTTTATAGCTAGCGATATCTAGCCGAGCTATATACCTATAGCTAGGTAAGTGCTTTAGATTAAGAAGGGGAAAGAAACGTTAGTTAGAAGGAAAGCGTTAAATCGAGAAAGTTCTCGTTACGATACCCCCTAAGCGTTCGTCAGGAGGTAAAGGCTCTATCTAGATCTTTAGATTTAACAACTTAGAACTATATACCGCTAGGTACCTATAAAATAGCGAATACTTAGGGAGCCACTCTCTTAGCAATATCTAGTTTGCTATTCTACTACTAGATATTCGTTATTTAGTACCTATAACTAGGCGAAGGTCGGCGTGCTATATACCTACTAACGGCGAGGGTCTAGTACCGCTAACTAATTGTAGCTAGGCGAACTCTAGCTAAGCTAAATACCTACACTTAGGTAATAGTTAGCGTACTAAATACCTACTAACGGCAAGGGTCTAGCACCGCCAAATACCCTTTAAAAGGGCGAAGTCTAGTATAGCTAAGCGACTAGGTACCTCTAATAGGCGAGGGTTTAGTCAAGCTAAATGCCTATATCTTAGGCTCGCGCTTTTCCTTACTTATATCTTATATATATTTATTTATTTATTCGTACACTAATATACCTTATAGCGCGCTGGTCCTTCTACTAGTTTATTTAATTGTCACAGGTCTAGCCGTGACATATGGCCGTATGGCCATTGCGGGCCGTATGGCCATTGTGGAGCGGTTGTGCGATGTAGGGCCTACAGAGCCTGCAGCGCGTATGTGGAGCCCGCCGTAGGGCATATCCCTAGCGGGCTACACCTACTATCTTAAGTTCCTTGTACAACTATATCGAATATATACGTACCCTAACATTGGGCATTTACCACCTATAATAGTTGGTTGTACCTTCTATTTGTATATATAGACCTTCGTCGATTGATTACGACGAATTTACATTACGCGAACTAACCGAAATTACAATTCAACCGCCCTGAACCTAAGAAACTAATAGGATAGTTAGTCCCGAAACGACAAGATAGCCTAAGAACCTGAACCTAAGAAACCAAACCCCTGAACCTAAGAACCTAGACCTAAGAAACCTAAACAAAGAAGATAACAAGTACTATAGACGTTAACGTAAGCTTTATAGCCTAAGTACCTATTCCTATTAAGGATATATATAGCGAGGCTATTATAGCCCTAAAGGAAGAGATATACCCGAAACTAAAGGGTTATTTCGAAGGATACTATAGGCTGTTTATAGGTAATAACCTCCTACTTAAAGCGCTTAAAAGAGCTAGAAAAGACAATATAATAGAGAGGATAATAGCGAACCTTACTAAATATATCCTTAAGGGCGCGACCGAGGAAATCTAAAGATGGATAGTTAGGGCAAACGAGGTAAACGAGAAGGCTATAGTACTATAAGTAGAGAATAACGTTTTAACAAGGCTAATCGAGTCTAGGAAGCTAGGCGGCGGCAGCGGCGGTACTAGAGAGGGTAGTATACTATACGTATCCGCGTTCTTAGGCTCTAAGCGGGACTTAGCGAAGCGAACTATATAATTCAGAATATAGAAGACGCTAATTACAGCGTAATAGGCTGTAAGGCCGCTAGAATACGCGACTAAGAAAGCGAAGATCCTCTATATAGCTTCGCTACTAGAGGGAATTGCGGCTATAGGAATTAGCAACTATATCGATACTATTATTACGAATCTAGGCAATAAGTAAGCCTATGTATAGACAACTACTAACGAGTTTATTAAGTTCCTTTCTAAAAAGTATATAACGATAGATCTAGTATCTAATGTAGAGAACAAGCTACGTAAGATAGCGTAGAAGGACAAGTATATAAAGTTTATAGACTTTATTATAGAGTTCTTGAACCTCTATAACCTAAGTAACTAGGATAATACTACCTACGTACGCGCGCTAAGAGAGAAGCTTTCGAAGCTAATGTAGGACCTAATCCTACTATAGACGAACCTCCTAGCCTAGGATAACTTCTAAGGATAGGTTACTATAGCCTAGGCCTAGGCTAATAACCTTGAAATAAAGGAATACTTAAAGAAGGCTAATAAGCCGAACTACTATAATAGCTACAATACTAAGAAGGAAGGTAAGGACCTAAACGCTATAGACGTTAACTAGGTAACTACTACTAAAGATAAGGCGACTATCTTACAACTCTCTAACTTAGAGAGGGAGTAGTATATAGCTATAGGTCTCTATTTCCTCTATAGTATAAGGGGCTATATCGTAGCGAAATATATAGAGAAAGGCAAGTAAGCCTAGAACAACCTAGGCGCTAGAGGTAGAGGGTAGCGGGGCGGCTACGGTAACTACGGCAGATTCGGCAATAACAGTAGATTCGGCAATAATAGTAGCGGCCTAAACTAGAACAATAATAGCAGCCTAAACTAGAACAACTATAACGGTAGATTCAACAATAATAACGGCGGATTCGGTAATAACGGAGGATTCGGAGGCGGCGGAGGCCGCGGTAGCGGCGGATACCTATATCGATAGAACAGTAATAACTAGAACTTCGGCAATAACGGCGGAGGCTACAGCGTATACCGCGTACGATTTATAGACTAAGGCTACGTTCTAGGAGAAGTCGATTATAACGATGCTAAGTGCTACGAACCTAAATAGAGTATAGAAGACCTAGAATAGTAACAATAGTACTAGAGAAATACCTAGCCTCTATATAAAGACGCGTGTAGGGGTATAGAGGCTATTATAGAGGAGGTAGTAGCGATTTAGTTATTAGCGCTGTTAGTTAGATAGCTAATTTAATCCTATTATCCTCCTATATTGTAATAAGCAAGTATAAGATAGTATATATAGCGCTTGTAGATTTAGGCTATATAGGTCTCACCTTTATAGACTTTAGTTTCATAGTACATAACAACATACCACTAAGTAGACTAGAAACAAAGAAGCTACTTTACTTAGCTAATAGTATACTAAAGTTATAGATCAAATAGAGTACGGTGCTAGAACTAAGGATCGGCTAGTATAGGGAGAAGCTTTAGTTCTTTATTACTATACTAGCGAAAGACAATCCGATTATTCTAGGCCTCCTATAGCTAAGAAGATACGACCTAACAATTAACTAGGCGGACCTAAAGCTTACGTTTAGGGAGCGTTACTAAGAGTAACGTTACTTACTAGAATATACAACCGAGCTAATAGTACTATAAGCGAAGCCTATAACTATAGGACCTACGACTGTAGAACCTATAACTATAAAAAATATAGCGAAATACTAAGTATTGGTTAAGGAAGTCCTAGATAAGGGAGAACTAGAGGATAGGGAGTATAACTAGGGTCTAGAGAACCTATAGAAGAAGAGGAAGAGGAGGTTATCCCTATTATAACGCTATTAGAGAGCGCTTAAGAACGGACCGTAGTAGACCTTATCCCCGCTAGGATCGAGAGCGGTAGTTATTCTAAATAAGCTTATAAGGAGGCTATAACTAGCGAAGAAGGTAAATAGGTATAGGTACTTGTAGGCGCTACTACTACCGAAACGACTCCTAAAGCTACTATTATATAATAAAGCGATTAATAAAAATAACATTAAGATACTAAACGCACTAAACTTTATACTTTTCTACCGCTAGAAGGGCGTAACGGTAATATATATAACGATTAACTAACTAGAATAAGTAATACTAAACGAGAAGAAGGATAAGGAGAGGGCTATACTTTACGCCCTACTAGACGACTTTTACAAGTAGATATTAAACCGCGAAGGCTCGTTAAAGGACTATACTTTAGTACTCCTAGAACGGTACTACGAGTTTATAAACGCCCTCTAGAGTAACGTAGAGATAATTTATAGGATTATAGAGGAGGACGTTTAGAAATTCTTCGAGAAGAGTAATAAACCCTAGCTAATAGTAGCGGATATCTTAAAACGCCTACTAGCGGAGTATCGCGATACGTTCGAGACTTTTCTTCCCTAGGAGGCGGATACGCTACTACTATATAGATTATATAACTATAAAATTAAGCTAATACTAGGAAGTAAGCTACCGTTCTTAAGGAATAGACTGTTTTTACTAATAGAACTATATATAGTTAAGCGCTAGCTAGATAACTACCTAACGAAAGGCTTTATCCGACTATTGAAATTAAGTATAGGAGCGCCTCTACTACTTGCCTAGAAGCTAGGAGGCGGAGTGTAGATTTACACTAACTTCTAAGGTCTAAATAACGTTTCGATAAAGAGTTAATATCTAATACTACTAATTAAGGAGATACTTGATTCTATCTATAGAGCGCGGATCTTTACGAAGCTAGATGTTATCGTAGCGTTCAATAGAGTCCAAGTAGCCGAAGGCTACGAATAGTTAATAGCGTTTGTAATACGATTCGGCCTTTATAAATCGCTAGTTATACCGTTCGGGCTATAGGGAGCGCCCGCTACGTTTTAACACTATATTAATAATATACTATATAATATACTAGACGTATACGCTACGGCTTACTTAGACGATATACTAATCTACTCTACGAATATAGCAGACTATATTAAGTAGGTAAAGGAGGTGCTAAAGAGACTATACTAGGCGGGCCTCTAGGTCGATATTAATAAGTGCGAATTCTATACTATAAGAACGAAATACCTAGGCCTGATTATTACACTAGGTAGTATCGATATAGACAAAGAGAAGGTAGTAGCGATTATATCTTAGGAGCTACCGATAACGAGACGGTAGTTACAACGCTTCCTAGGCTTTACGAATTTCTACCGACGATTCATTAAGAACTTCTTAGGAGTAGCAAGGCTACTTTATAACTTAACGAAGAAGATAACGAGCTAGGAATAGAGTAGACCGTGCTAATCTGCTTTCGAATAACTAAAAACATACTTTTCGATAGCACTAGCGCTAAGGATCTACAACTAGGATAAGCCTATAGTTGTTGAAACTAACGCTTTAGACTAGTTAGTAGGCGGAACGCTACTACAATAAGACGATAATAGCAACTAGTACCTAGTAGCCTACTTTAGCGCGAAGCACTTAGTATAGGAATGCAATTACAATATCTATAACAAGGAGCTATTAGCGGTAATTAAGGTACTAGAGGAATAGCAACTAGAACTAGAGGGAGCAAACGGCCGGTTTAATATTATTATAGACTATAAGAACCTTTAGACCTTTGTAACGACGAAGCAACTGTCCCTAAGGTATATACGGTAGTCCGAATTCCTGTTACGATTTAACTTCTATATTATCTACTAGCTAGGATCGGCAAACGCGATGCTAGATACGCTAAGCCGCAAGCTAGAACATATACTATAGGGCGTAGAGGATAACCGACTCTAGAACCGTAAGAGGCTACTAATCGACCCTAACCGGTTCGATCTAGAGACATTTGAACTACTAAAACTATATAACGAGGCGATTACAGTTAACTAGTTGGACCTATTAAGGTATATCGACAATCTACTAAACAAGATATATACAAGCTCGGATCTACTAAAGGTAACGCTTAAGGCGTTAGCAGACCCTAGAACTAAAGCGTAGCTAAAGGATATAAAAACGAAGCTTAAAGTACTATACGCGGAGTACTAAGCTATCGTAGGCAAGGCTTACTACTAGGGGAGGATGCTTATCGACCTAGATAACGACGAAATATAGCTATAGCTAATCTACTAAACTTACGTATTAGGACCTAGGGGCTACCCTAGGAGGACCAAGACCATTGATCTAATAAACCGGAAATACTAGTGGACCGGGATAACCGGTATAATCCGCGACTACTATAACGCCTGCTTGCTATATAACAAGACGAAAACGCTAAGGGCGCTACTAACAGGCTTTCTAAAACCGCTACTAGTACTACTCTCGCTATAGCGGGATATATTAGTAGATTATATTACACTACTTCCGCTATATATAAGGAGAAACTATACCTTTAACTATATCGTAGTAGTAGTAGACCGACTAACGAAAATGCGCTACTTTATCCTAATAGAGACCTTAGAAGTAAATAAGTTAACGGACCGATTTGTAGAACGGGTCTATAGCCTTTATAGCCTACCCGAGACGATTATATTAGATAGAGGCATATAGTTCGTTTTAACGTTCTAGAGAACGTTATTATTACAATTGGCGGTAACTCTAAAGCTATTATTAGCGTTCTACCTACAAACGAACGGCTAGACTAAACGGATTAACGTAAAGTTAGAATAGTATTTGCGCCTTTTCGTCGACTAGATATAGGATAACTAGGCGGATTAGGTACCGCTTGTAGAGTTCGTAGGGAACAATATATCGTTAGAGACAACGGGAGTGTTACCTTTCTTCGCGAACTACAGTTTCTACCTACAAATAGGCGTAGAGCTAAGTAAGCTATACCTACTAGAACTCTCGGAAGCTTAGAAGAGGGAGTTTCTCTAGGCGATAGAGATATCTATACGCTTTAAAGTAGTGCTAGATATAGCGAAGGCACTAGTAAGGTAAGCGCAAGACCGGTACAAGATCAACGCGAACGCTAAACGTAGCGACGCCTTAGTCTATAGAATTAGCAACAAGGTAATGCTTAATATATAGCATTACAAGATAGGGCACCCGACGAAGAAGCTCAAACCGCGCTAGGAAGGACTATTTGAAGTCACTAAGGCGGCGTTACACGTAGTAACGCTATACCTCCTAGCGAATATAAAGATATTCGATATATTCTATATATTACTAGTTCGGCTATAGCGGGGCGAGCAGGGAATCCTAGGGCAAGCTAACGCGTAGAGAGATATAAGGGCGAACTATAGTAGGGAAGTAAGGCGCTAGGACGATAGCGTCGAAGTAGTTAAATAGAGATTTAAAGAGATTCGAGACTTTAGGAAGGTAGAGAATAGGAGGTAGTAATACCTAGTTAAGTAGGAGGGCTACGCCTAGCCGACTTAGCAGCTAGCAACGGATCTATACAGCTACGATAATGCTATTTAGAAGTTCCACGATACTAACCCGAACAAGCCAGGGCCCCTAGCGTAGGTGCCAAGAAGGAACTAAAGCTACGATTCGAACCGTAGGCTTGATTTAAAGAGGAGGAGGCTTGTTTTGAGGGAGGGTAGTGTCACGGGTCTAGCCGTAACATATGGCCGTATGGCCATTGCGGGCCGTATAGCCATTGTGGAGCGGTTGTGCGATATAGGGCCTGCAGAGCCTGCAGCGCGCATGTGGAGCCCGCCGCAGGGCATATCCCCAGCGGGCTACACCCACTATCTTGAGTTCCTCGTACAACCATATCGAATATATACGTACCCTAACATTGGGCATTTACTACCTATGATATTGATATAGGAAACTATACCCTTGCTAGGCTAGATAAAAACCTCTACTCTTCGATTTGATCCCCTTGCTTCTATTTCCTTTATACTATATAATACCCTAGCCTTCTCTAACCCTACCTACCCCCTTTATTAGATATAATTAGTTCTAGGGTAGCTAATAATCTCCTCCTTCTTCCGCTCTTCCTTCCTTTAAGTCTAGTTTCTTCTAGGGGGGGCCCCTAGTAGTATTTTATTAGGTAGTTTAGCTTCTACCCTAGGTAGTTTACTAGTCCCTAGCTACTATAGCTAGATTGCTTTTATCCTATAGCGAGTAACATAGGGTTCTTGCCGATTAGTATATAACGTAGGGGCCTAGATCCTAGTCTCTAAGACAACGGCTATTCCTCGGGTTTTCCTTCTTTGGTTAGTGTAACTCTCGTTGGAATTTGCAGGGGACTAATCCTGAAAAACCGAAAAGAGGGTGAGGGAGGCCGGATTCGAGCCGATAGCCTTGCGGCTTCTAGGTGCAACATACTCCAATTACACCACTCCCCTATATCTTATATATAGTACGCTTCCTACGTAGTTATAGTTAACGACGATGATCCTGCTATTATTGCGAAAATGGTAGGTTTAGAGGCCCGCTATAAGGGAGTCCTACCTTAAATCTGCTTTCGTTATATTATTAGTTACTCGAACTACTATAACGTACTATAGCTTCGTCGAATAGTAGCAATCTAGGTCTAGAGGGTTCTTTCTACTAGCGAGGGTTAGCGCGTAGCTAAGTCGCTTAGATATCTTATACCTGCAAAGTTATATAGGTTAGCGAGCTACTAAGCTAGTACGTAAACAAGTATCTTATAAGAGGGGACTAATAGCTTAGATCTAGCTAAACGGGCCCTCGAATAGTTATAGTCTTTATTAATCTTAGCCTTTATAGCTACGCTATAGCTTATAGTAGTTCTTCTACGCTACTGAGTTAGCGGATCTTGCTAATTTGTAACGCTTAGGCTATTAGTTCTTCCTTCGCGTAAGTGTTCTTCTAAGTAAAGGGACCGACGGCTTGGATCTAGCTGAACGGGCCCTCGAATAGTCTTAGTCTTTGCGTTCGAAGTCATCCTTAGGTATCGAACTAGGAGAGAACTAATAGGTTAGGTTTTGTTAGATAGGTTAGTACTCTTCGCTTTTCGAAGGGAGGGGAGGTTAACGGCTCGGATTATACCGAACGAGCTCGAGATCTTTAGGAGAGAGGTTTCTAACGGCTTAGATCTTATACCGAAGGAGCTAAGCTCTTGCGTTTTGTAGAGAGGGAGCCGATAGCTTAGAGGTGCTAAACGGGCTCTCGAATAGTCTTAGGGAGTAGGAATCGCTAGCTTAGAGATACTAAGCGAATCGGTCCTCCTATTCTTGTAGGGAGAGAGTGTACTAACGGCTTAGAGGTACTATATAGTCAGTTCCTCTTGTATTTAGAGGTTCTTAATTGTAGAAAGGAGCTAACGGCGTAGGTCTTGTACCGAACGTACTCTTAGAGGTCTTAGAAGAGGGGACTAATAGTATAGTTCTAGCCAAACAGGCCCTCGAAAGGTCTTAGGTCGATCTTGGCCTTTATAGCTACGCCGTAGCTTATAGCGGTTCTTCCGCGCTACTATATTAGTAGATCTTAGGCTTGGAGGTAAAGCGATACCTTAAATCTTATACTATATATACTTAGAGGTTAGGAATCGCTAGCTTAGAGATACTAAACAAGTCGGTCCTTCTATTCTTATAGGGAAAGAGCGTACTAATAGCTTAGATCTAGCCGTATAGGCGGTTCCTCTTGCGTTTTAGGGTCTTAATCGTGTTCGAGTTGTTAGGAAGGGACCGGTAGCTTTAGCTCTTGCCGAACAGGCCCTTAAAGGTCTTAGAAGAGGGGAATCGCTAGCTTAGAGATGCTAAACAAGTTAGTCCTCCTGTTCTAATAGAGAGGGAGCCAATAGCTTGAATCTTATACTATACGGGCCCTTAAATAGTCTTAATCGGGTTGTTTAAGTTGTTGTTTTCTAGCGTATAGACTACTATCTTAGAAGCTTAAAATACATACTAGGGTTATAACTATTAGATATACTACAAATAGTATATAGTCGCACGTAACAAGTGTAAAAAGTAGGTAGGTTGCTATAGCGGTCAATCTGACCACTGGGCTAGTAGAGTGATTGATTCTGATGATCTCTCGTATGTTCTGTTCTGATCGATTACAGGCGCAAGTCAGGGGGGATGCCTAAGACCCCCATAAATGCCCAGGCCTACCATACCCAATCTTAGGTGGGTACGGCCTGAGCCACCCGCAGTTGCATACCGAGCCACCTTGCCCAATCCCAGATTCGGCTATTTCCAACAGGTGGCTGCAAGACTGTAGGAAGCAGGGCCTGTGGTCATGTGACCTACAACATATGCTTACTCTCCGGTCCTCCCTCGGACCTGCCGGCTATCATTTGGAACTTTAGCCGCCCCGCTGCAGCTGCTGCCTGTCCTTTGCCAAGTCCTGCATATAACTTCCTATACGTTTGGACGTGGATGCACTTGACCTGGGCGATCGGCACACCGGGTTCGTTACGCTGCAGAAGGCGATCGAGTAAGCGAGCAGAACTCGATCTCGACGAGAGCCGGGGAACTTGTCTTCTTTCATCCCTAGTCCCTACACAATCCAACGTCCCGAATAGGTCCCGTGAAGTGTCCATTATGTCGACCAAGGACACCCCAAGTACCTGCCAGGTACTCTTTGTACGTTATAACCCCTGCGGCTTATCTACGCCGGGCTTGCACAAGCACATATGAGGTCATTGATGGTTTTCATGACCGCAAAAAGTATATTCCAGGAGCATGTTTACTTCGAGAACAAGGTGATGACGTGAAACCATCAGGAGCTATCGCTCCACGTTAGCCTGATCTGTATATCAGGAATGGGTAATCCTGTGGCGTCTTTATACTTACATTACTTGCTAGCCGAGACCTCTATGTCTACATATATGCCAACGATAGATGATAAACAGGCTAAGAGTCCGCGTTGATTACCCCTACTACGTTTTGCCCTATCAATGGTCCCCCCAGCTCAAGTCTGCGTGTTGTGTCAACAATGATAGGTCCTCGTGACCCGTTAGGAGTAGGAGGAGCCTCAGTATCTGGCATATAGCATGTTGAAGCCTATGGTATGCTCTTAAGTGTGGTACCGGCAATGTCCCAATAGCCATCTTCTTCGGTGAATTTTCAAATGTCCTAGTACATACTACCAAGCATATTGGAAAAGGGCCGAGTAAACCGAAATGGTAATCGTCGTCTCCTACAGGTGCACAGAAGGTTACAATACACCGTCAGTAGCCAGATGTGATTTCCGCCTGGATATAGTTACGACATTCAACACAACTATAAGAACAATGGACCAATCTTCGGATCACAACGACCGGACCAACCCCCCTTCCCACACCCCCTTAGCCGGCACGACCGCTCCTGAACTTGGCCTCTTTTGCTTGCTGCGTGGCCAGGTCACCGGGCTGCATGGCCGAGCCGGGTCCGTGAGCCTGCGGGCTCTGCTCGGCCCTCGGCGGTCGCATCATCATGTAGAGGCCGGCCAAGCCCAGCGCGCCGATGCCGAGATAGCTGTGCCGAACACATTATCTGTCAGCCTGCACCCCCCACACACATCGGATACCGCGTCAGACGAAGAAGGACACAGAACCGCCAACATACAGCATATTATTGCCATCCGGCGGCGTCACATCCCGGCCCATCTTGGCGCCGGGCACGCCCTTCTGGGCAGCGGCGGCGCGCATGGCTGCCGCCGCCGCCGCCGCGTTGGGGTGGTGGTGCGGCATGGCCGAGTGCAGGTCCAGGCCCGACTGCTCGAGCGGCTGCTTCTGGTACGAGCTCTGGCCCGCGGACGGGTAGTCGAACACGACGTCGATGTCGTCGACCGGGGTGCCGCCGCGCGGGTCGTTGGGCGGGTACTGGTTGGTCGGCGTCGCCCAGCAGCGCGCGGCCGAGGTGGACAGGCTGCGGGATGTCGCCGGCCGCAGGGCCGCGAGCGCGGTTAGGCCGGTTCGTTTCGCGAGCATCGTGGTGTGTATGTAACGGTCTTGCTGTTGGTTGTGGCTTTTGCTGCGTCGGTCTTCAGGGGAAGAGTCGGCCAGGTGCGAGGGAAACAAGTGGCGGCGGGTCGTCCTGAAATATGTCCGTCTGCGCTTAGACATCTTCCCCGCGGGGGCTCTGGATGTCATGACGTACACTTGACAACGCTCGCGGAGTGGGAGTGGAGATGCGGCCCGGGAGCCTCTGCAATGGTCATACGGGGAATATATTGGACCAGGCAGGTCATCGGTACACTGTACACATTGGCTCTCCCTGGAGAGGGTTGCCTTTGGTCGCATACCAGAATCCAAACCCCGGATCTGATTGGTACTGGCAGAAGAATAGATGCCACTTGTATGAAGCTCCAGCAGACCATATGGGGCACTCCCTTTTATGCCTTGAGTAATTCGATGCATTCCAGCATCCTTGCATGGGTAGAGCTTGGTGTGCACAGTTCTCCCTTCAACGCAGTTCCTATATCCATGGTGGTTCAGGAAGAAAAATAAACCCCAACTGCCATCCATGCTGCGCTGCCTACTCCCAACAGCAAATCTCTGCAAAACTACTACGAGGATGGGTATCACTTCCTTGCGCCATCAACCGCCAAACGATCCGCAGCAATATTGCCCTGATCTGTATCGTGCCCCTTGACCCAGATGAACTGCGTCCGGCCGCCCTTGCTCTCGCGCTCCTCGAGCCGGTCTCGGATCGCCTGTACGAGATCCTTGTTCTTGACGGGCCCGCCGCGCGTTTTCCATCCGTTCCTCTCCCAGTTGACGTACCATTCTGTTACGCATTGGATCGAATATTTGCTGTCGGTGCGGATCTCGACGTCTTGGGTATCATCAATGGTCTGGAGCCCACGGAGGATGGCCGTGAGCTCTGCGCGCTGGTTCGTCTGCACCTCGCCCTGCAGCCGCTCCGAGATATTCCTGATAAGGGGGGGAGGGGATGGTTAGTGCCGGGCCAGTTGTAGCGCATGGAAGCCAGAATACCAACCTCGGATCTGACTGTCCAAAGTAAACCCCCACACCCGCAGTTGCGCCCACTTTACCATTCCCCAGGCTGCTCCCATCCGTGTACAGGACGTCGACATTGCCGCGTGGTGGCGGATGTACCGCCACCTTCTTAGCTCTCTTCGCCGGCGGCTCCTCCGAATCCCTGCCCGCGTCCGGATCTGGCGCAACGCGCGCGGCCGTGGCCGCGGTCCCGTACGAGCGGACAAACGCCTCCGCTTCGGTCCGGGTATCAAACTTCTTATACTTCGGTCCCTTCCAGCCTACAATCGCTTCCTGTGCCTTGGGCCAATCTGTGTATACACCCGGTTTGCGTCCAACCGCAACCCCGTAGAACCGAGCCGGCTTGCCGGTCTTCGTGGACGGCGGGTCGCGGCCGGCGGCGAATGCCGAGGCGTCCTCGTACGAGAGGAAGGACTTGACTAGTGGGGGATCGTCAGCGACGCAATCAGATGGCCAGGAGCGGAAACAGCACATACACAGCGCCCCCTTGAAGCCAGAGATCTGTTGCTGGCAGATGGCCCAGCTGGTGTAGATGCCGGGCTTGTGTCCGGCGCGGACGGCGTAGTATTTCTGCTCTGTGGCGTCCATCTTGCGTTTCCTGGACGACGGCTCGGCGGTGCTCGCCGGAGCAGCGTTTCGGTCTGTCGAGGGCATATTGCGCGCGGCAACTGCAAGTCGTGCGGCGAGAGAGACGATCAATCCAATCACCCGGTCTCGTATCGGCAGTTGTGGGGCGTAGAGCGCGGAGACGCTCGCGCTAATTAGAGCCCGAGGCACACGTGTTGTGAAAAAGGAGGCCGTGATGTTTGTCGGATGCCTGCCCTCGCGATGTAGGCGATGCCCGGTTTTGCTGGCAAGCTGGAGGCAACAGAGACCGGAGAGGGGTAGACAGTGCAACAGTCAAACAGGCGACAGCATTTTCGGCTGGGCAGATTGCGATCCCTCGGGTTCCAACACGCTCTATGGGCTTTGTCGGTAACCTGGGCCGGTTTCGTGTGGCAGTCAGTGCTGCTCAAAGCTGCAGGAATTCCCGGCCAGACCCTGTATTAAAGGTTCAACTGTTGAAAGAAGTCAGGTCCGGCGCTGCCTCTGGTCGCAAGTGCCAAAGCGCTCGCAGTTGGTGGAGACGGGGAGCAGATAAGATAAGAAGATATCTAAGCTATCCGTTCATCTTTTCTGACCTACGCTTTGCAAGATGATCTGGCGGCATCCAAAAAGGTTCTCGCAGTTCGGATGCACTGTCACTGTGAATCTTTCGATATGTTTCCAACCCACCATCGTAGGTCCTCAAGGATGCGTTGGCCTGACACCTCTTTAACCGTGTAAGAAGCATCACAGGAGAACATCCCGTGATATTTCCAATGTACACAATGTTGCAGTCTGCCGTACCTTACACATACATATGTTGCTTGCACTCCCAGCGACTACCGAAAAAGCTACTTCAAAAGTAGAACACTTGGCGATTTCCCTCCTAGGTTTGCAATGATAGGCACAAGGTTCAACAGAACTTGGAACTAGTCCTAAGCTCAGTCAACCAACAAGAACAGTATTCCTACTATTCTTAACCTTGTGTAATGATGACTTTAGGGGCCCCTCAATCGAAGAGAACCTTGCTTGCGCCCATATAGAACGATTCTATCGTTGACCTTCGGGACATCACTACAGGCATTATTGCAAAATGCTCGGCGCATCCGTCGGCAGAGGCAAATATCCCCCTTTCTCTTCCGTTTTCATACATATTTCATTCTTCATTCAGAGCTCCAGAGTAGACTCTGACGGTCCGGGAATAAGATCTCAACGCTGGCCCGTGCTGTTTCTTACCCGAAACGTCTGTTGGCCAACAGAGCTCGGCCGTCTGACCCACTCCGTCTGACCCCACCCCGGCAATCGCGCCGAATCAGGCTAGAGCCTGTCATCCCAAACCACAACTGCGGTTCTTGGCGCGCTGTTTCCGTGCATTTTGACACAGCCACATCGTCTCGTGTTAGGTAGCTGCCCAGCTGCCAAAACTCCCCACAGAATCACAGATCTCCGTCCCCTGTCTTTGACCCTGACCAGCGCTTTCTCAATACGAGATTCCCTGTTCTGCGGTGGTGGGCACTTTCGCTCCCCACTTGCCTTGATTAACCTCACTCTTTCAGCACTCCTGCAACCAAGTGTTGCAGCTACACGGTACTTTTTTGCTCTTTCTTTCGCTTACGTCGAGCGAAACAGCCGCTGTTGGTGAATTGTTGGTAGTCGAATACTTGGCCGCTGTCACTCGTTTCATTCCTCCACCCCCGCTTCGACCGCAACCGCAACCCGTTGGCCGGCCGCATCGCAAGTACAACCACCGGAACCTCCAGACCCTCCGAGCGAACCCGAGCCCGAAACCACCACCGGACTGGGGCCACAATCACCTACGAACTGGGCTTTGAAGATGCTAGTCTGACTACTCGAATCGTGCGACGCCGTTTCATTCCCGACCGAGCGCCGAAACGGAACCCGACCCATCCTTCACCTCCAGGCCCCGTGTGGCTGGAGGGCCGACTGGTCAAGATGCGCTTCCGATCGATCAACCCGCTTTTCCTCGTTGCGTCGCTCGCAACCATCGTCCTCCCCGCAGGCGCCGACCAGGTGCTTCGCTCGACTTCGCTGGCAGCATGTCAGGAAAACTCTCTCTTCACGGCCAGCCTCTTCGATGTCGTCTTCACCCCGAAGAACAACACGGCCTCCATCAGCATGCTCGCGACATCGTCCATCGAGGGCTATGTTGTGTTCGACATCACCATTCTAGCCTACGGGTACCAGATCATCAAAACCACGTTCGACCCCTGCGACAGCGACCTGATGGGCCTGTGCCCCATGACGTCGGGCGAGATTCCCAACGACCCCTTCAACCTTCCCGTTGCGGAGGATGCCATTGCGCAGATCCCGGGCATCGCGTACAGCTTCCCGGATCTTGACGCCTCAGTCAAGGTCTACATGAGAATGACCAGTGGGGAGCAGAAGGGACACACCATCGCCTGCGTCGAGGCCGAGATCTCGAATGGAAAGACGGTCGATCTCCCGGGCGTGAAATGGGCCACCGCCGCCGTGGTCGGCTTCGCCATCCTCTCGTCCGCCGTGGTCTCCGGCCTCGGCTTCTCCAACGCCGCGTCTCATGTCGCCTCCAATACGCTCTCCCTGTTTGCCTACTTCCAGGCGCAGGCCATGGTGGGCATGTGCAGCGTGCCGCTCCCCCCGGCGGTCAAATCCTGGACCCAGGACTTCCAATGGAGCATGGGCATCATCAATGTCGACTTCATCCAAGACATCGTGACGTGGTACCAGCGGTCAACCGGTGGGACGCCCACGATTGTGCTCCAGACCCTGCACGACATATCGGTGCAGGTTGAGAAGCGTGCTCTGCCGCTGCTTGAGCCCGCGTCCAACCTCGTTCAGCGAGCAGTGGGTGGCCTTGCCAAGCGGGCGTACGTCCAAACGTCTTTTGGCAGCTACATCGTCTTCGGCATCCAGCGAGCCGCGTTCCGGGCGGGCATCGAGACGACCAATCTGTTCCTGACGGGCCTCGCCTTTTTCTACATCTTCGTCTTGCTCACCGTCCTGGCGGTTGTACTGTGCAAGGGCGTTTGCGAGCTGGCGTCCAAGATGAACCTCATCAAGCGCGATGCCTTTTTCGAGTTCCGTGCCGGGTGGCTGACGGTTCTCAAGGGTACAACCACCCCCACCCCCCCCCCCCCCCCCCCCCCCCCCCCCCCCCCCGGGCGTGTTCTTGTCCTGCGCGGCCGGCTAACAGTCAATAGGTACGCTCTACCGGGTGTTGCTCATCGGCTTCCCGCAGATGACGATCCTCTGCCTCTGGGAGTTTACGCAGAAGGATTCCCCTGGCGCCGTCGTGATGGCCGTCTTCTTCTTTTTCAGCATGCTTTTCAGCCTGAGTTACGCCGCATACAGGATCATCCGCATGGCCCGCCGCTCCGTTGCGCTCCACCGCAATCCCGCCTACATTCTGTATTCCGACCCCGAGGCCTTGAACAAGTGGGGATTCTTATACGTCCAATTCCGGGCATCGGCATACTACTTCATCGTCCCGATCCTCGTCTACACCCTGGTCAAGGGCATGTTCATCGCGCTGTCGCAGCGCGCGGGGACCGTCCAGGCCGTGGCCCTCATCGTCATTGAAGCGGCAGCACTTATTGCAGCCTCTGTGCTGCGTCCGTGGATGGACAAGAGCACCAACTCGTTCAACATCGCCATCTGCGCCATGAACTTCGTCAACGCCATTTTTCTCTTCGTCTTTACCGACGTCTTTGGGCTGCCGCGGTTGGTGATTGGCGTGGTGGGCGTGGTGCTCTGGATCGCCAACGCCGCCTTCTCGCTCGTCCTTCTGCTGATGCTGATCATCACGACCACGCTTGTGCTGTTGCGCAACAACCCCGACACGCGATACCAGTACATGAACGACGACCGCACATCCTTCATGAAGTCGCAGTCCCACCTCAGCGCGACGGGGGAGCTTGACGCCCTTGCGGCCACAGCCCGTGGCGACGGCAAGCCGTTCAAGCGAAGTGTGGACCTCGAGGACGACGAGTCGGACGCGGCGCACCCCAACATGGCGATGCGGCCCTCGACAGCCAACTCGGCTGGCCACTCGGGCCGGGACTCGGGCCGGGACTCGGGCCGGGACTCGGGCCGGGACTCGGCTCGCGACTCGAACCGGGACTCGGTGCGGAACTCGCGCAGCTCGTTCCGCGCCCCCATCGACGCGAATGGCATGTATGCGCCAGAAACACAACATTTGGGGAGCAGGCCGAGCGGGAGTTTTAGGGAACCAAGTCCGTTTTCTGGGTCGGGGTCGACGTCCAATCTGGCGGGGCCAAAGCCACAAGCGGGCTCGAGGTAAGTTTACTCTAGTCATCGCCACGGTTGGTGTGACTAGTGCTGACATGCATTTTGCAGTATGTGGCAACGTGGTGCCGGGTACGATTAACACAACACGGCTTGCCATCAGCTACTGGTACAGCCATTCCGGCCGCGGCCGTGTTGGCCATTTCTTTGGGTATTAGGTGTTTGCAGCCTCAACAGTTCCAGTATATATTCTTTGGTTAACGGTCTATTGTTTCACGCATTGGGTCAACCCCTGTTGAGCATCAGCGGGGGCGACGCACTGTTCTTGCGCAGCAAGTTTCAGGAGCTCGGAGTTGGGGCTGGAATATTCCGCACATTCACAGGTTAACAGCTACTGTTTATTCCTACAGAAAGGGGTTTCTATTGTGCACATACAAGTATTCGTTTATGCCCAAGCCAAAGAAGGCCGTGCCCAGTGCTGTCAGTCTACGGTTAGGTTTAGGCGTTTCCCGTGCCGGTGCCTGGCTTGATGCTTAAAGTGAAGACGAGTTCAGACGACGTCTAATACGTATAGATGGACAACAGTATGGGACGACATCACGACACGCGTGGCTTACGCAACGCTGCGCCCTGTCCACAAATCTCGCCTTGGTCGCGCCTTTCGGCACTCACACATCATCATCGACGCCGAGGGCAACACAAGGCTTGGTACACAGGGCGGTCGGCGGTCACGGCTTCTGCGGGTCCCTGTGTTCCGTCAGCGGCAGTGTCATCGCATCGCCGCCTGCTCGCGACTGCCAGCGAGTCGAGTTTGAAATCGCATCGTTCTTTCTGCTGCACCCATCCCTCCTTCCTCGACTTCCTCGACGTCCTCCCTTCATGAACCTCTTTCCGTCGCCGACTATCAGATCCTGTCCGGCTTTTTATTTTCTTTCCAAACGACGCGCGGTGTGCCGGCAGCATGGTCGCTGGAGAGCAGCCAACGGGCCGCTCGTCCGGCTTCGTCGCGTGGCCTGACGAGCTTCTCCTCGCAGTTGTCGGGAACCTCGACTCGGTCGCGGATATCAGCACCGTCACTCGCCTGTCGCGGCGTCTTCACCTTCTCTTTTTCGACCATTTAATCGACACCCACATTCAGAGGTCGGGCGCGGAAGGCACCACTCCCGCCGTCCGCGCCTACGAACTGTTCCTCCACGCAGCGAACCACGACTCGGCGACCATCATGGCGGTGCTCGCCGAAAGCCACCGGGAGCACCTCGACGTGTACAGCGTCATGCCCCCTCTCGCGGGGCTGGAAGGAACTACCTTCCTCGACTTCGCCCTGGCTGTCGACGCTCCACGGGTTGCGGCCTACTTGGTGAGGGCCGGGAGCAGCTTCGATGACGGCGACCGTGTGCGGACGAGAGCGGCCTACCCCGACCAGACGCCGCTTTGCCTCGCCCTCGCCCGCATCCACAGCACGTCGCAGCGGGAGCTCGACGTGGCGCTGCGCATCGCGTGCAGCTACGCAATGGCCCGTACGGCGCGTCTTCTTTTGGTCCGCGGTGCCGATCCCAACGCCACGGGCGCATACGGGTTTACGGCCATCCATATCGCCGTTGGCAAGCGAAACACGCCGCCGCTGCTCAAGAAGTCCCAGCCCTACACGGGGAGGCGGCTGACATGGACCACGCGCCGGCTTGAGTTGGATCCTGGCGTCGGCATCGAGGACCACGCCCGGTGGATCGAACTGATGGGCTGGCAAGCCGAGATTTTTGGGAAATTCGAAGAGCGCGAGCGGGAGGAGAGAGAGGGTCGCCCGCATGGCCCAGCAGTATTCCCGTTTGTGCCGCCGGATATTTGCCTGGCTCTTGGCAGCGCTCATGGGTGCGTCCTGCCCGGCACGCGCAAGTACGTCCCCTTCCTGACCGAGGACGCACTCTGGGAGGAAAAGATATTTCCGACAGTCCAGGCGATTCTCGAATATGGCGCCTCCCCCGTCGCTCCACGACCCCCATCGCCCAGAATGCACGCGTGCAACCACACGTGCTGGCGCTCCCTCAACTGCGACCACCGCGGCCAGATCGCCATCCACCTCGCCGCCGCCAGCGGGCTCACGAAGGTCGTCGACCTCCTCGTCACTCGCTACCGCGCCGACCCCTTTGCCGCCAACACGGACGGCTACACCCCGGTGTACGCAGCCATCGCGCACGGCCAGCTCGAGACGGCCCGGTTCCTCCTCGCGTACTACGGCGACGACCCGAACCCCGTCGTGGCCACGCGCACCACGGCACTCCACGCGGCGGCCCGCTTCGCCTTCGTCCCCTTCATCGCCGACCTCGTCGCAGGTGGCGCCGACCCCAACGCCCTCTCCCCGCGCGGCCTCGCCCCTCTGCACGAAGTGCTCGCCAACACGGACCCCAAACGCGAGGCCGACGTCGTCGCGTCGATCAAGGCGCTGTGCGCAGGAGAGACCAGAATAGATGTGCGCATCAGCAGTGCCGCGGGCGCCGAGACCAACCTGCAGACGCCGCAGCAGATGGGCCGGGCGCATATGTTGCCGGCGGTGCGAGAGATGTTTTTCGAGGTTACTGCGGGCAGGGTGAGCCGACACCGGAGGGGCAAGACGGGCGAGCAGATGCGGGAAGAGCGGCTGATCAGGGAGGGCAAGATCCCGTGGCACGGGTGGGGCGACGATTTTGCGGATGATCTGTGGGGGCCTGGGTTTCCGGAGCTGGGCGCTGCCGCGAAGAAGAAGAAGACGACAGTGGCCGGTGGAGGGAAGGAGAACGGGAGTTGGGCGAAGCCGCCGGCGGTGCCTGGTCTGGGGCCGGGAAGGAACAGGGCCGGCGTGTTCCCCGCGCTTCCTCCCGCACCCAGCAACGGGCCGTCTACAGGCTGCGGCAGGACCGGCAGTGTGACCTGGGCGTCAGCTGCTGCGGCTCGCCCGTGGGGAAAGAAGACGGCGCCTGAGACCGCGAGCGGTAGAAAGCCAGCGCATGGTGGGAAGAGTTAGGGTGTATGTTGTAGCTCCCTGGAATAGTGGCTGTTTTGGGCCTCCGTTCTGGGAGACTGACCACCTGTTGTGGGCGCCGCGCCGGGCCTGTGTCCACTGTAGAACACTAGGACCCCATCTGCAACGGGAACAACACCCTCAAACACACAGCTGTGGTGATATGTACAATCAATATATTCAGTTCCTTGCAACCACCAGAACCAATGTCCCGTTTTACCTGTCTAGCCATCTTAGTTGCGCAAACTGGCTGTTGGATCTCCAACACAGACATTACCAACCATTCACTTGGGACTGCGCCAATTTCCCACGTGTGAATCCACAATTCTCAACGCTCGCATTCGGATACGACCTATCCGTATAAAGCTTCTTGCCCTTCTTCCAGTCACTGCCTCACCGTCTCGTCGCACGTAACGGTTGAAGTTGGCCATTCTTCCGTTGCGACAATATAGGAAGCCACCATCAATATGCCGCGTCCGTCAACCGTCAAAACAAGAGCCCTTGGTTGAGTCTTGGCAGGATTGGTGCCGCCGTTGCACAGCTGCCGCTCTGACCCACCACGCTAGTTATTCTCAGGTCCAGTGCCGCTTGCGTGCGCAAGCCAGTCATCCTCAAATCCTGCTGATCGTCCTTTGGCCAGCTGTCCAAGAAATGGTATCCGTACCGAGTCCAAACACAACAGTCCATCTCACAACCCCTCACCGCTGGGTTTTGACGACGAGAATCCCACGCGATAGGCTCTCTTGGCTAGCTCCAATGATCGTCGGCCATTGAGGTGTTGCCAGCATCATGGTCCAGGTCTTTGCTCCACCGAGCGCCCCTGGAGTCTTACCCCTGCTCCCCTGCTCCCTGTCTGCATGTTAGCTTGCGTTTCTTTCCAGCGGCCATCATCTCTTGTGGTTGTGCTGCATGCTGCACGTTAGACGGGCAGCCTCGATGCATCGCTCGATATTCAGATGCAGACCGAATATCCGTACGTGCGTCGCCGCACCCGCGCCTGTTTTGGATGTCAAACTTTGTGCTTTTATCTACACAAGTCCCGGCTGGGGCAAGCGCCAGGCCACCATGCAACTGCCCATCCCCCCATGCAAGCTAAGCGGCTTTGCCTCGTCTCGACACCACTTGACACGCGTGTCGGCGCAAGCCAGAATTGAGATGGCATCCTGCTCGGCCTAGGGTACCCCTCCCCCGCGTTGCGTCTTCCCGCCCTTGGCCGTTTCCTGGACTCTCATATCTCATGAGTTTTCTTTCCCGTGTGCCGTGACTCGGTTCTTCTTTGCGCAACGGTGGAATTTGAGGCCCCTCCTTTGGATCAGCGACTTAAACTCTACGGTTCCGCAGACGCAACGGCCATCGACCCTGGCGCATAATGGTATTGCGGTGATGGTCTCGTAAACGTATCGTCCCGGCACATAGCGCGTGGCGGACACGGGGGACAGCACGCAAACAGCAAACCGCAAACGGCACAAACGGACAAAAAGCCCGCCTGGCATCAGTGGTGGTGGGAGGGCACTGGAAGGACAAACCACTTGATCGACCTCCAGAGCGAATAATCCATCCCCAACAAACCCGGCCAAGGGGTAGACAGCACACGACCCCCACCCTCTCCCGCACAAGCTGCCCTTGAGCCCACAGCAACCACACACCCCCGATGGCGCCGCCCACCCCGACAGAGCCGGTACTGCCGGTGCAAATAGAGCCCAACGCGAACGGCAGTACGAGGACCGCCAGAACCGGGACGATTCCAACACCTACCGAGGGCGGGAACTCGGGGGCGTTCGGCGGACATGAGAGTGCGGCATCCACATCAACTGCAGGGGCCAGCCCAGGGCAGACCAGCGTGCTGTCTCCCATCGGGCCCTCAGCGGCCACGGGGCCTGGGACCGACGGGCCGGCTGGCCGTCCGGCCGACGGTACAGGGCCAGGCGCATCTGGTTCCGGTGATGGAGGAAAATCAGGGGGCGGTGGCCTACCGCCGGGTGCAGTTGCTGGCATAGTGGGTGAGTGGTTCTCGAATGAGCTGTGTTCCTGGGGGGCGTGTTCTCGTGTGGGACTGACCGGCAATAGTGGGTGCGATCATTCTCCTTGGGCTTCTTGCCTTCCTTCTGTCAAGATACCGCGCGCGACGTCGAGTCCCACGGCTGGTGGCTCCCGTCACCGGGCGAGGCAGGCCGGCAGGGGCCCTGCTTCCATACTATGCGACACACAGCGATAGGAGGAACAGCGGCAGTATGCGCGTGGAGGACGCGGCAGGGGCAGGAGCAGCAGCAGCCGCGGCTGCCTCTGGCCGCAACGACAAACCGCTACCCCGGCCCCCGATGAGCCAGACAGGAGAATTGCGCCATCTCGTCCCAGTCGGCCTCACCGCAGATCGCAGTCGCCGATCATCGACATACACCGAGTTCTCTGCCGCCAGCAGCGGCGCTTATACCCCGTACTCCGTATCGCCCATCTCACCAACGAGCATGCTGTCCCCCGGGTCCGGGGCCGTCTGGAGCTCGCGCCCGCTAGAAGTGCCGCCAGACCCGCGCGTCATAGACCCTACCGACGCGGCGTTGAGCACAGCGAGCGTCAGCACCAACGGGGCCGCCACCGCCGTGAGCGCAGCGCTGGCGCCGGGCCAGATAGCGTGGCCCATGCCGCCGGGCACGCCGACCGCCATCCAAACCCCGGGTGGCCCGCAGTATCTCAACTTCCAGCAGTCGGGCGAGACGGTCGTTCGGATCAACCTGCCGCCGCGACCTGGGAGCTGACACTCTGAAGCGAGCCGGCCTGATAACCGATCACCACACACCACGCTCTGACTCCACCCAACGCACGACCTTGTCCGATGCCGTCAGGCACATGTTCCGTGATGATGGACATGGATAGATGACCCGAAGCATACCATGAACATACAAACCTGGATACCAATGGGTTCACGACGCATTCTGTTCCAAAATCAATTCTGCATGTGTTCCAAGACGCCTGTTGGCTGGAACCGGTCGGGGGGGTTGTAGCATATAGCGATTCCAGGGCCACCCGTCGCAATGTACCTAGCCGTCTTGGATGTAGATGGCGGAGAGGGGTGCAATGTTTAATGCACTAATGATAACCAATCCCATGCAACGGCCGTTGCAATGTTGTGAGCTTCTAGCCAAAGGCACCAAATGTCAGCCCTACAGTGTCACGTATTATTACCGGGAAAGCGGGATGGTGGGACAAAATACATCCATGGAGGAGCCATGGGTCTCGCGCTTGGAGCCTGGGAGGTCTTGGCGAAATACCCGTTGTTATGGCACGACCCCGCTGAAAACCGCCCCGCAGCCCCTGACAACGCCCAGAGACCTTCCGCAGCTGTCCCGAAAAAGTAAACAAGTTGCCTGTCTCGCAAACCGCCGTCAATCTCTCAACACACGAACGGAGACTCGGGTCGCAATGGACAGGAAAACAGCGCCAAAGATGGCCTCGGCTGGGCCAGACAAGGACAAGTCCAAGGTGCACAAGCTGTCGCTCAAGGGCAGCGCAAAGCTTGTCGCCGAGTTTGTGAGTCGCATTGAATCCACGGATCCACGGGGATGCGGCCGCAGGTGCTGACCTCCGTCCGTTGCGGCACCAGTTCCAATATTCGATACACACCATCCTGTACGATTCGTCGAACCGCTTGCTTCAAGCCGAGAACTGACCGCAGCAGCTTCCAACGCGGCGTCTACCCCGCCGAGGACTTCACGGCCGTCAAAAAGTACGGCCTCAACATGCTCGTGTCGTCGGACGACCAGGTGCGCGCCTACATCAAGAAGATCATGTCGCAGCTCGACAAGTGGATGGTGGGCGGCAAGATCCAGAAGCTGGTCATTGTCATCACCGACAAGGACACGGGCGAGCACATTGAGCGCTGGCAGTTCGACGTACACTCCCCCGCTCCCACCCCTCCCCCCCGCCCCAAGGAACTCCCCCAGCCAGCTAACCATCCCCCCTGGCCACACAGGTCCAAATATTCGCCAAACCCAAAAGGCCCTCCAAGTCCTCCAAAACCAAGCCCGCCTCCCCGACCTCCCCGTCCGCCGACGCCGACGCCGACGCCGAAAACAACCCCCCCGCCACCACCACCACCGGCGCCGCACCCGCCGCCCCCCCGGAAAAGGACAAGACCGAAGCCGAGATCCAGGCCGAGATCGCCGCCATCTTCCGCCAGATCACCGCGTCCGTGACATTCCTGCCACAGCTCGCCGGCGGCGACTGCACCTTCAACGTGCTGGTGTACGCCGACGCGTCGAGCGACGTGCCGGTCGAGTGGGGCGACAGCGACGCCAAGGAGATCGCCAACGGGGAGCGCGTGCAGCTGCGCGGGTTCAGCACCGCCAGCCACCGGGTGGAGACGCTGGTCAGCTACCGGTTGGCGGACTGAGTGCGGGTGTGCTTGCGTTGCGGGTGGTGGCTGTCTGGAGGAACGGGGAAGGTGGTTGGTTGGCTCTGGTCATGTGTGTGTGTGTGTATGGGGTGGGTTCATCTGGAGTTTTGTTTGGCTGGGCGGAGTCGGGGAATGGGATAGGTAGGGCGGCCAGGACAGGATGGGGGCATGGGAATATATCATCCGTTTTTTGACCATTGCCATTGTGTCTTGTGCAAGTGGCGCTCCTCGATGCTGTGTCCATTGGTCAAAGCAATGCCATAAACTACATTCAGTGCCCATCACCCCCCCGATTCCTGTCTCCACTCCCGAAACGCCGTATCATGACCACCCGCTCAGACCCGCTCGAAGAAGTAGACATAGGCAAACTTCTTCATCTCCTCTACGTCAACCACCTTTACCACCTTCTCGTCGTTAAATAGCACCCACGAAGCCTCGTCACCGAGCTTCTTGCGGATAAACGCAACGTAATGCCTGCCAAGGTTAGCCCTGATTTGTTACCAAACGTGCCGGTTACTCACCCAGAATGGATACTCGTCCCCTTGTGGCACACAATGGACCGCAACTGGAACGTGGCTGGCAGGGCTGCGCTGCCTGCCGTCTCTCCCTGGCTTGCTGCCTCCCCGGCATTGCCAGCCTCTTCCGCCTCGCCCTGGTCGTCGGGATGGCTAAATAACCACTCGATGGCCCTCTCAACATCGCCACCCGTCTCCTTCAGCGCCTTGACTGCGCGTGGCCCGCCGAGACCCATCGACTCCAGCATGGCAAGCTTCTCCGGATCCGCCGGGTTAGCGGCGGCACCGCCGAGATCGAGGGGCACATCGATGTCCGCATCATCCATGTGGCCAAACAGCCATTCCATCGCAGAATTCGAGTCCGTGTTACCCGTCGCGTGTAGCGCCTTCTCGCAGCGGACCCTGGGGAATCCCATGCCCTCGAGCATGGCAAGCGCTTCCTGGTTCGGCACGAACGCGGGAACATTGCTCGCCGAGGCGGCCTCTTCCGGCAGAACCTCCTCATCCGGTTGCTGCCCATGCGACATGTAGACGTCCAAATCGAACGGCGCGTCGCTCACAAGAACGGGAACATCCACCTTGACCGGCACCCAGTTTACCACAGTCATTTTGCGTGCGTTCACGACCAGCACGTCGGGGAACGTCTTGAAAAGCTGGCGTTTGGAGAAGCCGTCCTTGCTACCGCACGCCGAGCAGGTTAGCTCGACGTTCTCCGGCGCAGTCAAGTTGTCCAGGCACTCTTTCAGGGTGACCGGCTTGTACTTGGGTTCCTGGCCCTCGTCGGCCGGAAGCTTCTGGATCGGGACATCGATGAAGATGCTGTCTTGCTCGGTGCTGCTGTACCGGACCTTCTTGCAGCCAAGACACTGCAGACGCTGCTCCAGCACGAAGCGCATGCTATGTGTGGGGTCCCTTAGCCCGGCAGGGTGGTTTGATCGGGTGATGAGCTTGATTAGGTGCTGGAGCAGCTCAAAGGCATCCTGTTGTCGCATAGTCGAAAACTCGGCATGCCCGCGCCCAATAAGATGCTTGAGCATCGACGGTTGGAGGCCCTTCTGGTGCGGAACCTCGGGCGTGTGCTCTGATACGATCACATCCGAGTCCGCCTTGGAGTATCGGCCGGAAAGTAAGCCATCCCCAATCTTGCGAAGCTGCGTCTCCAGGTCTTGTGCTGGATCTGGCACATTGGCCGCCGACTCAACTCCGACGCCATAGCGTTCCCGGAAAGCTGGCAAGTCGTAGAGGCACTGCAGGATGCTGGCGAGATAGCAGCTGTTCCCAAGATTCTTGAGACCCGTCAACCCAGGTCCAAACAGAGGTGTCAGCTCTTTTCCATCCTCGGTTGTCATCGAGAACTCCCAGCGCAAGTTCTGTTCGATCTGCATCTCTGTCAAACTCTTCTCCGTCTTCTGTCGCTCCGACAAAATGATGCCCCAGTTGGCAAGATGGGCCCCAAGGTCGTCGTCGACCCGCTCCTCGTCACAGGTGTAGCAGTACACATCGGCATTGCCCTCGGGCGTGATCGACCCGAGCTTGACGGCCACACCATGACCGCATTCCCGCGAGTGTGCCAGAGCATGAGAGTTGCCACCCACACCACCAAACTGCGCCCGCCCACAACCAAGATTCCCGCACTCCAGGCAAAGCCAGAGGTTCTCTTTCAGGTCGCACTTGGAACAGTGGCCGAGCTCTTGTGACATTTGCCGAGGCGGAGCCTGCTGGAGGGTGAGGATGTGTTCGCAGCTGGTCAGCTCCTGCTCCCACGCCTTGACCTCCTCTTTCCGGGAAAATGTGTTTGCGCTCAGGACGCTCTCTACCACGGAAGAAATGGCAGGGTCGGTCCTGTCTAGATCGTCGATGCCGCAGTCAAGGCATTTGACAGTAAGAGCCGTATCGTAACGGTCGGCCTCGGTCTCGGCGGCAATAGAAAGCTTCGACATTTTGGGGGGGGGTTCGTCCCTGACAACCCTCTTTCGGGTGCGCCGAATATTGAGAACCAGGGGATGTTTCCGGGTGCTGCTGTGAAGCTTCGCGTGGTTCCTGTCGCCGGCGCAGCCCCCGTTGAAGCATTTGAGGCAGACATCGAGCCCGGCCGGATCGTCCTGCGAACAAGCGTTAGCGACGGCAGAGTTGGCCAGAATGGTGCATGGGAAAGTTGCACGAACGATAGAATCGAAGCACTGGGTACAGTCCTCGCGGTACACTGAATCCGCGGGCGTCGGTTTGGCGAGACCTGGCCAGGGAGGGTCAGCGATGGAAATCTAGAAAAGACGTCAAGTAATTTTGCATACTCGCTGGTCCAATATGAGGGCACGCCATGTTGGAATCCCCAGTAGTCCTTTGGCCGTCGAAAGGAATGATTGACGAAAGTTTACGCAGTTGTTGAAGTCGACCGGCTGTTGTCTGGTGAAGCTCCAGCTGCGATTGTGGACACTGGGGAGGGAGCTGAGACGCGGGGCAGTCCAACTGCCCCGCGATGGTGCAGCACCTGCAAACAGCCAACAAGGGATGCCCAAGCCCAGGTGGAGCTGAAAGACTGAACCACAGATACGGATACATGCATTAACAATCGCTAACTTGGCACAGTGACTCATGAGGCAAGCGAAGATAGCAAAAGGCTGATTTCCATTGGCGGTCGAATATTTATCCTATTCTTGCTCGGCCGAGATACATGTACAAGGTATGCACATACATACAAAGCGGGCACGCTGGCAGGCCCTGACTAATCGGTTCTCGGTTTCCGTAATCTGATCATCTTATCTCCGCGGATTCTCCACATCCGCGGTCCTTTTACCGACGTCGGCATGACGCCCTTGCTCCAGGCGGCGTTCGGCCTATTGGATGGCCCACCCCGGAATAACAGATATGCGAAACGATTGGTCACGATAAGCTCCGCCCCGCCTTTGTTAGTTAAGAAGCTTGGACCGCTGCCGCTCCGGAAATCGCCCCTTCGGACATCATCGCCAAGTCCCGCATCTCCAGGAACTTTTTGGAAACCCATCTCTCGCAAGTCAATCCTGCACCTGCAACTCACATCTACACTTCCAACCTGATACCGTCCCCCAATTTCAATCCCAACACTGCGATATCTACGATTACAGCTCAGCACCACATACAAACCCCACAAAAGCCAAAATGCTTTCCAGAACAGTCCGCGCAGTCTCTGGCCGCGCTCTTGCGAACTCGTTGCGGCCGGTCGCCATCCCGGTAACCCGCCAGCTCGCGGCCCAAGTCGCCCCCGCGCAGCAGAGGCGGCAGTATCACGAGAAGGTCCTTGATCGTGAGTATTTTCCAAGCCATCAATCGCTTTTCCGCTTGCGCTCGGGATGCGGCTAACATGCTCTCTCACAGACTACTCCCGCCCGCGGAATGTCGGCACGCTGGATAAAGCCGATAGCTCGGTAGGCGAAGGTTTGGTGGGAGCGCCGGCGGTACGTGTCCCCTCGCGATATCAAGCTACATCAACAGAGCATTAATTTCTCGATGCGAATAGTGCGGTGACGTTATGCGGCTCCATATCAAGGTCGACCCGGCCACACAGGTCATCAGCGATGTCAGGTTCAAGACATTTGGATGCGGCTCTGCGATGTAAGACTCCTATCTCACTCTTCTACTGTGTCGCGGAGAGATTGTTGGTGTAGTTTCTGTGAGATCCGCGGGGTTGGAATGGTGGCTACAAGTGCGCAGGCCAAGCGGGGCAGCGCTAGGACAAACAACAGCGCATACTCCTTTGATGCCACCGATTCAGAAGCGCGCAGTCAGAAATATCGACGGGGCGCCCCGAGATCTCCGAAGTTGCCGAACACATTGCCGAGGGGCCCGTTCTTCGAGTCAGTGTTGCTAACTCGTCCGCAGAGCATCATCCAGCTATCTCACAGAGCTCGTTCGAGGCATGACACTCGAGCAGGCCGGCAGAGTCAAGAACACAGAGATCGCGAAGGAGTTGGTATGTTCCCTTACTTTTTCGAGCTTGTACTCCCTGGTACTGACGAACCCCCCCAGTGCCTGCCGCCAGTCAAGCTTCACTGCAGTATGCTTGCCGAGGACGCCATCAAGTCGGCCATCACCAACTACTACAAGAAGAACCCAAACAGCAAGCCAACCAACCTGGCCGGGAGGGAGGTCAAGCTGGAGACAGCAACAGCATAAAGCGGTGACGCGCGAGGGGTTGAGTGCTCGATGCAATATGGATAGGTGGTTTTCCTTGGTTGTCGCCCTGCAACCCACACGGGGTTGAGGCTGCGGCATAGGTCTCGGTAGTATTGTTTTGGTCTCTTGGACTGGAAATCGGAAATCGGCGATGATTTTGTTTGACCCATAGCGGAGTATGGCGGAGTTATGGCTTAGTGCGTCTGCAACAAGGCAGTCTGCCTCCTCCTCCTAAACACTGAGGAGAAGCACTCGCTTGGTTGGCGAGTTGGCCAGCACATGCCATGTATGATACCACAAGGCTTAGCGGGATCCCAGATTGAGTCGAGCTTTTCCATGTCAGTGTCCGAACGGGTGATACTACTGTGCCAGAATTGTGCACTGGGTCAAAATATGTACAACCCCCCGAAATACAACGGTTTCTGGAGTGGTGATCATCCTGGGCCGTGTCCCCTCTACCCACGTATTTGATGCGATGGTATGTGTCACAGGTCTGTAATGTTTGTGTCAAGATGTAATTAGTAGTACGCCGGCTGTTGATACACGGGCCTCTTCACACAATGGAAAATGGTGCAACTCGCATCCTGAGGTTTTGAAGAGTTCAAGTTCGCCATGCAGCACAGTGTCGTGAAGTCGACGACCAACTGTATACACTGTATCCGTATGTCACCCACGATTGCTACCCCCGCAAAGTAAGATGCTTGATCGTTGGACGTTTAGCTGAGGCTATGAGCATCTCTCTCAACAAGACCCTGGGTATCATGCACGGCATTTATCAAAGATGGATCGAGTGTATTTCTTGCCATGGGCGTCAAGCCACAGCTGCTGCCGGGCGGCCGGCCAAGACACGGCAGCTGATAGCAAATTCCTTATCGCGTGGCGACAGTTCGCAGCTGCGGGTTGAGTCAACTTTTTGATGCGTCACGGCAAGCAGAGGTCCAAATCCGAACCAGCAACGACTCAAAACAGCACACAACATGGCTTCCTCCACCGCTCCCACCCTCCTCTGGGGCGGCCGCTTCAGCGGTAGGGTCAATTGGCTCCGGCGACGGCATTCCGGGAATTCTGGCTAACGGAGGGGTTGGCAATGGACAGGCGCGATCGACGACCTGATGTTCCAGTTCAACGAGTCGCTCTCCTTCGACAGGGTCTTTTACAAGGCCGACATCAACGGCTCGATTACCTGGGCCAAGGCGCTCCGGAAGCTCGACATCCTGTCGGAAGACGAGCTCGAGAAGATCGTCGGCGGCCTCAAGGCGGTGGAGAAGGAGTGGGAGGAGGGCAAGTTCGTCATCGACACCAAGGCCGACGAGGACATCCACACGGCCAACGAGCGCCGCCTCGGCGAGCTGATCGGCTCGGCTGCCGGCAAGCTCCACACCGGCCGCTCGCGCAACGAGCAGGTCGGCGTCGACATGCGCCTCTGGGCGCTCGAGCAGCTGGTCGACATCGCCGGCGCGCTCAAGGACCTCCTCCAAGTCAGCGCCGCCAAGGCGAAGGAGACCCTCCCCATCCTGATGCCGGGATACACACACCTGCAGCGCGCCCAGCCCGTCCGCTTCTCGCACTGGCTCCTCTCCCACGCCACCTTCCTCGTGGGCGATCTGCAGCGTCTCGAGGGCGTGCAGGAGCGCGTGTCGTCGTGCCCCCTGGGCGTCGGCGCACTGGCCGGAAACCCGTTTGGCATCGATCGCGAGTTCATGGCCAAGGATCTCGGGTTCAAGTCGGTGCACCCCAACAGCCTGTGCGCGGTTGCCGACCGGGACTTTGTTGTTGAGATCCTGCAGTGGGCGAGTCTCCTGATGGCCCATCTCAGCCGTCTCAGCGAGGATCTGATCCTCTTCTCCACCGCCGAATTCGGTTTCGTGCAGGTTGCCGATGCCTACAGCACGGGCAGCAGTCTGATGCCCCAGAAGAAGAACCCCGACAGCCTGGAGCTGATCCGCGGCAAGGCCGGCAGGGTCATGGGACAGGTGAGCGTGCCGTTATTCCGCAGCCGGCGCGCGGGCATGCTAACCATCGCAGTCATCCGGCTTCCTTGCCTCGCTCAAGAACCTCCCGACGTCGTATAACAAGGACCTCCAAGAGTCCGTCGAGCCCATGATTGACTGCATCAAGACCGTGTCCAACTGCGTGCGGATCACCCAGGGTGTCGTGGCCACGCTCAAGGTCAACGGCGACAAGATGAAGGCTGCGCTGACAGACGACATGCTTGCCACCGACATTGCCGACTACCTGGTCCGGAAGGGCGTCCCGTTCCGGCAGACGCACCACATCGCCGGCGCCATTGTCCGCAAGGCCGAGGAGGCCAGCGTGTCCATTTCGGCGCTGCCCCTGAAGGATCTCAAGGAGATCTCGCCGCTGTTTGAGCAGGACATTGCGCAGGTGTTTGACTTTGAGCGGAGTGTCGAGCAGCGGTCCACATACGGTGGCACCAGCAGCAACTCGGTCCTGGCACAGATTGCCGCGATCGAGGCGTACGTGGCCAAGAACTAGACCACGGCTATCGGGCCGTGCGGCGGTTGCGCGCCCCAGAAAATGTGGGTTGGCGATCTGAGGCAAGGCGATGCAAATGTGGAGACAGCCCAGGGCCGAGACTAGGATAAACATTAGACGCAAGGCCCAAGCCTCTCTCGCAGGACGCGCATCAGCATGCCCAATTACAGTTCTCGGGTTTCAGGTGTCGCCGTGTGACGAGCGCTGATGTGCTCGCTCGTGTCCCAGCCCGCTCATTGGTGACATCATTGAAGACCCCATCCAAAGCCGGCGGTTTCCGATTGTCGCCCCGTTTGTGTTGACCACACGGCAAAGTTTCACCTTTCCCAACCAAGACCTCCGCGCTTGGCTGCCCACCATGTCCGACAACACACCGTCGCCGCATGAACGGCTCGAAGCCGAGGCCCAGGTCGTCTCGGAGCATCTCCCCACGGGGTACACGGCCGAGTTCCAGCACATTCCGTCGCCGGAGGGCAGCGATGGACCCGCCTCTCCCTCGCCGACGGGCGCCGACCTGCCATCGGCACCCGGCGAGTCGTCCTTGAGACTGCAGGGCGGGGATATTCACCGGGACCTGTTCAGAATGGACGCTGCCGCCCGCGTGCAGATGCACCGCCGGGCATCCACCTTCCACTCGCCGCGCCAGTTCCAGGACTCGGACGACAACGTCCCGGCCATGTCGGTCGGGGACCAGCTCGTCCCGGGCGGCTTCCGGCGGGCCTTTCTGCACCAGCGACACGGCGATTACGATTTCATGGCCGCCCGGATGCCCATCACCAGGAACTTTGTCGAGTTCCTCGACCTGTACGGGAGCTTTGCTGGCGAGGACCTTGCCGACTCGGACGAGGACGCGGAGGAGGAGGAGGAAGACCACGAGGGCGCTGCCGAACGGAGGCCGCTGCTCCGGCAGCGCCCCATCTCCCGAGTGCCGCCGACGCGGAATGCCGACGCCGGCACGGTCAAGACCTTCTTCACCCTCATCAAGGCCTTTGTCGGCACGGGCATCATGTTCCTCCCGAAAGCCTTCAGCAACGGAGGCCTGCTCTTCTCGTCGCTCGCCATGCTCGTCATCTCGGCCGTCACCATGGTGGCCTTCCACCTCCTGCTGCAGTGCAAGCTCCACTACGGCGGCGGCTACGGCGAGATCGGGCACGCGATCGCCGGCTCCAAGATGCGCACCCTCATCCTCTTCTCCGTCGCCGTCTCGCAGCTCGGCTTCGTGTGCGCCGGCATCGTCTTCGTGGCCGAGAACCTCCTCTCCTTCGCCAACGCGCTGACCGACGGCCACAGCCCCGTGTCCACCGCGGCCCTCATCGGCCTGCAGCTCGCCATCCTCGTGCCGCTCGCGTGGATCCGCAACATCTCCAAGCTGGGCCCCGTGGCGCTCCTCGCCGACGCGTGCATCCTCGTCGGCGTCTCGTACATCTACGCCTACACGACCCACGCCCTCGCCACCGCCGGCATGGCGCCGTCGGTCGTGCTCTTCAACCCGTCGAGCTACACGCTCACCATCGGCGCCGCCATCTTCACCTTTGAGGGCATCGGCCTCATCCTGCCCATCCAGTCGTCCATGGCGGAGCCCCACAAGTTCGAGCCGCTGCTCGGCCTGGTCATGGCCATCATCACCGTCGTCTTCACCTCGGTCGGCGCGCTGTGCTACGCCACCTTCGGCCGGGACACGCAGATCGAGATCATCGACAACTTCCCGCAGGCCAGCCCGCTGGTGAATGCCGTGCAGTTCCTGTACGCCGTCGCCGTGCTGGTCGGCACCCCCGTGCAGCTGTTCCCCGCGCTGCGGATCATCGAGGGCCGCGTGTTTGGCCAGCACCGGTCGGGCAAGCGCAGCGTCAGGACCAAGTGGGTCAAGAATGGGTTCCGCTTCGCCGTCGTCGTCTTCTGCGGCCTGGTGTCGCTCGCGGGGACCGGCAACCTGGATCGCTTTGTCGCGCTGATTGGGTCCGTCGCCTGCGTGCCCCTGGTGTATGTGTACCCGGCGTATCTGCATTACAAGGGGGTTGCGAGGTCGCGGTGGGTGAAGTGGGGGGATTTGGTGTTGATGGTGACGGGGATGGTGTGTATGGTGTATACGACGGCGGTGACGGTCGCCACGAGCTTTCTTTGAGTTGTGGTTTGGGAGTATTGGTTTGATTACTGTACAACTGGGCTTGGAGTAGTGTGGCTTGGTTACGAGAGCTGCGGCCCGACGCGCTGGGGGACCAAAAGTCAACCTCTCTTCTGCTTACCATGACGTGTACCATGTGCGCAGACGTCAGAAGAATATCCAGTCGGGGAATACGAAGTTTGGGGGTGAGGATCTTGGCGGCAGACGGGGACAGACAGGCACAGGCGGCGAAGCATCAGGGCTGGTCTGGCGCGCGGCCACCGGTCTGTCAGATCTCGCGGTCCCGCCAGGTGGGAATCGAAAGGCGACTCAGCATGTAATGGGTGCCACATACGGTTCGTGGAGCCTGAAAGAATTGCCGAGCCGGTTACAGATTTCGTAACACTGCTTTACGACAGAGGTCCGTCGAGCTGAAACGAAACCGTGGCGTTGAGGCCCGGAACTGACACTGGCCTACTGGCCACGGCCTGCTTTGGTTTCTGGATTTCCGAAACGGGGCTGGCTGTCGGGGAAGATGGCAGCTTCGAGAGGAATTGGCGGGTTGAAAAGTATAAATCGGTTCTCCTTTCGTATCGAAGACGGAATTCAAGCCAGCATCAACCAGACAACATTGCAACAACAAAGCCACTGCCACCAACACAACCAAGCATAAATCTCTCCCAATATCCAATATGCGCGCCACCACCACCCTCCTCTTCGCCGCCAGCCTTGCCAGCACGGCCATCGGCGCCGCCACCAAGATGTACGACGACGAGAACTGGTACGCAGCCCTTTCACAACCCCCCTCCCCCCTCGTTTTTCTTGACTGCACAGCCGCGACCCAGACCAAACTAACCCTGCGCAGCGGCAACGAAGTCGACAAGAAGGTCTTCAACGGCCTGTCGACCGGAGACGCGCCCATCACGGACAACATCAAGTCGATCCGGACCGACGCCATCACCGACACGTGGTTCGCGTACCAGGACAGCGACGGCCAGAACTGCAAGGGCGACCTCATCCGGCGGCTTGCCGACGGCGAGTGCATCCGGGTCGCCGACCTCGGGATTGGCTGCACCCGGCTGTGCGGCGGCGGGCTGGGCGGCGGCGGCTGCGCCTCGACTACGGCCTAGGTGTGGCCGCTGCTGCTTGTCTTGTCCTGCCTTGCTCCGTGGCGAGGGAGGGCGGCTGGTTTGCTTGCTGGTGTTTTGAGAAGGGGGTCGGGATTTGGCGAGCGGTGGTGGGTGGGAGGAGGGGGGAGGGGGGAGGTTGTTATGGATGGAGGGTAGTTCGCTGCTTATTGGAAACATACTACTACGTGTCATCTGCTATGTGGTTGGCATGTGCTCTGATATACCCGTGAACTTGTGGCTGGCCTCGTCCTTGTCGCAGTGAAGCAAACTTCGGCCTCTGAGCAGGCCCCCCTTGCAAATGGCGTTCCCAAGGCCACCAGTCCAACAAGCTTCCACCGAGTACCTGAAGTCACCGGTTCCCCCTGTCTCCTCAGCACCAGGTGATGGAAGCATCCCGGCACAAAGACCATCCGATCGCCCCTGGCCGCCTCGCCGGCTTTCAGAAACCCCATCTCTTTTGCCTTGCCATCGAAGCTGTAGACCAATGTTCCGCCGCCGCGCCGGAGAGATATGGCCCCAAGGCCAAGCAACGTTCGAATCAACCGCCTAGAAAGCGCGATCAACTTCGTCGCGGCGTCGCGCCTCGGGCCGGCAATCTCATGCAAGGTCGCGTTGATCAGTTCCAAAGCCGCCGCCACCGCCGCTTTCCCCTCGGCGGTAAGGACAAGCCAGTTCTCAAACCGCTGCTGCAAGAACCCTGGTGGCGGCGCGGCCGGATCCGCCACCGACCGCACGACATGCACCGTCCCCTTGGGCATCCCTATGGCGCAGAGCGTCTTGCCGTTGTCAGCAAACGCGAACCGGTCCCCGGCCTGGTCCGTTTTCGGGCGCATCGAAAAGTCGTACGCCGGCCGGCCGACTTCTCTGGTCCAGTTGGGCACCCACGAGGGCATGGCGTCGTCCTGGTCTGTTCCGCAAGTCGCTGCGTCGAGGAAGGCTAGCGTCTTTGTCTTGTTGGCGAGGTATTGCGCGAGGGCGGTGAAGAATTCGACTTGACTGGTGCGTTGTCCCCTGCCGCCAGTGGCCGTAGCAATGACTTCGCGGTATCTCGTCACGATATATTCAGGCCGACTGATGGTCCAGTGCTTGGCCCTCTCTTCGTAGAAGCATGCCCAGGACGAGTAGGCGAGGCTGAGTGCGAAGGCAGCTATTTGGAAGGGCAGACCCGGCGAAAGCTTTACGAGAGGATCCATCGCATGACCTATTGCCAAGGCCGTTGAAAAGCTGTTCAGGTCGCGCACCAAGTCGGCCATCGCGGTGGCCTGCCCGCTTCTTGCCCCTCCTGCGATGCCGAGAACGGCATACAGCCGGTCCCGGTCGTCGCGGCACTGAAGCCGGACGGGTCCGGTGGCCAGGGCAACCTCCTGGATCACCCACAGCCGCTCCCACCAGCCCCGTCTGTAGAGGTCGCAAAGGCCCCGGCACGCTGCTCGGTATCGATCCTCTTTGTCGCGGTTGAAATACCACGGAGCCAAAAGCCGCCACCCGCTCAGGGAGTGGAAGAGATGGAAAGCGGCCTCGATCTGACGTCTGTGGAGACAATCGCTGCCGTCCGCGCAGCTACTGGCCTCCTGGATCGCATGGTATCCGCCCAGCCATACAATGACGAGAGATGCGTTTGCATACACCCAATCCATCCGCTGGATCTGCATCCGTTTCTCGTCCTCGTCTGCCTGGTTGATGCAGAGGGCGTCGATCCAGAGGGGCCGCGAACGCGTCTCGAGCCGGAGATGGCGCAGGGCAAGGCTCAGGTTGGGTGGCGCCTGCAGGGTCTCGAAGTCGAGCGGCTGTTTGACCGTGAATCGGGCAGCGTTATGGACCAGGGCCCACGGCTTTGTGTTGGCCACCTCGGCCCCGAGCTTGCATGCCTTTGCGGCCAAGTCGAAGGGCGCTACGCCGCACACCATGCTCGCCAGCATTATGCAGGCGTTTCGGGACATCAAGCGAGATACCCAGGGGGCAGGATCCAAGGGGAGCGGCGAGACAAGGGCCCAAATGAGATATGTCGAGATGGACCAGGACAGAAGTCGGATCGCGCGGTAGAGCCATGGCCGTGTTTCCAGAACGCACCGAATCTCGTCATTGAAGGTTCCGGGAAGAAGATGCACGACGCGGAAGTCGGTCGCCGCGATGGGCGTGTACTTGTACAGGCTGCTGCGCGTTTCCATTTCGCTTGCTCTGACGATACACGTGTAGCCATGGGCACGGTTGAACTCGAAACCAGTCTCGCGGGATACCGGGACTAGTCCAATGTATAGTGCCCCGATTGCTCAGCTCAGCCTTCCGCGGGCTGCATCCGAGTTCGCCTCGTGTCGTGCCAAGGCAGACATGTAGATGCGCCCGACTAACCGCGCCATCAGGGCTGGCAGCGTCAGGAGACACCGCGTCGTTAAGAACGGCTGGCATTCGTGCCATTATTCCGGACAAGGTACGTGGCACCGTCCCCATAGCCGCCGAGTTTCTCCTGCAGAGCTGCATCCACGGCAGCGGGCGCGAAGCCGTAGCGGGTCCAGAACGGCGCCGTCCCGTAGACGGAGACGAGGCAGGTGGTCGGATGGCGCCTGGCGACCTCCAGGAGTTGGCCGATGCACGCTGCGGCGAGTCCACGGCCGCGGAACCGCGGCAGGATGGCGAGGTCGTGGATGTAGTACTGGTCCGCGTCGGGCGCGATTTCTTTTCCCAGCAGGCTGTCCAGGGCCGGCGGCTGGCCGTTGCGGATCGGATGCGAAATGGCGTAGCCGCCGACCTCGCCGTCTTCGGCAAAGACCAGGCAGCCCGCCGGAAAGAGCTTCAGGCGCTCGCGGAAGACGGGCTCGCTTTCGGGCAGATCGGCATGGATCGCGTTGGCGACGACGACAAGCCCCGGGATGTCGTTTTCGCTCATCTGTCGCCAGGCCGCCATGATTCAGACGTTGCTTTCCTTTTTGCAAAAGTTGATGGTTGATGCGAGCGGGAGAAAATCCTTGTTTGGGGGGTTCAGCGGGTGACCCACTGTCCCGTCCCACCATCTCCACTGAGTCCACTCCAGTCCTACTAGGCAGTAATCAAGCATCTCCACAGCACACGAGCGCCTGCCGCAGGTACCGGAAGCAGTGGTCGATGTGGTAATGGCCGCGGCTGCGGATGGCTTTGCGGTGGGAAAGCTCACTCGGCATGAAGGAACGCCAGTAGTCTTCGGTGGCATTGGCTGACTGACTCGGCTGTCTTGTGGTCTGGTGTTGCCAGCGAGTCTTCCTGAAACACATACCATAAGATGTCGATAGGAGAGGTTCCAGAGTAGAGTGTGTGGTTGGTCCGGCTTTCAACTGCAAAGAGTTCCTTCTCGTTTCTCGAAAGCTGTCTGGCGTCCTTCATCTTGCGTCTGGAAACAACAAAGTCGCGTCGCTCAGCAAACGACTAAATCCAAAGAAAAAACAGGCAGAACCACTGGCAATGGCAGGGTGGTGCTTGCTGTTGCTTATCCGAGCACTCCAAGCTCTAGGCGATTGCGTCGGTGCGATACCGCTATACTAGAAACGTATAGGATGCCGGATGCCGGAAGAATGATGGCTGCAGGCTGAGGCAGGTGCCCAGCCCACTATCCCTAACCCTTGCAGCAAGGTGAAATATTCTTGTTCCGACTTTTTAATTTGCGACTGACTTTCCTCTGCCAACACATTGCGAATCAATGTCCAACACAAACCATGTCTTCGACACACACTCTCCAACGGGGCTAGGTATAATACCATCCGTCGAATCAGGGTCCCGGGGATATACTACGAATGGGGGAACGTCAACCCTCCAACGAAGTTTCTGGCAGCTCCCCCGAGCCGTGATCATGCAACACGAACCTCCTGGCATCTGCAGGGCGAAACAATACGAGAAAACCACCCGACATTCACCGCAGCCAGCCCTAACCCGAGATTGTGTGGGCGCGGCCGTCAGCTTCGCCGGCCGAGAGGGATTTCCGGATTGTCGCGCCCAGACCCGTGAGGACCTCTCTCGCGCCGATTGGCTGGTTGTGTGCGGGGGTCTTTCCATCCAAGGCGGAATCGAACTGGCCGCACAGCCTCAGGCCGAGAGGAGGCCCATCATTGCGTGCGGAGAAGAGCACCCAAGGTCGCAAGCTGGGCTTGGCTGGTGCCCGGTGAGCCAGACAATCGGATTGCCGGCCGACTTGACACGGCCTGGCGAGGGAAGTGGACGAGCCAGGTCGGCGGGAGTCGCTTATGATTATGTATATCCATGCCGGGCAAACCTCGGAGCCTTCTTAGGCGAGCGGAGTCCCCCAGTCCCCAGTCCTGGGCCGGCCCCCCCCCCCCCTGGCACCCCCGCTAGGCACCAGGAACAAGCATTGCGATCCACCGGGTGGTCGAACATCACCAACTTTTTGTGTGCATGGGAATCGGCGATGCAGTACGGATATGCCGCACCAGTCTCGCGCCGGATCCTGGCCCCGATGCTACTCTCGTGCGCTTGTTATCCGTGTCAGCACGCCTCTCGCAACCATTTCCCTCATTTCCACAAGCCTTGTGCGGGTTCAGACACGCGAAGAGGCTTGGCTCGTACGGCTGAAGCACTAAAGCGCTAGCGCAATCAAGTGTCCCAGTGACAGCGTCCACTGGCGGCCCAACATTGTCTTGGCACGCTGGAAAACGGCATGGTGTGCAGCGGGAAGGACAGGGGCCGGCGAGAGGAAGCGTAGAAAGTCCCAGCGGCTGCCCCCGGGGCATCATGTCCCAAGACTCTCTCTCTCTTCTTATCCCTCTTGCTGGTCGCGGTCGCTCTCGTCAGACTCGTCCCCCACGACGTCGAGTCGCAGTGCCCCACGATGGCCGTCATGACCCTCCGCCGCCTGGCCGCCGTCGCGGTCTGGCTCCCCGCCGTGTCCGCCGGCTTGGAGCGCGAGAAGCCTAACCCGTGGGCCCCGATCGAGACCCCCGGCCCCAAACCCGAGGCTGAGATCAACTTGGCACCGGCCGCCGTCACAGCCCGGCCCGCCATGAGAGCTCTGATCCAGAAGCGCAATGAAAACACGTGCGGCTACATGGCCGGCGACCTGAGTGAGTGCAAGCCCTGCATGCTGATTATCCCCGAGCACGATCATGACTTGTTTACAGCCGCGGGATACGTTTGTGCTGCCTCGTCGGCCGTGTGTCTCTACAATACCCAATCCTCCGCAGTGGGCTGCTGCTTGCCCACCGGTTGCAACATTTATACGGCGTGCCTGCCGTATGAATCGTCCGATGCCACCAAGACCCTGGACATGGACAGGACGCGGTATTGGTACGCCCACCCAGCCCCGCCCCAGCCCTTCCGCGTCTGGCAAGCAAGCTGACAACTCGCCAGCTCCGACTCGACGAAGCCCTTCTGTGCCCCGCTGTCATTTACCGACCCGACCTTCACGGGCTATACCATCCCGTCCTGCGACTCCGTCGCGACGACGCGCGTCATCTCGTATAGCCAGTCGGAGGACGAGACCACCACCTCCAAGCCCCGGAGCTCGCTCCAGATCACGTCGGTATCCAGCACGTCCTCTCCCAGCCCCGAGTCTTCCGATGAGAGCTCTGCCGCTTCGTCCGATGTGAGCTCTACCGCATCTCAGTTTCCTGTAGAGAGCAGCGCCACTAGTCTCCCGGTTGAGTCCTCAACCCCCGTTGGGCCGATTGTTGGCGGAGTCGTCGGGGGTGTAGCCCTCATCGCGCTGATCGCCCTCGGCGCCCTGTTCCTGCTTCGCAAGAAGAAGCAGAACGACGCGCCGTTGCCGCCTCCAGGCCCGCCCGCGGCCCCGGGTTTCTCGCCGCCGGCGGCCAACCCGGCGTATCCGAACCAGATGCAAAGCCCCGACATGTCCTCGACGGCTGGCGGTGCCGCCGGCGGCTTCTACGACCCCCGCTACAGCATGGCCAAGCCCCCGATGGCAACCCAGGCCGACCCCATGCAGCCGCCGCCCATGAGCCCGCCCTTCAGCGTGTCGCCCTCCCAGAGCCCGCCGCCCGTCTACAACTCCGCCGCGCAGCAGTACGGCAACACCCCCCCGCCGCACCAGCAATACGGCCATACGCCCCCGCCCCAGCAGCAGCAGCAGCAATACGGCCAGCCCATGCCGCCCCAGCAGCAGCACGCGCCCTACGGGTACCAGGGCCAGCCGGCCCAGCCCCATCACCACGTGGCGGAGCTGCCAACGCAGCGCGGCGACGGCCAGTTGTACGAGGCGCCCTAGATACGAACGACCAGGGTGTTTGGAGAGAAGGGAGTGCAGATGATGGAGCCGTGAATGGGCCTTCTTTTCGAGCGTACATGTGGAGTGGTTTGGCGTTGGCTTGGGTATTGGGTATTGGGTATTGGAAATAATGTGGGGGGAAGGGGGGGGGGGTTGCGGGCGGCATGCTCGGTGTATTATGGGATGGCACGCGAGAAATAGACGCGTCGAGATGTTGTGTAGTATTTGCACGCCCAGCATATACACCCGGCATATACACGACAAAATGCTGTTTGATCACATGCACGTCCCTCTAACACCCTCTTCAACTCGTATGTATGTAGGTCCTGTGTAATTGTTCCTTCTCTAGGAGCTGGGATGGCTGGCGGCTATCCCCTTGCGCGCCTGGCAGACTTGGTCCGGTTGGTGGCTGGATTGGTGTGCAGGAGGCTCACAAAACAAGGAAGAATGGGAATGGGGGGAGAAATAGGGTGTGTTGTTCTTCGTCCCCTGGACTGCGTGTTGTGTGGGTCGGGATATATGTAAGACGACCCCTTGTAACCTCCCAACAACATCCATGCAGCAGAAACTACAAGTGGTGGCAGGGCACTCACCCACCGGTATTATTCACAACGGCTGGCACATCGTTATGCTTGGCAAGCAGGTGTGAATGTGTATTACTTACCCTATATCTGTAGACTAGGGGCTCGGTGCTGATATGGGATTCTACCCATCTTTTCGCCATGCTGGAGATCGAAGCCGAACAAATCGACATTCACTCCAATGCACACTGGTGTCATCTGCAAGTTGCAAAGACTTTGTAGGGGGAAACTCAAAAGTTGCGGGCCCGAACTCGAGTATCGGTGCTTTGAATCGAACGTTTAGATCGCGGGGGCTTGTTGTAAGGACTTTGGACGCCGAGGTGGCCAAGGTTTGTTGACTGCAGACGGGGGAGGATCTCCGACTTGTATTGGTCTCTTGAACGTAGAGCCCGGCCAGCATGGTCAGGATGGAGCCTTGGGTGTGCAAGCACCGACGCGCTTGTGTATGTCGTGCTTCTTTTACCGCCCAGGCCGGAACCCAAACTGTGTTTATGAAGTGGAGGCCTTGTCTTTCAGTCCATCACGTTGAAACTGGCCGTGTTTTGGTCGAAATTGTTCGGACAAACGTTGCTGGGCCGAATCTATTACCCCTCGAAAGATCTTTCTCCCAGACCCTTCTCACACCTTCTCACGCCCGAAAAGTCGCTTTTGCGCAGACACTCTCTGGAGTTTAACTCCGTCCTTTCTATCACCGCCGTGTTATTTCGGTACTTTTGCTTGTAAGAGACATCAGAAGAGCTAAGATGAAACCGAATACCAGAACCCCTGCCCTCGTGGATTCTGGTTCCGGAATTGCTTCCGGAACCACGTCCTCGTCCAACCACGCGGGACTCGCCAGCCCCGCAACCCCGGCCGGCCGGGCAGCGCCGAGACCAGACTGTCCGGTGGACCCAAGGCTCTTGGGCATTACGGGCCTCTCTCCCGGGGATGCGCGCCATTCCATCTTGGCGGCCACAAGGTTAAGCGGGAACCCCGGTGGGGGCCCGGACAGCAGCAGGCCCGGCCAGGTGAGTCTCGAGTCGGCGGCCCTATTGCTGAACAATTCTGGAACTGACATTCATTTTTTTCTTCTATTTTAGCAATGGTTAAACTCGCCGGCTAGCATGGCATCGCACCAGCAATACAAACGGCCATACAGCGACACAGTCCCGGAGGGCAACGTCGAGACCTTCTTCACCAAGAAGCAGGCACGGGGCCCGACGACCGCAGCAGGAGGGGCAGTCCGGATGGACGACGCAACGGGAGAAGCTTCCGATGGTATGGGCGACAGCAGGGATGGCCGACATGAGTCCGATGACAGTGTCGAGTTCACAGACGTGAGCAGACGCCTGTTCCGCGCAAGCGACCTGGCGCCGTCGTCTCCTTCAGCCCAACATTCAGCCGATGAACATGAACCGCCTGGACATGAATACGGGCCTGTTGTTCGGGATCCAAGCGCGATGGTTTTCGAGGATGCATCCACGGGCCAAGACAAGGGAAAGGACAAAGCCGTGGCCCCCGCGCCTGCATCCCTGGGCAATCGACCGACCCTCACGGGTTCACAGCAGCCAATTCGCACCGCCAAACCCAGTCCTGCTGCCGCGGCCGAGAATAACCTGCGCGCTGACGCAGCAGCAGCAGCAGCAGCAGCAGCAGCAGCAGCAAGCGAGCAGGACCAGCCAAGCCAGGCCGACCAGTCGAAGTTCCCGGGCGCAAAGCGACCAATTCGCATCACCATCAAGTCCGCGCAAGACGCGGTGGCCACAGCTGACAACCACCTCGGCGAGAGCGCGTCGGCCGAGGCGCAGAACCCAAAGCCAGGCCAGGCCCGGTCCAGAAAGGCCGCCGCGACATGGACCATCAACCAGGCCGGCTGGGACCTCGTCACGTCGGCGCACCACGTGCCGACCTGGATGCCTGCGCAGCCGAGCCGCCGCCGCCGCCGCGCCACCACGTACACGGACCCCTTCATGGGCGCGCCGGTGGCTGATGGGGATGGGAGTTATGCTGCTGATGCGGAGGCGGCGGAGGCGGGGCCGGGTCCGCTGCCGGGCCATGTGCTGCGGCCGGCGCTGCCGAGCACGATCTGGGACGGGTCGGCGATGCCCAACTACAGGGCCATGATGTCGGGCGCGACGGTCTTGACGGCGTATGACGGCGGCCAGGGGGACCGGGATAAGATGACGGCCGGGCTGAACCGGGGGTTGGAGAGGCGCGGGCTGGCGATGCGGTGGGTTGAGCTGGGCGAGGGGGGCCACCGGTCGAGCGTGCTGGTTGATCAGACGCGCTACGGGTGGAGGGCCCGTTGGCCTGAGACACCCTGGGATGGGGTGGGTGGTGAGCCGTTGCAGGGGGCCCCTCTGGCTGGTGTTGAGGCGGAGGCGGCGACTGCTGTGGTTGAGACTCGGGGCAGCGGGAGTGCGCCCGACGACTGGTTTGGAGATGAGCATGTGCAAGTTACCGACAATGTGGCCACCAACCAGCCCAGCCACGACATCTTCAACCGACCCTATCCGGCAGTCGACCTAGAGGAGCTCCCTGCCAAAGACTTGGCGTCGGGCGACCATGTCGATCTCGACAACATGCTCGCCAGCGTGTGCACTACTACAGCCCAGCGATCCGCTCCTGCGTCGGCAGATCAGCCCGGCAATGGCGACAAGAACGACAACGGTCTCCAGTCGCGTCGCGTGGACAAGGGCAAGGCGCCTGCCACAGCCGCGAACCGGAACAACGACACCGGCCTGGACCGCATGGACCGCATGGACAGCATGGACTGGGAGGATTGGGACAAAGAAGCTCAGGCAGGCGGCCCAGCGTCTGCGTCTGCGTCTGCGTCTGCGTCTGCCCCGGCCGCGGACCAGCCTGACGGCCCTCAATCCTCTCTGCCGCGCTCCGTTGCGGAGCCGAATGAAGTGCGCGGTGACCCTCTTGCCTCCGCCGCCGAGGTGGAGAGGTCGAGACACATGGCCGTCAGGGCGGCCGAGAATACGCTGTGGATGGGCTTTAAGGATCCCGACGCCCTCAACGGCGACTACGGTGTGAGAGCTGAAGATGAGCGAGAGGGGCCGGAGATCTCGAGGAGGGCCTGACGCGTTGCAGCATTTGTTTATGTCCATGGCGCATGCAGTGAGGATAGGCGAAGGGTGCAATGGCCCGGAGTTGGCTACAACTCCGGTTTGGGCCTACCTACGCGGCGACTGGGCGGAATATTGGGTGGCAGTGTTTGATACCCCGGAGGTCTTGGGCGTTTTGACATGGAAGTTGGTGTTTGGTACTAGCGATGATACCCGGACATACAACGTCAAGTCAGACCTTGTGGCGCAGAGGGGTTGGAGAATTGTAACTTACTCGATTGTACGGTAATCATCAACATTGAACATATACCTTGTGCATTTCAGGTTCGCCTTGGTGCATGTGTGCCCGTCAGGTGGTAGACAACTGGAATTTTGAGTGGCTATGTCGTGTACACGGCGACATACTCGACCTCCATCATGCTCCCATAGCTGCCAGCAGTCGCGCGGTCGGGTCCACCAGGCCTGTGTCTCACACGTCAGCATCAACACTCTCACACTCCGTTCCGGGCCAGTTGCTCACCAATCCCCCCCCACGGCCACATTCAGAATGACAAACATGGGCGAGTGCGCCAGCGTCCCCCACACCCCCTCGACCCCGACCGCATCCCCCGACAGCTCCCAGAACGCCTTCCCGTCCTTCAACCACCGGATCACCTCGCCCCGCCACCCCCCGGCAGTATTGGTCCGATCAACCTGCAGCGCCCAGGTATGCCACCCGAAATCCTCCAGCCCGACCGTGGCCCCCCTCCCAACAGGCTCGTTGCACGGCCCGCCAGCCCCCTTCTCGCCGCAGTGCACCGTGCCGTACGACATGGGCAGCCCGTTGACCGTCTCCATGATGTCCAGCTCGCCGCACATGGGCCAGCCCGTGCCGTGGCGCACGCTCTCACCCAGCATCCAGAAGGCCGGCCACATCCCCTGCCTGGCGTGTGCCGCGCTGTCGCCGGACCGGATGGCGGCCTCGACTTGGGTGACCTTCCCCGGGGCCGGGGTGAAGGCCGCGTGGGTCTCGACGCGGGCCGAGGTCCATTTGCCTGTGGCGGGGTTCTTGTGCGGGACAAGTTGCAGGGTGGAGCCGCCCGAGAGCTGGAGGTTTTCGGGGGCGGTGGTGTAGTTTTGGACGTCGTTGTTGGTGTTGAGGTTGGTGATGAGTTTCCATTTGTCCGAGTTGGGCATTTGCCCGGCGTGGCCCGGGAAGGAGTCAGACCAGACGAGTTTGAATCCGGGGTAGATGGGGGCCGGGACGGCGGAGGCGAGAGAGGCGAGCAGGGACAGGAGGGCGAGCGTGTTGGTAAGCATCGTTGCGGTTGCGGATGGATGGAGATATCTGTCGGTTCAAGCTGGGGTATGGTGTGGTCGAGCAGTAGGACAACAGCAAACACTTGTGCCGTCGCTGTGGCTCACAGAGACGACTGATATCGGCGAGACCGAGGTCAACCCCTCAAAGGAATGTCGGCAAGCAGACAGGGGTATATCGTGAAAAGAACGGGCCACAGTCTCCAGACCGGGAAGTAAAACAAAGAATGGAGCGAAGAAAAACCACAAGCCCCTGGCTTGGTAGAGAACGGATACAACAGAATGCTGCAAGTGAGCGTGTGGAGCGGTAGAGAAGCCCTGGGAAGAGAGTGAGGGATGGGAGACAATGAAGCATGTATATATGCTGCCGATAAGGTCCGCTAGGCCGTGGACGGTAGTGATCCGAGCCGGGGTTACCTCCGGGTTGGGTGGCAGCAAGCATGAAACAGCAGAACCGGAACCTCTCCCATTTCGGCATTCCCACATGGAAGATGCCTGGATGTGGCTTTGGGTGGGGGGGTTCGAAGTATCTTGACCAAAATGATGGCCGAAATACCCGGACCTGCCCCTCAACGCAATGGGATAGCAGACATGCGTGGCTACACCCCTGTTGATTTAGGGCCCAGTGCGTCTCGATGCCCATTAGCCATGAGTGATGGACGCCAGGAAGCGCAACAGCGGGTGAAAAGGGGGGAGGAGAACTCGACCCCGCCACACCTTTATGCGTGGCATTCCAAGTCGCCAGTGTCCGGGCAAGCCGTGCCCTGGGCTGCCAAACATGAAACGGGAAGTCCATAACCGACCCTCCAAGTTGTGGCCCCCCTTTGTTTGCCCCTGATCCACAGCTGGTCTGGGCTTCCAGAGAAGTCTTGGCAGGGGTTTGGAACACAGCAGCTGCGGCCAATTGAAGCTCGAAGCTGCCGTCTGATGTGAAGACGCGCCCAGCGCCCGCCCCGATGTTGGAGCGATATTAGTCGGTTGTTCGGCTCGTCGGCATTTGACGTCTCTCAATTGCGAACCACAACGTGGGCAAACACAGCGTGGGACAAAGCCTGGACTCGGACTTCGACGCGTTAGTGCCTGTATCGCAAACTAAACAGGTGAACGAACTGGAGGCGTCAAAGGCCATGGCATGGCTGGCACGATGCTAGCTGGGTGGTGGTAGAATTCGAGGCGCAAGGTTTAAACAAAAGCAGGGAGGGCTGGAACCAGAGCGGTTGTCGATGGGAGCAGGGAGACTCGGGCGACTCGGGGTTTCACAGTGGGCCAGCATCCCCCAAAGGCAAGAGCACAGGCCACATGCCTAGGACGACGGGCGGAACGATCGGCCCAATCCTGCGGCCGTGGCCAACGAACACTGCAAGTTGGCAGTGCCCGCCACTTCGTTTCTTTTTAGCAGATCCAACCGTAGCCTCTCTTCTGCCCTGCAAATCATATTGCAAGCCGTCTTCTTAAATCTGCCCTCTGCGCAAGTAATTACGCAAGTCACTGGGCTCCTGCGTGCCAGTCTTTTGAGAATTGACAAGTGCTGACCAGCGCTATACCAAAACACTTGACCTTCCAAGGGGGGAAATGCAAGGAAAATACAAAAAAGCGAAAAAGAAACGACGTGGGCCTGATTCGAACAGACGCTCCCGAAGGAACAAGATTTCTAGTCTTGCGCGTTAGACCACTCCGCCACCACGCCTTGTGTTTCATGGGTTTGTACTGCAGCATCTAAGGTACGCAGTGGTAGGTAAATTGCACGCAACAACGGAGACGCAGGAGCCAGAGAACTGGAGACATACAAGGTCGATATACTCGGTCTGCAGCTTCCCGGAGACTGGCCTCGACCGAGGTGTGCATGCTCTTGGAGCCATTGCGGAGTACTTGGTGGCGATGACCATCTGGTCGCGGTTGTCGCGCGTCTTCATCCACGCCCCGATCCGCTGCTCCGACTCTTCAAACGGGTAGTTGTTGGATGTGTCGATCAAGTTTCCTCCCTTCTCGAAGAAGTAGTCGAGGATCTCCTCGCACGTCTTCTCGTCACAGGCGCCGACTGACGAGTGTCAGCAGATGGGGGCTCATCCTCCTGCTAGACTCAGCGGGAGAGCATACTGTAATCTTTCCACGCATCGCCAAAGTTTATGCCACCAAGAACGACAGGGCTAACGCGGATTGAGGCGGTGGGAGACAACAGACGGTACCGACCGAGCGGACTCGGGGCAGGGGGGCCCGGCGGCAACGGGTTGGTGGGCATTTGAGGAGTGGTACTTGTTTTTGGAGCTTTGTGATGCTGTTGAGGTTTAAGATGGTACCAGGTGCATCGAGCCTGGATGTATTATCCAAGCATTGTCCTTTGTACCAACCGGCGACGGCTTGAATGGTGTCAATGGCGGGCGGTTAACACCGAAGAGAAACTGGCAGAAATGAAAGAACATGCAGTACGATGAATTTATCGTCCCTGTTGGGCAAAAGGCTCAACATCAGGTTGGGACTCTTGGTGTGTATTGCTCAACTGCATGTAGATTCCAGAGCCTTCCTACCAACCCAGTTCCAAGACTCGGGGAAAATTGACCCGTCAATCGTGATTTGTTGCAGTGTTGAAAGGTAAAGTCTTGGAGGCTCACAGCGCAATTGGTAGGGGCAAAGTGAGGCTCAATATTGATGATGATGATCAGGGAAAGAGGCCAGAGATGGCTATGCGCTAGCTACAATGTGCCCAAGGTGGTAGAGGGCTTGACCCTACTATAGGTCGGACCCACAGGTACCAAGACAGCCCCCCAAGCGCACCACCACCAACTGTGAAAAAACAGGTTGATCCCCTAATCCGGTAGTTGTAATATATAACGTAGTGTTAAGAAAAGAAAATCCGTAATCCTCTAGTGCTAGAAAACCCATGATCCTCTAATACTAGAAGACCTATAGTCCTCTAGTGCCATCGTCCTTCCTTTAGAGAGCTAGCTACTTACTAGCTTAAGCCGTTGTTATTATAGACGAGCAGAGGCCTAGCTGCTTAACGAACTATATATGCTTAGCCTAGTTTAGAGCCTTCGTTAAGCTGTCTATAACTATATCGTTTGTACCGATATATTACAGTTAGAACTCCCCTATCGCTACCTGCTAGATTACCTATTTATAGCGGATGTCGATATAGTACGTTCTAGCTATATTCAGCGGGTTTAGAGCGATCGTACAAGCGTTCACTAAGTCCGTAAACATTAGTAAAGGGAGAGGTTATAGGTAACTAGCATCTCTTAAGATATTAGCTACTTATAGGAGAGACAACGCCGTCGGCGTTAGGTTAATAAACTCTACTTTAGTACTCGAGAGTGTAACAAGTACCTGTTTCTTCGCCTTCTAGACAACTAGGTAGTTGCTAATTATAATAACGTAGCCGCTAGTAGAGACTCTAGTAAGTAGGTTAGTAGCGAAGCTAGCATCGCTAAACGCTCTTAAGGCAAGGTTCTAAGGCGTTATCTTACCGCTATAGCGCAGACTAATTGTCTTCGTTCCTACAATATATTGCTAGAGGTAGGCGAGGAGACTAATGTAGGCGTCGGATAGGCCCGCGTTAGCTTCGCTAAGCCGTATAACTATATACGCTATATTAGGGCGCGTGCCGGTTATAAGGTAGTTAACTAAGCCGACCTTGGTTTAGTACTACTTAGTGATCGCCTTAGTTGGTTTTTCCTATATTACTAGTAACTTGAAGTCGCTAGGGATTTAGGGAGTCTTAATAGGGTAAACGCTCTACTTGTTAAAGCGCTTAAGGATCTTATTAATATAATTACTCTAGTAAAGGAAGATAACTCTATCTCTATAGTTCCGAACGATAAAATACCTAAGGAAAGTCTTTATATTACCTATCTTCTTAAGCTCGAAGATCCTAGTAAGTACGTTAGCCGTATTGTAGATATCTTCTATAGTAGGACCGGCTAGTTCGAAGTCGTCGACGTATATAAGCATTAGCGAGCTACTATCGGCGTACTTGAACATATACCTATTAGTCGTTATAGCTTCGAAGCTAAGTTTAGTTAGTTCGGGTATAAGCGTTTTATACTACTAGAGAGGGGAGCGTTAAAGGCTATATAAAGCCTTCTTAAGACGGTA